>JAHWFO010037605.1:401334-426612 GCA_023313115.1 Rhysida immarginata
CCCATTAAAATTATGTTAGGTAATCTAGTTAAATAAGTAAATGGTGCTGACAGTAGCAAATTTTTGTTTAATGTTTTGAAGCTAATACATTTGTCATTTAAACTGGCTGAAATAGTTTATATTTAGTGATGATCGTAAATTAATATATATCAATGTAACAAAATACATTTGATAACCTGAAATTTAGTTCGTTTTTCCATAAATTTTAGTTATGATCAAATAAACAAAGAAAATTGCTTTGTTTTAATTAGTTTTAATAAAATTTTACAGTATTTGAAACCAGGGCCAGTCCCCTTCACTGCAAAATGAATGTTAAAGCTTCACTGCAAAGCTTGCTGGGCACAATCTTCGCACTACGTCATGCCTCCACCCAAGATGGATGCCTCCCGATTTCAAATCGCGCTCGGAATTTTCGTTTTTCACACATTTAGGATTCGAATTTTAAAAAATTAAATATGCTATGATGTTATTAATAGGTTAGTCTTTCGATTTAAGTAAAGTTATGTGACCGTAGAGTTGTCCTTTATATTAAAAGAATCTTCCAGAAAGGATATATGCAGATAAGAGCCATTTTCTGCCCAAGAAATTATTTTGTCCTAAACTTTCTATGTTCTATGTAGTTGAATTTACTAAACATTTTGTTTGTATAACTTTTATTAATGTAAATCACATTTATGGCCTTTCAAAATATGGCCATTTACCATTTTTTTTTTTAGTTTTCAGCATTTTTTTTAAACATTCAGCGTTGTAAAAATGGGCATAAAGATGGTTGTGAAAAGTTTTGAAATATTTCTTTCATTCTGTACAGAGGGTGGGCAGGAATGAAGATGGACGATTTTGAAAATTTGTTGTAATTTATTGGCACAAGACACAGTAATAATACTACTCAAATTTGTTTTACCTGGTCACTATAGATTTACTGACAACATTTTTTCTACTAATTCAGAGCTTTATTAATAAGTTCCTGATGCATTTTCTTCCACTCATCGAAAAGAGCCTTTTTAAGCCCATTTAGATTTGTTACTTTACGACTCCACAGTTTCTGTTTTATGTAACTACAAGTAAAACTCCATGGAGGCTGCACCTGGAGATTGGGGCATTTATTCACTTTTCTTTTTTCAAGAAGTCAAGAGTTTCATGGACTGCATGAGCACGGTCAGAATCTTGATGGAGAATGTGATCGCCTTTCGGATATACCTTTTGAGCATTGGTGTCCAAAAATGGTTTGATAACTTGTTGATATAATAATCTATGTTTATCTTAGCTCCGGGCTTGATAATTCGCGAATGCGTTTTTGCCATCATACGAAATACCTCCCCACAACATGATGGCTTTGCAATGTGATGGTTTTTGTTGACAGTCATTTGAAGTTTGGTTTCCCACGTGAACTGTAAAAAAATAAAAAATCTGTCCCCTGCAGACCGTTATATAGAACCAAGCCTCATTGGTAGTAAGAATGTTTTTCAAATTTCTTCAGAAGAAGACTGTACAGTGGCATTGATTTCTGGTGCCTCTTCTTGACGTCATCTTGACTTTTTTTTCATTACCAAATCGAATGTATTCAAAATATGATATCTAGGACTGTTCAGCATTCTGGCCATACTTCTTCAGCATGGTGAGTTTGCAGATTTTAACATGTTCCTGAAGCATTTTAACTTACAAGCACTCATCCCAATATGACATCCAGCTTTGGGACTTTTCTTCACTGATGGTACCATTTTTCGATTGAAACCATTGTTACAGTGGTTTCTTTGGCTTCTTTTCTCAGCTCGGATATTGTTCCTGTACTCACAGTCTGATTTGAATGTTTTAGTTGACAATTATTTATGAAGTTGATCATTTCATTTGTAAACTGCTGAACTTTGCCTTTTTATTATGGAGTCTAATATGGAAAAGGTGTCCTTCTTTTTCAACAATCTAAGATTCAAAAACACTTTACAGGAAGCGTGTGCATAGAAATTTGCATATAAGCCACCTTGAAATACAGGGTGTAACATAAAGGTTCATCACATTTCAATCGTAAATACTCTGCAACGGTTGGACGCAGGTCAATGAACCAGACACCATTTGAAAGAGGGGAATGTCAAGTTTTGGTTCAATCCCAGTAGAGGTCTCTAGGGTGCATCCCGTCAGTTACTGTCAAGATGGCGAATACACAACACAAAGCCTTTTTGTGGGGATATGTAAAAGACCGTGTTTTTGTGTCCCCTATCTGGCAAATCTAGAGGAGTAAAAACTCGAATAACAGCCGCCATTCGTGAAGTGACTCCAGATATGCTTCAGCAGGTATGGAAGGAATTTGATTATCGGCTAGATGTGTGCCATGCCAATCAAACACTTATAAAAATAACTTAAGATTATTACAAACATTTCAATATGTCGCCCATCTCTGTATCTTCATTTTTTATTTTTTTTTAATATAGATTTTTGAAATGTGATGAGGCTTTCTATTACACCCTGTAGTACGATGCCCCTACCAAAACTTTTCAAAATTGTTCGTCTTCATTCTTATCTACCTTCTGTAAATGGCTCTTCTGTTGAAAATAAACTGTGTATATTTTAATGCTCTTCTGATGAAAATAAACAAAATGGCAGATAGATAAATGTTGGGTGTTACTTGGAGGATCGTTTCTTAAGGAGACATACATGCACATAAATTGGAACAATTAACGGGCTATGAACTCCTCGTAAGCCGTCAAAATGTTTTACAGATAGTTGGTATGGAAATAGTTGTTGATGTCTTCATATAGTACTTCCTTACTTTTCAAACCAACCTATCCATTAGGGTCGCAGGGGTAGCAGCCCTATGGAGGTTCTCCAGTGCTTGCTATCTTCCACCATCAGGCGCATGTCCTCAGTGGTAATACCTAAGTGATTCGAACGCAGATTCTCCTTGTAGGCTAGCCATCTGATTCTAGGCCAACACCTTGGAACTGGTTTGGAAAATAGCAGCTGCCTTAGAAGACAAGTTTGCGGCATCTGTATCACGTGGCCATAACAATGCCACTGAGAATTCTCAATGCAGAGAAGTAGCGGCTCAACACTTAAGATTCCCTTATTGTGTTGTTGTGCACTCTATATAGTAGGGTAACACCTGCCACACATCTCAGGAATTGCATTTCGGCTGCTTGCACCCACGATCACACTCTTTCAGTCATTACCCTAGACTCATGACTATAGGTGAGAATAGGGACCAGAGAGAGATTTGAAAATAGAGAACTTGGCTTTGTTTTCCAGCTCCCGTTTCATTACCATGGATCACCACAGTTCATGTCTGACACAGTTTGTTACACTGATCCAAGCATCCAGTTCTCTATCCTGCTACCCATCACTCATGAATGCACTCCCGAGATACTTGAACTTCTCCACCTGTCTCAATGGGGCTCCCCTGATATGGATAATGCACTGAGCAGACTATCTTGAAAGGACCAGCACCTCAGTCTTATCCACACACTTTTTCATCCAAGCCTCTTCACACTTGGCAATAAACCTATCTTGTGCATACTGAAGGTTGGTGCAAGAAGACCCAAGGAGGACAAAGTCGTCAGCAAAGAGCGACCTCTCTACCAAGCAGTTGCCCACACAAACACCTTGGCTGCCCTGTCTATTCAATTCATAAAGAAAATAAACAAGAGGGGCGACAGTACACACACATGGATGAGTCCAAGTGAACAGTCTTGACTTACGGTAATGCCGTTTATCCAGATGCAGATCTCAGAGCTTTCGTGCAGAGACGTGATGGCTACCAGTAATTGCCCATTCACTCTGTACTCTTGCAACACTCGCCAGAGCTTCTCTCAAGGAACTGTCATATGCTTTTTCGAGGTCCATGAAGCAAGCGTAGACATCTTTTGCATATTCCCAGGATTTTTCAAAAATTTGCCTTAGAGCAATGATGTGATCTGTTATGCTTTGGCCAGATCGGAAACCACACTGCTCTCTCGATGGAGTAGGCTATTTCCCGACTTCTCCTCTCCAGATACTTAGCGTACACTTTCCCAGGAATGTTGAACAAATAGATGCATTGGTAGTTGTTACAATCCCTTCGATCTCCCATTTTGAAGATGGGGAACACAATTCTAGTCTGCCATTGTTTAGGGGCCTGGCCAGACAACAAAGCAACACTCGAGTCAGCCACAGGATATTTTCCTGATTCAAGCCCTTTAACATGTCATACCAGATTTCATCATAACCTGCAGCTTTGCTAGTCTTCAAAGACTTAATTGCCCATCTGACTTCTGCTTCAGTGATACTACCATGACTATTCTCCGCTCCAAAGTGCACCTCATGTTCCTCAGTTGTTGCTGTCACCGATTAAGAAGAGATGCAAAGTATTTTCTTCCACCTATGCAATACACTCTCCTCCGTTTTCAGAAGCCTCCCATCTGAACTCTTAATAATTTGTGATGAAAGAGACTTCCTTCCATGGAAACTGTTGTGATCTGCCAAAATACCTTGTTTGTCGAACCATGATATGCCTCCAATTTCTCCCCAAACTTCTCCTAGACCTTGGCTTTAGCTGTCTGCTTTATGCACTTCGGTGTACCATAGGCTTCCTTCTACGCTTTGACAGCTTTTTGAACTTCACTGTTCCACCATGCAGTCCTTTTCTCACTGGCCTGTGGCACACTCAAACGCTGCATATGCAACAAACAGAGAGAGAGAGAGACTGTTTCACTATTTGAAGCCTCAGCAGACAGTCTTCCACCTAAACGGATCCAATCTGCAACATAATTTGCCAGCCGGGGGCATATCAGATCCCCACTCCTGCCTGGACAATCATGCTAGGGTTGACACCTGAGTAGAAAAGCTTCCATCATCCTTCTAAGTCTGCTGTTCCAGAACCTGGACGTTCCGTAGAGGTAATACCCATGACGTCCCATCGATATCGTTTGCTTCCTCCAATGACTCTGATTCCTTTCCTGTCATGGATGTAGGAGAGAAGGACGAGACACAAGAACCCTGTAATACAATAAATAACAGGTATTTCATAAAAAATGAATAAAATAAAGTAAAATAAATAAATCAAAAATAAAAAGCTGATGTTTTGGATAGAGATTATCCTTCGTCAAAGCAAAGAGGATAATTCTCTAAAACAAGGAGAATTATCTTGAAAGTGATAAAAGGAATACTAGAATACTGCTTATATATAGACAACATAGGGGGAAGAAAGAAGGTATTGGCTGGGGACACAAGAAGGGAACAAATGGGAAGCTTGGAAATGAATTAGAAGATGTGCTGGGATAGGACAAGAAAGAGGCCCAATGGGAGGTGTTAAGAGGGCAGCGAGAAAAATGCGATGGGATAACTCATACAGACTCAAAATGACAATAATAATTCTGATACAGTCATAACCGCATATAAGAGTTCTGGGTCAAATGCAACTCCCCAACGACACTTCCACAAGCAGATCTGACTGCAACCATAAAATACAGGACTGAACATAAAAGAAGACTGTGAAAGAATATAGGAAAAAAAACATTGAAAAAAGGGGAAACATTGATCCATAGCTCTTATATGCAGTTTCGACTGTATCATTCCTAATTTCTTTCACAATTTTTGTCATTTTGATTCTGTATGTGTTATCCTATCACATTTTTCTTGCTGCCTTCTTATCACCTCCCATTGGGCCTCTTCCTTGTTTGTATCCCAGCACTTCTTCTAATTCATTTCCAAACTTCCCATTTGTTCCCTTCTGGTGTACCCAGCCAATAGATACATTCTTTCTTCCCCCTACTTTGTCTATATATAACTCTTCTTCTAGTACTGCTTTCATCACTTTCAGGATAATAAGTTTTGAAGTTATCTTCTCTGCTTTGACAAAGCCTAGTCTCTATCTGAAACGTCAGCTTTTTATTTTTGACTTATTTATTTTATTCATTGTTTATTAAATACCTATTACACACACAGGCCAATGAATTAGAAACCCGTGATGAATTACTGTACTGATATGTAAAGCAGGGTCACAGGTCAGAAACAATTGTGATATGCAAATGAATGCAATCATGTGAGTGGGTAGGAACAGGGTAGGAACAAGCTGTAGCTGCTCAAGTTGAGCAAAATGGGGAAAACAGCAGACTTGTCTGAGTTCCAAAAAGGAGTTATTGTGGGAGCCCGTCTAGCTGGAGCTACGATTTCCAGGACAGTACAACTGACCGGTATCTCAAAAGGTCAGGTCTCCAAGGTGTTCAATGCGTGGAAACTGAATCCACAAGAGTTGTCAAAACGGCAGAATTGTGGATCAAAAACAATCAACACAGACAGGGACCGACGTCGTCTGAGACGGATTGTGTGGCAAAACCGAAGATCTACTGTGGAGCAACTGACGGCAGACTTCAATGAAGGATCATCACAGCCCATCTCTTCCAGAACAATGCGCTGAGAGTTGAAGCGAATAGGGATGGGAAGTCGCATGCCAGTGAGGAAGCCCCTGGTGTCAGCAACAAATCGGAAAGTTCGCCTGCTGTGGTGTAAAGAACGGTGTGACTGGACAGTAGACGACTGGAAAAAGGTGATGTGGTCGGACAAGTCACGTTACACATTGTTTTGCACTGATGGCCGGCAGAGAATTTGGCGGCAGCCCCATGAAGCGATGGACCCCTCATGTGTTGTGAACACAGTTCAAGCTGCAGGAGGAGGTGTCATGGCATGGGCCATGTTCTGTTGGTATGGCAAGGGTCCCCTGATATTCCTTGACAGTCGGGTGAAAGCCAAAGAAACCTGAACATTGTTGCAGATCAAGTCCATCCTGCAATGGTGCATTTGTACCCAAATGGTGACGGGTTCTTCATAGACGACAATGCTACTGTCTATTGAGCAAGAATTGTTCAGGAGTGGTTTTCTGAACATGACACCGAGTTGCAACATCTGTCGTGGCCAGCGCAAAGTCCAGATTTGAATCCGATCGAGAATGTTTGTGACATCTTGGAAAGAGACATTTGTCAAAGGCATCCGCTTCCGTCTACTCTGCAGGACCTGAAGGTCTCTCTGACAAATGCATGGTCTGCGATTACCTTACCTGCATTGCAACATCTTGTAGAGTCCATGCCAAACCACATATGGTCTGTAATTACAGCTAAAGGAGGGTCAATACCATACTGAACGAAGGTTTCTAATTCATTGGCCGGTGTGTGTATTTCCTGTCATGGAGAATACATTCCATGTGCCGATTGACAGCACCCGATCCTGTTGTCGCTTTACCAGTTTCTCCTCCAGAGTAATGGCTTGCGCTGCCCCCGACAGTTTCCCAAGCTCATAGTGAGTGTATTTGTGGAGCTTCTCGGAGTTATTGCTAACAGCCGGGAGACTGTCAAAGGGAGCCTCTGCCTAAGTCCCGAAAGTGGGCGACTTCAACCTGCTGCACCAACCACAATGCATTATGAACTCTCTCATTAGTCGACATCATGAGATATATGTTTGGATGCTTCTTCTTCTCGCTTCTCAACCATGACCTTCCTTGTAAGGGTCACCCTGAAGTACCAGTGCTACAACCAGCATAGCTCACAGAATCCCTGAAAAATCCAAACTCTTGAGCCACGGCAAGGAAGTATCTGACTCAGGGGAATGTCATCATCAACTTCAAAGTTTGTTTTTTTTTCAAAATGTATATAGTCTATTAAAAAAAAAAATTCCAAGAACATCGTCTTATTTTGTCCTTGGGAAACAATCTCCTAAATAGCACCCAATGTTTAATTTACACCCTGTATAGAAAATCAAAAAATATAAGTAAATGTGTTATAAAATATTTTAAATATTTCTAGTCTTTCTCTTTTTTGTTTAAATGTTGCCTGTTTAAATGTTTAATAAACACACACATTCATATAAGGCAGATCTGCCTGATATTACATAAATTAATTGCTCTAGAGTTGCTTAAAATTTTTTGGGGAGTGCTTATTTTTTTATGAGAAAAGTGTACAAACCCTGGTGTAACGATTCTTGCTTTAGTCATCTTCATTCCTTTTTCTTGAATCCGTCGAATTTAGAATTCAGAACAAGAATTAATAAATGGTTCTCTGTTTTGAAGTTAATAACTTTTGTAACTTGATAAAAATAAAAAAAAATAACACCTGCAGCATATAGGAATCTGAAAACGGTTTGACAAGATGGTGGGTCCCCTAACAACATTGCACCAAGCAAAGCTTTGAGATTTTTGTCATTGAAGCACTGACATAAGTTCATTGAACAAAAAGGGGAATATGTTGAACAGTGATTTCAGTGCTTACAATAAATATTCTGTAAACAAGCAAATCCAGTTTTCCATTGAACGCTTCTTTTACCATGGCAACTGTATTTACCAAAGGTTGTAATATTAATATTTATGCACCTGGAATTATGTATAATTATTTTCGTTTATGTAAACTATCAGTTATAATTTAAAAGTTAATTTTAAATGATCTAAATGAAATATGATTGCCTGTTGCATCTCGTATATGCAATTACTTTTTTTTCGAGTCTTGATCACATTCGCATAATAAATAATTAAAATCTTTTGTCAAAGTTCATACCATAGGGGTTTAACTTGATAATTGCAAATTCAACCTTTTCAGTGTGATCAATTAACACTTTTTTTGTCTATTTTCTTTCACAAAACTATTATGTCACTATGTTTTGTAATCTAAAGCATTAAATCAAATTTGGTCAGAAATTGCTCTCTAAATGGTACAGGTGTCATTTTCTTATAGGGAAATGCTTTTTTATAGAAGTATTAAAAATTTAAAAAACATAACTGGTTTTAATGTACATAAAGATTCGATTTAGTGAAAAATAATTTTTGATATCTGTTGACCCTTAAAGATCAACACTTCTCATCACTAAGGTTTTGGACTGTTAGGATTTAACAGCTTTTGTCCAGATGAATGAAAAGAATTAACAGATACTATACATAATTTCTTCATATGATTTTTAAAGGAAATGATATAATGTCAAACTGCATATATCCCTGAAGACTCGAATTGTCTCATTGAATGTATTGACTGACTTTATATATTTTCCTTTCTGTGTTTTGAACCTTATACAGGGGTGATTCAAAATGATGTCCGTCATTTCATATAAACTAACCTGACCGGGTTTAAAATGCAGGAAAACTCAAATATTTTAAACTTCTGTGGTAACGCTAGTGTCACGAAAAAAGTAAAGATGGCAGCTGGGAATGAAAAGGCATATTGGGTCTTGGACTATGCAAAAACAACCTCTATAATTTTAGTCCGGCAGGCATTTCGTAGGCAATTTCATAAAGATTGCCCTAATAACAAAAGCTTCCATAAGTGGTATGATCAATTTCTGGCAACTGGATGTCTTTGTAAATGCAAAAGCACGGGACTAGTAACAGCAGACATGCTGAAAGGAGTTTGGGATGAGATTGACTATCGTCTTGACATTGTCCGGGTGACTTGAGGGAGTCACATAGAACATTTGTAATGCTAGAGTCAAAAAATATTTGGGTTTTCCTGCATTTTAAACCCGGTCTGATTAATTTGTTATAAAATAAATGCATAGTAAAATTTTGAAATGCCGGAATTTATTTTGAATCACCCTGTATAATGACTGAATTATGAGCATTATAATAATGATCAGCTAATAGTCAGTGATTACTAATCAAAATTCTGTAATTAAAAAAAAAAAAAATCATTTTGATTAATAATTATAAAATTAGATTTTTATAGACTTAGTATATCACATTAGATTTTTCAATATAACTGTCTTAAGATTTTTTTCCTTCATAATTTTGTTTAATTAGTTAAAATATAACATTTCTTTTAAGAATTGAATAATAATTTATTCAAATGCATTTTGAATGATTTTTTTCAGGATTTGGAAGCGCATGATTTGGTCATGGGTTCTTCTTTGCAAGAATTGTATAAAGCCTTTACCAGGTAAATAAAAAGTCATTTCAAGTTTTTTTGAATTTAAGCTGAATGCTAAACAGAAATTTAAATTTTGGGTCAAAAAATTGAAAATTTTGAAAATTTTTTTTTACAATCTTCAATCCTTCTTCTATCAATCTGTGTAGTCCATTTCTTAAAAATTCATTTAATTTTATGAGGGGGAAAAAAACAATTTTGGAGCAGCCATAACTCAGTGAAAAAGAAGGGGGATTGCCATAATTTTTTTTCTTGTAAAGAGCAAGATTCTTGTTTGGAGGCTACATAAATTCCTTCTTGAACAATCTTGTGTTTTCAAATAAGTGAGAAGATATTTGTGTTTGAACATTTGAAAATTTTTTATTAGAATTTGGTACATGCATATCTTTTGGTATACTTTTGTCTGCTTTTACTGAATGAATGTTCAAAAATTTGGGCATTTTGGAAAGAAAGGAGTTTAATGAATATAGGGTGGCAAGGCCAATTCAAAAATGTTTATCACCCTCCAAAAACTATGCACTCACTTTACTAAATTTGCAGCTGCTTGAACTAATGCTTTTAAGAAAACACTTTTTAAAAAAAAAATATTTCAGCCAATGCACCCTGTACTGAAAAACACCTGGCCTCTCCAATAGACGGGGTGTGCAGGAAGTAAGAATGCGCATGCACCACTTTCTGTGCCTTTCTTAACTTCCCACCATAGAATTGTCTGAGGCAGAAAAGAGTAAACAACAAACGAATTAACCAATAAAAATGCCATATTTTGTTGCTCCTTGTTCATTCAATTCGCAAAATGCAAATTTATTGAGTAGAGTAATGTTTCGTCGATTTCCGTGTACAGTTTTATGATCTCCGACTCCATAAAAAATTAATGATAAATGCGGCACTCGGCAGTCAATCTGAATAATTTCGAGTTTTAGTCACAGCCAGCAATGAAAGTGCGGTTATTACGAAAGCGGAAATACGTCTAAGCACGAAGTTAGCTAATGTTTGTAAACACGCACCCCGTCTATAGGAGGTATCACAATATGCGGCTTCCCTGCCTAACCAACACCACCTAAAGATAAGGTTTGGGTGTTGAAACGTCATTACATTGTTACATGGAATTCTTAATCATATTTTCATGAATAATAAGCCCTGAATTTTCCCTATTGAGGTGATATAGCAATGTAATTTAGTTTCAGTTCCCAGGCCTTATCTTTAGGTGGTGTTGGCCAACCCACTCCACAGAGCATATTGCACATGTGCAGTGCACGCGCTGTGTGCAGATAATAACGTGATTGTGGGCAGAATTTCAAAATGGAGGAGTAGCACATGCTAGTCTGTTGTTTTATTTGAAATATACCTAATTTTCAGTGTGTTGCTCATAGATATAATTCGGATACTAGAAAAAAGAAAAACATAGTCGTGTATCCATGGATAAAGCGTCAACTTTCATCCATTCCCTCTACCTTCTGAACATAGAAAAAGAAAATCGTATGTGGATTTAGTATGCAGAAACACACTGCCCACAGGAAGGAGGAAAAAAGTTTTTATTGTGCATGTCTAGACTTGAGCATTGTAAGAAAGCTGCATATCGCGATACCTCCTATGGCGTAAGCTAGATCTTCTTTGTAGCTCTAATAGAATGTTCAGAAAATCTGTGAGGTACCTTCCTCATGTGACGGCTGATAGTGCACAAGGGCGTATATCATGTAGACTGCGGCTGATAGTGCACAAGGGCCCCAAGAACCAGGTGCAAGGTTTGCCGAAACCTAATAACGACCGCTGTAAGATGATAGCAGCAGCTGGGACTGACGGCTTTACGTGCTCTCCAAAGCATGGGGGTGGGGGGTAAAGATCGTATGTTACTAATGGTCACCCATCCAGTGACTATACTGCGACCAGCCCCAGTTTGGCCTAACTCCTATTGGTCAGGCACATGCATAATAATACGAAAGCGGCTTCATTGCCTAGCAACGAGCCACCGATGTAAACAAATGTTGAAGCATGAAGCAAAACTACAGTGGCTAGAATAGAAACTATTCCAGCCACTGTAGCGAAACCATAGTTTCAGTCATTTTGACAGGGTCGCACCGCATTCCAGGCAAAAACCGCATTCGTGGGGTTTTTCCCGCTAATAAAAAGTCAACAATCGAATGACATGAGCACTATCTCATATTGCGCATTCATTATTTTCTTTGGAAAGCGTTGTTTGGCATCAACCAATAGCAGTTAGGCCAAAGTTGGGGTTGGTCGCTGTATAGCTGTGCCTGATGATGCTTAGCTTCACAGAACTGGCATGTTCAGTGAAAGCCCACTAGGCCACGGCCTCCCCATCAGAAAACGTACCAGAAGTGAAATTGCTAATTTGCCTATAACTTTCCAAAGAAACAACATACAGATAATTTGATGGTGTCATTTTCATCTGCAAGTTACCGACTTTAATTGTGCCAAGTTTGATTAAAATCTATTCATAAATAAAAAAAAATCCTTTTTTGCTAAGCGTGTCTCCTTAAATCTTCATGTTTTTGGCTTTAAATTAAAAAAAAATTAAATTAAAATAACTGATAAATTAATAGTTATACAGGGTGTCTCAAACTTTTAGGGTTAAAATTCTACAGATGTAGAGGACTGTAAACTGAGTATTTAAAGAAAGGGAACGAATGGTCGGAAATGCATAATTCAGGTACAATAGCCATGTTTAGAGTGATGGCAATGTATCTGGTCACTAGCTACGATTCAATATCAACTTGTGGACTGGAATTGTACATGATCAACCAATAGGACCTTATCTCCTGTTGCTCCACTTGAATGGACCATGTTTTCAGTGTTGTTGGGCACTTCTTTTTTGTGTGCCAGAGGATATGGCTGCAACATGACTGTGCACCTGCTTACTTCGATGATATCTGCAGGTACCTGAACAACAGATTCTTTAATCATTGGATTGGAAGGGAGATCCTGCCCCATGCAAGCTTGTTCACTGGATATTAGTCCTCTAGGTTTTTTCTATAGGGATACGTCAAGTCATTTGGGATTTATTTAGGCATGCCTAGACCTGATGTCAATACTGCTTGTCAGGGTCCATGCCTTCTGTCTCCTTGTATAGCAGAAAGACATTTTTGAAGGAGTACAGAAAAATTTCATATGAGTAGTTCGTCAAATTGTCTCCTTGCATCGAGACTGGTGGTTGCCATTTCGAACATTTCCTCCATGAGATTCCTTGAGAAGAGAGTTTTCAACCAAACTCTGATCTTCACGGATACTTTGAATGGCCTTCCAAACGGTTGGACGAGGGTGGTGCACCAAATAGTTGAAGGACAAATTCCATACCAAATGGTTGAAAGAAAAATTCCTTTCCAAAAGTAGAAATTTTCAGTCGGACAGAAGAGATGAAAGCAGGAAGTAACATCATAAAATTTTTCTTTGTGGTTTCTGCTGTTGTTTTTATCCACGCTTAAGTTATTATATTGTTATTTTGAGGTGTACGTTGTTCATGAATAAAAAAATTGTTTGCTCTGAATAAAACAATTGGTTTTTTATAAAAACGTTCATCACACGAATTACTATACTCAATCCAGGGAAAGATGGAGTGGGCGAATCCTAGGAATTTTGAAGTGGTCAATTAGAGAAAGGTTTGATCATGCGAATAATCATTCCTGGTTTACAGGTCTTAAGTATGAAGCGTTTTATCAATATTTTTACTTTTTATTTTGTAATGAAATTACTTATACTACATATTAAATTAAAAATAATAAACTTGATAAGACACTTAAAAAAAGCTCCATCCCATCAGGTTAATATAAATTACAGATGTTTAACTAAAATTTTATTTTTTTTTATTTAAAAAATTGTAAGCGATAAAATTGAAGTCAATATATTAATATTTATTTTATTCTTTAATAAATCTTTCACTTTTTTTGTGATTTCTTTTAATGAATTAGAATTAAAAGAATTTTAAAAATGAATTGTAATTAAATATTTATTTCCTTCAAATATTTCAATGAAAATTTTAAAACAAAGGTTCTGGCCTCTTTCGTTTATTTTCTGGCCATTAAAATGGCATTTTAATGAGTTAGTCTTTTAACGTAGCACTTATATCTGCTGTAAATATTCACGTCATTTCGCTATTACTTCTGTATGTTCAATGTAGAACATAACGACTGTCGATTTTTCTGAATTTCATACGCAGTTTTTCATGCATGATGACAGCGAAAGAAGTTCTTGACCCGCAGTATCCAGTCCTCTCTTTAAACTTGTTGATAAAACATTTGTAACCATAGGATAATCTTTTTCTCTGTGTATTTCAGCAATATTTGCCTGTACAACTGAAAGTTCAAATTCATCCAAATTTTTAACATGTGACTCCCTTACCCTTACTCCTCTTCTTCCCAGGCGTTGAAAAAGGTGAAGGGTTTGGCGTGCTTGCTTCAGTCTCTGAATGATTCTTCGAACAGATGTCGCTGAAACTTGTGTTGCTTTAGATGTTTCCTCTATTAAAGCTGAAATGCTTTTATCAGGATCTTTAAGTTTAAAGTAAGAAAATAATTCCACACAATCTCCCTAGCTTGGCTGTGAAGAGTTTGTCCTCGATTTCCAAAAGTATTAGGTGTTGTAGATGTAATAGCTATTATGATAGTTGGTCACTGCACATTGTGAACAGATTGATGCCCATGTAGATAATAAAGAAACCCCATAATTCAATGAATTGTGGTTATAGTTTCAAATCTGACTCTCAGAATATTAATGACTTTAATAATAATCGATTTAAAAGGCCTTCGAAGCACGAAGCATCTGAAGTTTCTAATAGCGATAATAAACTGTATGCGCATCGATTGCCTGACATGATTAATTGATATCAGCGCTAAGCCACACCTACTCCATCTTTCTGTGGATCGAATATAGTTCAAGATCTCATGGTGCCTGAAATATGCATTTCTGACCATTGGCTCTAACTCAAAATATTCAGTTTTTAAAGAATAAATGCTACAAATTTATGGATTTTACAAGAGAATTCTGTGTTACTTAGCAAAATTTTGTCCCATTTTTTAAAAAATTGGTCATTTGCCATGTTCAGTAAAAGTGGAAAACTGCATCCCCTAACATTCCTTGGGAACATTGTTCTATCTAGCTGCATTTATCTAGATCATCTTTAGTTTATAAGGAAGTAAACTACCTGACCTCTTAAATTTAGTTATTTAAGAAATTCATGTAAAAGAAGGAAAAATCTCCAACCACAAAAAAAAATAAAAAACTAGTTGTAAAATGGTGGCTGGAAAAGAGCCGACAAGTGAAAAGCTGTCATAACAGAGTGAATCTGTACAATGCAATTCGGTAATAATCTCATAGAGGAACTGCAGAAGATATGCATGGAACCCCTAGGATCAACCCAATCTTGCAAACATAAGCCCAAAAAGAAACAGCCCTTGAAAAATTCAACCAATTAAAAACTGGGAGTGATTAGAATGATCGATGAATAGAGAGAAGGATGATTGAAGTGCCAGCTGTGATGAGAATGAAAAAGTAATTATTGATGGAGCTCAACAAACTTTACTGAATGAAGTGACTTTGATAACATATATGAAGAGTTTCAAGGATTATTCACACAATTAAGCAGGAGTGGATAAACATGAGGGCTATTTTTTCAACCACCAATGGGGCATAAAATAAAGACAAGTGGGAATAACAAAATGATTTTATTACCAAAAGTCATGTACAATCAAAGCTACTTTTGACATAGTCACTGTAAAGATTGAGACATTTTTCATACTGGTGGGTGAATTTTCCAATACCCTCTTCATATAAATTTACCACCAGCATGTTGAGACAGGTCTCCACAGCATCTTGAAGCTCTTTTTGGTAAGGAAGCACCACCCTCCCAAACCTGTCTTCAGATCTCAAAAGAGATGAAAGTCACTCCTGAACAATGTCTTCACTACCAACAACACTTGCGTCTTTGTCCACCTTCATTATGAATGTCAGTTCGGCCATCTTTAAATTTCTTCCACCATTCTCGCACCAACACAATCATTCCTACAGTTTGCATTGTGTATGTGGCTCATCATGCAGCTACAAATTTCTGCTGTGTTATTCTCTTCTACCTGCAGAAAGCAAATGACACCCTGCAATTCGCTCGGCCATGTTAAGGCCCCTGCAGCTCAGTTCCAACTGATATGTTGGACTCAGCAGTGGCAGACGTTATGGTGGGAGAGCTACATAGTATGCAGATCCGGCCCCTGCTGCTCGGCTGGTCACTTAGCAGCGCGATTGGAAGTTGAAAATAAAATAGCCCTTGTATTAAGAATATTTCAGCACCTAAGGATTTAACAAGTAGTGATCTGATTATAAAATCAACAGTTGATGGTATGATGAAGAACTTGCAAACAATGATAGCTGAATTATTCAAGAGAATGTTTCACAAAATGACGGAACTTCTTTCAGCAAGTATGCAGCCCTACACAAAGTGCTGATAAACATTGGAGAAATTTCGGTGCTTAACTAGTGACAATTGAAATCCTCTCATCTGGGATGAACAAGCCTTGTAAACTAAAAGCAGCAAACAGCTGAAACATGATGCCACCAAAAACAAGAATGTGACTACACCAGAGCAAACTTTTTAAAACTCTGATCATGATAGTAATCTACCTTTGGAGACAGAAAAATCAAATGAAAGTGGATTTCCTTTCCCAAAAGAATTGGTATGCAAAGAGGACACCTGCCACATTGAGGAACATAATATCCACATGAAAAGTATTAATAACACTTGACAACACATTTTTTGTTTCCAAGACCACAGATAGTCAACGCAGTTCGGATACAGTAAGGAACAAACATTCACACAAATATAGTAATCCATGATGCAACGTGAATGCTTGCATTGCCACCCAAGAAGGCCACTTCAAACATCTTTTGTAACATTAACTTAATTACTGCCACAGACAAATGGTCCATTTCCGGACATACGTTCATATGAGATTTTTTGTTCCTCTTCTGGTCATGAATTGCCTCTGAAGTGTGTCCCTATTGTTTTAGTTCGCTCTGTATATATTTGCTATTATTATTTAAGGACAAATAATATAAACCAAAAGCTGAACATTTTACAGGCAAACATTGGCTGTGCATTGATCCAGTGGAATAGCAGAATAAAGGTATTTGGTTAATGAGAAAAGAATTTGCAACTACAAATGATAAAGAAAATATATGACCAATTTAAGTTGTTATATAAGCCATACAACTAAACATGTCTTTATTAGGAAAGAAAAAAAGTGAAAAGTGCCTTTGGAAACTTACAGAGTGCTGGTCAATCAAGTTTTCCAATGGATCCAGCACATACCGTACTTATCGTGGATTGACAATTCTTTAAATAAGATGATACCCCTTATAATTAAAAATTCAAATAGGAAGGTTTTAATTAATAATTTACTAACTGAAAATTGGGAAGCTGAATTGATGAAAGCAAAAAAAAAATCAGTAATAAGAAGTGGAATAAAAAAGATGGTGTTAAAGACATTAATCAAAAAAATAGCAAATTCTGTGGAATGGAACAACCAAAAAGGAAAACCTCTAATCCACAAGGAGGCTGAAAGGATTGGAAATGTGGATATTTCCTGTCGGCTAAATTGCCTTCAACCTATAAATTGCCTTCAATCTAGCAGATAATTTTGCTAGAATCATCCAGATTTTGGATCCCAGTTTCGATGTCAGCAATTATGTCTGTTGGAAAAAGAATTTTAGACCTCTTTCTAATATTGGGGCCTTCAGATTTGACCAGGACTTTATTTTTTGTAAGTTTCATTGTTGTAAAAATCTAAGCTTTCATTGTTGGGATGGCAACTACCACCTGTCATGCAAATGCAGCACCACTCATCCAGTTGCCATGACAACCTATTGTTTATTTAAACAAAATGACAGACAGCGATGTGTCAACCAAAGTAGAACAACAAATAATCATCAAGTTTCTCCACAACAAAGTTTGAAATTCATCAGAGACTTCAAAGACAGTTCACCGAGTCATGTTTGTCTCGATCATCTGTCTTTGCTTGGTGCCAAAAGTTTGAAGGAGGGCGAGAATCCACCGGCAATGAACCTCATAAGGCAAGGCCAGCAACTGCTGTCAATGATGGCATCATCGCACGAACAAATGAGCTGATAAAGGACAACAGGCAGATTCATGTCCGAGAATTGGCTTCATTACTGAACATCAGCACTGGCAGTGTGGAGACCATCATCCACGATAAGCTGAAATTCAACAAGATCTGTGCCAGATGGTTCCCTAAGCAACTTTCCGAGGATCAGAAAACCTCTACAAAAATATGTACAGAAACAGGGAGAGTACTTTGAGAAATGACTAGCATGTGGTGCGCGTGTGTTTGTGGTTTCCTGATTTTGTAGTTTTTTGTTATAAAAAATAAAGTCCAGGTCAACTTTGAACGCCCCTCGTACATTCACCTCCTTGTAGATTAGAGGTTTTCCTTTTAGAAAGACATTAATGGAACAAATGGAGGGAAAGAATTCTGTGACCTGGATTCGAACCAGGGACCACAAGTATTGCTCTCGTTGCCTTTACCACCTCTATCATCATTCATTATTGCTTTCGTAAGAGATGGCATTGTTAGATCAATAGTTACAATGATCTGGGAACAAGGAAGGGACCAGTTATTTACCCAGTTGATAAAATGTACAATCGAAATTGGTCATTTTCTGGGTGGTTTCAAGAGCTCTTTTATTTGGCCTATTCATAAATCGGAAAGTATAACAGACTATAAAGATTGCCATCCAGTCTCGTTACTCCCAACTATATATAAGCTGTCAGAAAAGGTCGTTTTTTTCAAGTCTGGTATCTTACTTATGGACGTTAATTCCAATGAATTAGTTTGGTGGTCGACCTGGGACATCAGTCCAAGATTTGGTTTTGAAAATTTATATGGAAGGTGTTGAAGGCTTAAAATCTAAAGATGGACTATTATATCATAGAATTAGAAATATCACCCCAAAAGTTGCAAAATATATAGAGATAATTAAATATGGCTAAATAAACTGGTTTTTAAACGCTCATTATAATCTATACAAATATTATACGAATTGTATATGAAAAATTAACAATAGATTATAAATGATTCCTGTTAAATTCTCTTTTGTAATTATATTATTTCTTCTTTTTTTCCCCATCAATAAGTAAGAAAGGAAGCTTGAGTACCTTATTTTCTCCGACTATAGTATTTGAAAGCAGCATGAAGAGATATTGTAAGATACCAATCACTTTTATTCTTATTATTGTTTCCATAAATATAAAATTAGCCTATTAAACCATTATTTTATTTATTTATTTTTTTGTTATTTTTGGTTTATCATATCTTAAGTATCAGACGATTTTTTTCATGAGGCTGGATTTGATTCTTATATGGCTGGCTATGGTAAGAAAAGTTTTATGCTTAGTTTCTAAAAGACTGTTTTTCCTTTTTTTTTAATTTGAAATATTTGTAAATATGACGTAGGAATGCACATTTATAACACACTTTCTAGGAATCTTAAGGGAAATTAAATATAAATTAATAACTATTGGGCAGTTCAAAAAGTCATTGCATTTTTTTCCTAAAGATAATTGTAAATTCAATGTACTGAACACAGCTATAGAATATTTAACAACTGACACTTTTAGCTTCCCTCAAGGAAAAAGATATGCAGATCAATTGACAATTATTCTTTTTGTAATGTTGTGGAAGTGAAAAGGGGTCATTCCACAAGAAATCAACCAGTGGCTGTTGCTTGACATTTTTAAATGTTTTTTATACAGTATTTTGCATACAATATTCCCAATGTATTAACACTTCAAAAATATTAAATAAAATTTTTATGACTTATTTTCTTTTCTGGCAGTCACTTTTCTTTGGCTTCACATGGCAATTTTGATCATAATTATCGTTTAAAAATTTAATAACTTCTTTGCTACTAAAGCACATATGCAGCAAGTGAAAGGAAATTATAAGGTCCTTCACACAATCGACAACCATAAGATTCTAATTCTTTGGAATCTTTGGAGATATCCAAATACCATCTGGATTCCTTAATGAACCAAGACAGGAGTCCATTAAACTGCTGGTCCAGTTTACTGAACCATTAAAGTAATTGTACTCCCTTTATTGTAATTTTCCTCTTTTGCCTTTATTGTAAGTTTCCTTATTTTGTTTGCAAGACCAATCAGTAAATGGACTTCTTGTTGGCCCCTGATTGGTCCCCCATCTGTATATATACCCTCGTTAAAAGAGGATAATGGTGCATAGTAAATGGTCAAAATGTACAATTATACTGAATAATTTCTTTTGTGGACAATTGTTACCTCCTACCTGCTACCAGATATGTAAATATGAAACTGGAATTTTTGTATAGCAAATACACATTTAATGTATGAAAATGATAAAAAATATTTTATTCGAAGTATTGCCCATCGCTGGCTATACATTTTTTTCACTTGTCTGACAATTTGTGTATGCCATGCCAAAGAAAACAGTTGCTCTTTTGAGGCAAACCAATCATCGGGCCATTTTCATACATTTTGATAAGTGAAGCGCTGTTCAGCAAGTGCGTGTCCCATTGATGCAAATAAGTAGTAATCGCATTGAGCCAAGTCTGGTGAGTAAGCAGCATGCAAATGTATTTCCCAATAAACGCCTCAATCGTTTCCTTGGCCAGTTTTGCCGTGTGTGATGGTGCATTATCATGAAGCAAAATCACTTGTGTGTTGCCTTTTTTGGTATTCTGGTCGTGTTTCATGCAAAGCTTGATTCAAATCGAGTTGTTGTTGCGTTTGAGCGTCATCCTCATCCAATAATGCCTGCAATTCACTGTCTTCAAACTTTTTCAGTGTTCTTCCGCTTTCTTCATTTCTCATGTCAAAATCGCCAGTTTTTGAATTTTTTAAACCACTCAAAGCACTGTGATTTACCAAGAGCATGTTCACCGTAAGCTTCGACAAGCATTCGATGCGATTCTGCAGCAGTTTTCTTCGATGCTGTCCACAAATTGTGGTTTTCAGGCACAAAATTCGACTTGTTCAAATTACAAATTATGCTGTTGTATGAAACGTGTATTGTTTTGAGTTGAAAATCTTTGTCAGATGTCAGAATAAGAAAATGATGCCAACGAGGTGGTTTGACGGTAACTACATTGACAGCTAAGGCCATCTATGGGCAAATTCCGGTTTCATATTTACAGACCTGGTATACGAATAAACAAGTTTTTGTAAACTACAACACAATATACTGTTGTTTTATTTTTTTTATGTTCATAGTCTTCAACTTCACCTCAGTGGTTTGACTTAACATTGCCCCTTTGCAGGGGTTGCTTTCAATTTTCCCAATCTTTTGCCCATCTAATCGCCAAAACTAAAATCTTTTCGCCAAGAAAATTCTTTTATCGCCAAAGTTGTAGAACCATTGTCGGGAATTAAAATCAATTTTTATTCATCATAACTCAAGATATAAATCAAAACTTACTTAAAGCCTGTAAAGCCATTTCTTTCTGAGATAAGGAGCGTTTAGCAACGGTCACGATGTCAGAAATCACGTGACAGTACTCTCAGATCTGAGCCCTGCTCAGTGTTGCCAACTCAAAAATATGTTCCCACTAAAATCGATTTTAGTAATTTTTAGCAGATTTTAGTAGATTTTTTCATAATTTTTTTGTGTAAATGCACTAAATTAGTAACACTGGTCCCGCCAAATAAGTTGCCAGTGAAAGTGTTCCTGGAAATAAGATGTCTCTGGTATCGTGACAGTAATTTTTTCCGTCACGTGCTCAGGTATCGTCATCTGAGTTTTTCTGGATTTTTATTTTCTCATGAGATGTCTCTGGAATAGGAAAAAAAACTAGATCTGGGTGGAAACGCCCTGGTCTGGCATTGAGGCGCCTAATGTGAGGGCAATGGTTAAAAATAAAAGAGGCCTAATTTCATGTACATTCAATGTTGTCACGATTAACGATTTAATCTGGAAATTAATATATGTTAAAAAAAATTTAGGAAAATTACAAAATCACGATTTGGCAAGTAACCCCTGTGATTACAGATTCAGTGACCAATTATGTCAATGATGCCCGTCATCATTTGCTGTGTCACTGATGTAGTTTTTTAAACGGAAGTACAAATTTTCTAGCGTTAGTGCCACATTATAGAAATATTACATGGAGAAAATATTATATCATAGTGCATAAAAACATTATTAAATATTAATCATATTACAAATTTGCCACTGTAAGCGCCAACTGACAAAAATTATCGCCATCGAAAATTTGTAATCGCATTTGGCGACGATTGCGATCGGTAGCACGACCCCTGCCTTTGGAACTGAAGGTGGCACTCACTGACCAATGTTTTGAGAACCCCATCCATTGGCATGAAGATGGGTCTTGTTTTTGCTTACATGTTCAAATGATCTCAGTTAGAATATAGGTGGGAACAAAAGAAATCAGTGTTGCCTCTTCATCTCAATTCCAACTGCGTCACAGACAAGGCGTAAGACCTAACAAATTTTCAATGTTGTCTGATAGTGGGAAACTGTGTTTTGTTTTTGTTTTTTTCACAAACCGCTGTTTCAATAGTGTTCACCAAATGATGTGATTAAGGGGAGAAAAATCACCACCCAAAGGAATGTCCGTGAATGTCAATAAGCCATAGATGACTCTGCAAAAGATGCCTGTGCTCATCAAAGACGAATGACATGCCAGCATTCAACAGCTAGCAAAGCACTACAAGACTGAATCTGTGGAAGGCATTTCGGAATGCACAACTTGTCAAAACCTTGCATAGAAGAGTTATAACAGCAGATGCTGTAGAAAGGTTCCTCTCCTCTTCTTTCCTCTCTCACAGGAAAGAAGACTTCAGTGAGCATGCAGCCATTAAGATTGGATTGGCTATGGACAACTGAAGAAGAATTGCTTGGTCTGATTGTGCGTTTCCAGGTGTTCTGGGTGGATCCATCCTCTTTACTGGATGATAGCAGAAAGATGTGGTTTGGGAAATCTTTTCTTGGAATTTCATAGGTTCATCAATTAATGGTACTGAAAACTTAAACATCATTACTGACCAAGCACATTGCTACATGGCCATTGTTCTTGCAGGGTAATGGCATCTTTCAGCAGGACAGTGCTCCATGTCATAAGGCCCAAATCATAAGTGAATGGTTCAAAGAGTACATAGTAGATTTTGCAGTGATTGTTTGGACAGCACCATCAGCTAATCTCAATCCAGTCAAACCTACTATGAAGTGATAATGTCTAATCCACAAATAGAAATAGTGCATGTGCATTTCTGTTTTGTCCTTTCACATTAGAAGTTACCACATTATAGTCAGTTCCATTCCACCGTTTCTTTCTTATTGTTTCGTTTAATCAAACATAGTTGAGATGAATTGGAATGACAGTACAACATGCATGTCACAAGTGTGCAACTTCTAAACTGCCATACAGGCAGCATGGTCATTTGAGGCTCCTAAGGCTGGCATTAGCTGTATAATATAAAATTCAGATTTTAATTAGTGATCAGTATCGCCCACTAGGCATGTTCATTGTGTTGCATGTTGTTTTATAAAATGCATTCCAAGCTTTGTGGGAGGAAAAATAATAAACAGTACTTTAAATTCAAGCTTGGGTCGACATTGTATTACTGAAGAAATAACTTTTTTTTTCTGGAATTTTTGTTTTATTCCAGGGTTTTTTTCTTCTACATCTGTCATTAATGGCAGCTGGTAACACTTTTAATAAAATTTGTGGACTTGTGAATTAGCAGGGTTTTGTGAATCTTCATAGAAGTCCCTTGCAGAATATATTAGTCATAATAATTTTTTTTTAGGAAGAATATTTCATACTCCAGAAACTGAGAACTCTGAAATGATTCAGTGATTTCAGTACTAAAAGATAAAATAACTACTTTGTTTCGTTAATTCGATTTGTTTTTTTCTCTCGCAAAGTTTGTTATTTTTTTTTCTTAGTAGTGGTGTGGCCAACAGGCTGGGGGGGAAATATTCTTGTTTTTATTTATTAATTTTGTGTTAATTTTTTGCTTCAACCCCATATAAGTTTATCATATTTGAATATTAATTTTTATTAAATTGATTGCCACTATTCAATCATTAGAATAAAAAATCAAATATTTGTAAAGATTAACTGTATTGAAATATGCTTAAAATATTTAAAAATTATTTTGCATATTTATGGTAGTGTAATTTTACTTTGTGTTGCTGATCATCATATAGCTATTCATACTGGTATTTAAGATTTTAAATAATGTTAAGAAGACAAGAACATGACAACAGATGCTGATAGTTAAGAAATTTTGTTAGTATTGCATTGAGACCAGTACTGCCATTTCCAAATTTGCGATCTTGTTTTCACATTCTTTTCAAAAATTCTTGTGAAGATAGTTCATTTGAAATATGTATTGAGTGTAGGTTGTAAGGTATCAATAAGAAGTAAAAACCTGTTGAAATGCAGACCATCAAATTTTGCCGTGGCACCACTCTTGTTAAAATGAAAATTATTTCACTTTACTTTGAAAAATTAACCAGCACTCAGAAATTTCTAGCTAAATCCCTAATTATAATATTAATATTAAAATTAAAATTGTAAACTAAGAGGGATTAAGTTCTCAGTAGTTTCACTAATCTGGCATTGTTCAATAATGGAAACGTCATTTAAAACTTTCGTTTCTTCTTTTTTAACATAAATGCTGAAAATGTTTTCTTTTTTAAATCTTGGAATTTGAATCTTCTAATGTTATTTTTAAACTTTGTTTATTTATATATATATTTTTCCTTTTTGCAGTTTTTCTTAGGTTGTCACATTTCTTTGCAACAAAGGACACAAGGTAATTTAGTTCTTGTATGTTATTAAAAAGAAAAAAAATCTATAAAAGATGCCATCACTCATATATTTGTTTATTTTCCATTTCTTTCATTATTTGGATTTCTTTAGGTCGTCTCTGATGCGACCCTTAACACCAGCAGAACACATGGAGGCTCTTTTGACAATGAAAAATCTAATCAATGTTATTCGAGCTCAAGTTAATTATATTGTAAGTTTACCTGACAAAAAAAAAGTTTCATAAATTAAGAAATTCTGAAGAAGTTTTAAAATATTGTTATACTTTGTGACCAGGCTTGGTTTTTTTTTTGGTTTTGTTTTCTTTGTAAGTTTGTAATTAAAAATTGAAAATCTCTAATCATATACAGGGTGAATACAAAAGTCTGAACCCCCCTTTTATTTTTTGAACCGAAGCAGATATGTCAATTTTGATGAATCCAATGAATAGGAAGTTGTGGGTGGCCTATCCCATGGTGCACTTTTCATCATCCCAAATATGCAAATTAGGACACATTCAAAATTTATCTCAAAAACCGTAAGGGATAGAGAAAAAAACCCAATTGCAAACTTGTTCAGCATAAAAAAA
>JAHWFO010037605.1:441612-499209 GCA_023313115.1 Rhysida immarginata
TGCTTCTGTTCCAGCCTAGATGCAACACTGTTCAAGTCTTGTGGGGATCCAGTTTGCTTTGCCGAAGCAAGAAGTGTCATCTCTAGGAGTATTTTTCTTTTTACAACCACATTTTCCTTTAAATTTAGGAGAAACCGATCCGGTTTCTTGCTCCAACTTGATGACATGACTGACAGTTGCTAAACTCACACTAACCACTGAAGCAATCTCTTGATACGTCTTAGCTGTGTGTTTGTGCAGAGTTACAATCTTTGTATGTTTCCTAGGTTTCACATCTATATCAAACGGCAGTCGAACCACATCTGCAGGTTTCTAAAATCTGATGAAAACTGTAGCTGCTAACGTAATGATTGAATCAGCCAATGTACACTACGAGGATTGGACAGGATTCTAAAATCTAATGCAATGTAGTTGCTGCTGATGTAATCAGTGCATCAACTAACATAAAAAAATGATCAAATCGACTTTCTGTGTTTGTTTCGAGTATAGGATTGCGAGTAATATAGAAATCATGCTTTGATCCAATGAATTTGCACAAGGTTGTATGATGTTTGACAATTTGTTTTATGTATCAAGGATTCATTTGTGACCTCCAGTTTATTGGCAAATTATATTCAAAATAAGATCCTCTACCATCCCTAAAAGTTTGTATACAGTTCGTAAATACTGTATGTTTAGGAGAATTGATAATGTTAACAATTAATTAATAATAGCATCATTGAAGACATAACACTTGTCATCAGATCTATCAAGTCCACTCCTTCCCCATAATAAATTACACTTGAAAAAATTGAAGACATTGTAGTTTTACTTTTTCTTTTGAAAACCTTAATATGCCACTATATTGAAAGTTTACATAGGTAACTTGAACTATAGGATCTTTTTCAAATATTGTTTTGCATCTTCTATGTTATTAGTATTTTCTTAAAAAAATAAAAAAAAATAAAAACTAGGAGGGGGAGCATCTGCCAGATGTCAGGATTTTATTTTTGAATGAAACTTTTCCTTTAGCATAATTAAATCTGAAAGATATGTTAGATTTCTGTAATTTTAGACTAGTATGTTATTTTCAAGATTTTATCATTGACCTTATTACATGCAGATACTAATGACTTTAAAGTGTCAACATGAATGAGTAGAAATTAATTGCATCAGAATTAGAAGTGCTTGCAAAGTATATTTTCCTTCATAAGACAAAACAGGAGATTTTAGAGCTCGAAATCTTGAAAGAAAGAGGAGATGAATTTATTAGAACAAAAAAAAAAGCTGAAAGTTCTCAATAAAATGTCTGGTAGAAGTAGTTTTCCTTAACGAGGCGGGGGGGGGGAAGCAAGAAGTGATGGCAAATGGTTAATGTAATAGATCAAAGTTTATTTAAAAACACGTGTGTTTGCAGTTATGAATCAAAAGTAACAACCTTCAGCTTGATTTTACCAAAGCTGTTAGAGTGTGGAAATTTCAAGAGTTTAAAGTCAAATATTTTTTTCTTAAATGAAAATAATTAAACAACACTAATCAATGTTACATTAAGCTGTACTTTTATTTCCATTAGTGTGCACTTTTATTTCCATTAGTTTTCTGTATATAGCATTGACTTTTATTTTATATTAAAACAAAAATTTTTTATTACATTTAATACCTGTAAAAGACATTTTCTTAAAGCAATGTTTCGCTTCTGTATTGATTTTTTGAAAATTTTTAGAAAATTTGGGCAAGTAAAACTGTTTTCTGCTAGAGTATTTATGCAGCACACAGAATTATTGTTTAATTCCTTGCGTTTCTAAATTTGATTTTTTTCCCTTTAATTTTGCATTAGACTTTGAGAATGTGAATGCAACAAAGGAAATATGTATATAGTCTTGTAAACTATATTTTTTCTGAAGAAACTATTTTTAACTCATTTAATTTCAAGAATATTATCAAAATTTCTTAAGCAAACAAAATTTGCTAAATTGTAATTGTCAAGGAAAAAGTAGATGTTGAATCTGAATTCATGTATGCAATTGTTTGGCAGTCACTGAAACTATTTTTAAAAATGGTTGGCAGCAGATGCATGCTATGAAGGTATGGGTCCATCGCAAATGAGCTAACTTTAGAATGCTTTTTTTTTAATTTGTTAATTTTAATTGAATTGAATTTTTTTAATGTATATTTGCTTCCATTACTCCTTTTAATATCTGTCATATAAAGGAAGAGGGTGTCTTTGATTTATTTTTTAGCTATAAATAATATATGGGAATTTTTTTTTTTTATTTTTTTTTTGTGAAGATAAAAATTATGAGATTACTCAGTAGAAAACAACTTCAAACCGTTATTTCTTTAATTAATTTTGTGATAGTTTTTCAGTGACAAAAGTCAGTTGACTGATACATTTCATTTAACAAGTGAAACGTTTATTTGTTAAAGAATAATTGAAATTAATTGTGTTATAGCAGGACAACGCCTTCTTAGATTAAGAATAAAGGAATATGAATACAAAAATTCAAAAAAAAAATTGTATAAATTTAAAATATTATTTGATCAATTGCAAATAGATTTTTAAAGATTAGGGATGAATGCAAATAGAATATGAATATAGTTTAAATTTCTTCAATTTTAATATTTTATTTTATTTTTAATTTTACTTATTTTTACAGTACTTTTGTTTTATGCACTAATTATTTGTTTAAGATGTGTTCTCAAAATTGCAAGTCTCCTTGCAAAATAAAAAACCTCTTAAAAGATACTTTTAAAAATAAGAAATTATTGATGGTGTTAAGTGAAGTTTTCGATTCCTTTTGACCAGCAATAACTTCCCGTTGATGTGCAATGTGATGACTAAATCGTTTCCAAGCTCCTAAATCTGCAGCAAATATAAAGAAAGAAAAAAAAAAAGAAAAGAGGATTTTCCATCACGAGAATCAATTTCATCTCCCCCAAATTAGCGAGTGGAAGAGAGAAGGCCCCCAATTCGTCATTCTTCCTCTTTGGGCCAGCTCCACTGCAGATGGGACTGAAAAAGGTTTGCCGAGCCGTGTTTGCCCAAGTGTGTTAGTACTGCCAGACAAGGAAGGAACCAAGTTTGTTCCAAGAGCTTTCACTGACTTGGCGGCTCGTCCAAGGACATGCTGCTTAAAATTAAACCACATTTTTTTAATTTTGCTCACAATCCACTTCTATTGTTACAACATTTAACGTTCCAGTATTTTGTAATCCAGACGGAACCAGAAGTACAACTGAACTGTGAGGAAGGAAGGAAGCGAGAAAAAGAAAGGAGGACAACAGAGTCTCTCTCTCTCTCTCTCTCTCTCTCTCTCTCTCTCTCTCTGAAATGAAGATAGAGGCTCTAAATTTGAATAATTTTACTTTTTTATGGAAATTTAATTAAGCTATTTTTTAATCAATTATAATGAAATATTTGCATGGCGCTATTTTATTTTTAATAATAGCATCTGTATTAGTTTCCATTTTGACACTTTGCTAAAATTTTAGTCTTGAATAAAGAAGCAATTATTGTATTTCCAAGGTGTTTATACAAAAATATATTTTTAATTCCCTAAACATACGTGAACATTCCAAAATTTTTATTAGAAATTCTATTAGTTTTTGCCATTATAGATTTAAGGATAATAGTCATTATGAAAATTGAGTATTAAAATTAATTTTATTGACCATTTTAATGGAAGATCTCAGGGCACTTAGGCCCACCAGAAGGGTTTATTTAGCACTTTTTTTTTTTTTGTAATGGACAAATCAATCACGCATGTATGTGATTGGTTTGTTCATTATTTGTTTTTTATTTGGTCTGTCCATCCAGGTTTAGACACCATTCCTTTTATGGGGAGAATGCATGCATAGTGTATTGTTGAATGCATGCATAGTGTGAAGAGAACATACGTGCAGTTGGTTCAAGCATTTCTATGCATGTGCATTTCATTTTCCACTGGCACATGTTCTCTCAATTATTGGAAGGGAAGATCGCTGCTGTTGAACAAAGCAAAAGGATTGCATTAATGTTAAAAGCAATAGAATTGAATTTTAGTGAACATAAAAGAATTGTGTCAATATAATGTTGAGGCATTTTTTTTAATATAATGTCTGTTTAAAACTGGACGATCCTTACTCTTTAATGTTGCCTTAGAAATATTTATCAGTTAAACATCTATAGTATGAATTGATTTATAAAGCCTAATGAATAATAAACATTACTAGTAAATAATAATTCATTTGTTTAAACAGTCAATTTTCATTATAAAAATGGTTCACATTTGTTTTAAAATAATTTCTCATAGTTGTATAGTTTTATTATTTAGATATACTTACGTAATAAATTTTCATACTTAAATACCTGAGGGTATTTCCTCTAACGGTTTTGAGATATTGAAAGCTTTTAGTCTTTCTTTAAAACTTCAAAAAATATTATTCATGGCTCTGTCTGGCTGTGGCTATTATTTGTCATGTGTGGTAAAACATTTTATAAAAAATGAGACTTAGCAGAGAGCAAGGTAAAAAGGTAAGAGAATAACTACAGCATTTTTATTTTTTTTAGCTTTGAGGGAAATCCTAAGAAAGTGCAAGTGTTCCTTACAGCAATAAGTGACTGCTGTCAGCATCGGCTGAATAGGAATTAAAATTTTAAAATTTATTATAAAAGCATTGGGATTTTTAAATACTCGAAATTCAGCCAAACCCTTATTTTATATTTTGGTGGTTCAAATTTCTTTATCAATAAGTAACTATTATGCAGCTGTAAATTATTAAAATGTAATTTGGAATAACACCATTCTTCCTCCCTCTCTCCCCCCTCTAAACTTTTTTTTCCCAACAAATTTTGCAAAACAGAAGTTTTGGTGGCAGCTAACTTGAACATTGCTATAAATACTCTTTTGCTCTTGCTCATTTTCTCACTTTCCTTGATGAGCTACTGGTATAGTTCATCACATACTCATACAGTTCCTAATTTACATCGCTGTTTTTCTTTACTAAATTATATAAATTGCTAATATTCACCTTAATTATTTCCATATTAAGATTATCCTTTATTGTTAAATGTTCATTTCATTTTTTATTAATGGGCTGTTTATATAATTTATAGGTATATTTTTTCCATTATTAAGCTTTATGGTTCTTCCCATAGTTATCTAGAAATTGATGACTAACAAAAAAAAAAAAAATAATTGAGTATAATTAAACTTTTCTTTTAAACTTCAACAATAAATTGAATAAAATAACTAACATTGTAAGTAAGGACAAGATCACAACTTTAATATTTAGCTAACTCTTATAATCTTATAAATTGACAACTTATATATTCATTGTAAATATCTTTAAATAAGTTTTTATAAATATCTTTCAAATTAATCTTGTATGTATAGCCAAAATAAATTTGTAAATTTATTATGACACATTCCAGTTGAATCACCTGTTGGACATTTAAAAGAAATGTTTTACATATGAAATTGTTTTAGTTGTTATCTAAATATTGTGTTTTTGCAATTGTCACTTTCCATTCAATAATCATCTTTATTCACAAATTGTCAATCTTTTATCTTTGATTATTCTCAACATATTTTTTTTATAAATTTTAATATAATATTTTAATTTTTTCAAATATTTCACAGCACATAATTGTAAAGGTCAGATACAGTCAAACTGAGCATTTAATATCGTACATGTATTATCCAGGAATGAAATAGGGTTTGCTGAATATTTTTAAACTCCAGTTGTGTGGTGTTATGAAATAAGCTTGAGACTGTTTTATGTTACATATAATCTTCACTTATATATGTATTTATTAATTTATTTATTTATTTTGGAGAAAAACTCCATTATCAAAATCTATCTACATGAACATATATAATTGTTAGAAATTACATTCCTTACAGAATAATGCAACTGTTAAAGTTCAGGTGGAACATTATCACCATAAATAATAATTGACTGAATTTTGTCTAAAATCGACAACATACATTTATTTGATGAGGCAGATTTTTCTACAATCTGATCTTAGTTTCATCACACACTTCCTCAGATCTGACATTTCAAATTTCTGTACGAGATTGCTGCACTATGTCCTCCTCGTTTAAGGCATCTTCAGTGACGACATCCTGCTTGCAAATTGTGAATTCTGATCAATGCATAGAAATGCAGATGTTTATATAAACACTGAAAATTCGCGGTTATCGAATAACAGGTGTTATGTTTCTAATTTTGTTTTTTTTTCACTTTTTATTTTTTTATTATTTTAATTTTTTTTTTTACAATAAACATCTCAAATAATTTAACTTCTTTGGAATAAATTTCTTAATTTTTGTATATTTTATTTGGGATTTGAGAGAAAAACAGATTGTATTAAAACTGTGTATATAGACATGGCTGTTACAAGGACGTGACCAGGGGAGGGGGGGGTGTATAAACGGAATATTGTATTAAACGAGATCTTAATAACGGGGTTTGACTGTATATTGTGTTAAGTTTTAAATCTAATTGATATTATTAACTACTGTATTTGGATAAAAATGAAGAGTATTATTATTATTATAATATGGTACTCTAATAATGTGGTTTCCATATAATGAAGAGCAAAAATTGCAATAATCTTCCTATAACAATACTCTTATAACATGGTTTCTATAGTACACTGCTGCTCCTCTATTTCACGATTCTTTAAGTCATGATATTGGATAAGTTGCGGTCAGTGGGACCATCCATACAAAAAACTCGCTATATCACGAACTTGACTTGTTGCGGGCAGTGACATCTTGGCTCTCAAATTCCGCAGCATAGAGGGACAGCAGTGTACAGCATAATTAGATTAATTGTAAGCAATCTCTCTATAGCAGGAATTTTTGTCTATTATATTCTTATGGTCGAAATAAAGGAGAATGCCGTTTCTTCTATACACATGTAATTACAATATTTTAGTTTCAGTTATCAAGGAATTCTTCTGTAAATTCAGAAATCATGCAGTCATTTCTGATAGCACAAGCAGCTCAACAAATTATGGGTGGCTGCATGTTCGCATGACTCTTGTTTATCCAATTGCATTGCAGAACTGCCTTATAATACGGTTTCCATATTCTTTTTCCATATAACTCTGTAAAATTAATCTAATTGTACTAATTCTAAGTCTCTCATAACATAGTTTCCATATAACACTGTACACTGTTGCCATATACAGTAAATTTTATGGGACCATAAGTCATAAAAATAATTTTATAACTTTTTAAATAGATGTTCCTAATAAAGTGACTGTTAAATTTATTTAAAACAGTTATGTATATGATAAAATAATATTTTTTTATATTTTTTCAAAATATTCAGCAAAATTATTGGCCAAATGTTAATTACTTAAGGATTTTTTTTATTATTATTAATTTTTTTTTTACCTGATTTATGAATTAGAATTAAAATAGAAGTCTTCCAAATATGAGAAAATATTTTCTCCCTAAAGATCTATTAGAGTATAAGTTGTAATATTAGATATTAAGAGAGAATATATTTATAGTAGTGATAGTAAGTCTAACTTGGGTAGTGGTTGAAGATTGTACCTGCCATTTCTTTCCTCAATTAACCCAATCTTAAGAAATTCTTACAGATTTCAAAATACAAATAGGTAGCACTTGGAATATCACATGAGAGATAGTAATTTATAGAAAGGTAAAGGGTTGTGGCAGTGCCAGAGCATTCCAGAGTCAATGAAAAATACATAAAAAGATTATGAATTAAAAATTATCATGGTTAAAATTTCAGGACCTAATAATTTGGAAATTTGTAACCGAGCATGAACCCAATTTTGCAAAATCTGTTTGCTTGAAATTTCATAAATTCTGGATGATATTCCATATATTGTAGTTTGTGGTTAGGATTTGAACCATTATGTGATATTCGAACTGAAGAGCCAGTTAGTATCATAATTCAAAAAGAAGGGAAACAAGTTTTCACTGTTTGGATTGACTACAAAAAAAAAGCAACCAATGCACTCTTCATCAACTGACTGGATGAAGAAATGCTTGGAACATTTTGAAACAGGCAAACCCAGAAGATCCTTGGTGGTGTCAATGGCTGCTTGGAAAACAAATTTTGTTATAAATAGTGAAGAGCTACCAGAACTAAAAATCAAATAAGGAATACTCCAAGGTGACTCACTCAATTTATTGTACTGGCAGTGATCCCATTCACAAACAATCTGAATAAAACAATGTTCAAAATGTATTTATTTTAAATGGATGGCTTAAAATTATTTTGGAACCATCAAAAGCTGAAAGTAAACTGATAATAATCATCTTTTCGTTTTTATTGAAGAGTAGCAAGAGTAGCAATTGAGTGGCAAAACTAAACAAGAAAATGGAATATTGTTAATGAATGGAAATCCCATCTAAAGTAATTTAATGCAAAATTCTAGGCACTTCTGAACATTTACATTTTCTCCTAACTCAATTTAGATGAATGCAGAAATAATTCATATAGGGTTCCATAGTAGGGACTATGGCAACCTCACTGAACTAGGTCCTTACTGTATCTATAAACGGAACAATTCTAATTGGTCAAGAGTTGTGTGTTACTTTGGTCATGCTTGATTGTATGCATCTATTTTTATTTTATTTATTTATTTATTTTTATTTATTTATTTTTTTTTTTATTATTTTTTTTTTTTTAACAAGAAAGCATGTTTCAAATAAAAAACTGAAATTCACAAAGACTAGATAGAAAAGTTTGTTTTGTTTATTATACAGTAGCTTTGAAACATGATAATAACAAATAACTCAAAATTGGCTGAGCATTGCAATCATTTTGAAATTGTCTTAAATTCTTGTTGCAATAATGAATGGTTGATTTCTGTCATTTATATTTTCTTTCTCTTTTATTTTAGTGCCAGAAATATTTTGAACGGTTTGGAGACACATGAACTTTACCAAATTTCTAAATACAATACGTTTCAACACTCCTTTGTATTTCGGTGTTTTTTATGGTGAGTTTTCTATGGGTATTAAGGAGAGGGTATAAAATTTGACCATATTATCTGTAAGAAGACTTCAGTCAATAAGATACATATGAATTATAAATAAGCATTAATAATATCTAATTCAGAATGGTTTTTTTGTTGTAGGTTAACTGTCACCATATCCACTGGTTTAGGAATTTGGCTCTCTTGTAAAGTAATCAAACGTAAAAGTTTGTGACATCAGTCTAATTTATAAAAAGCTTTAAATGTTTTAAATATTTTTTAAGAAAAGAAAACTTAAATATTGAAGAGTAACCATCAGCATCATACTATACGAGATTGTGAAAAAAAAAATTATTTTTGTAAAAGAAAAAATTTGATTTTTAATAAATTTAAGAAAACGTATTTTGTTATCTTTCTTGCAATTACATCTTTTTGGACACAAGAGATGTTAAAAAAGAAATCATGAACCAATTAATTATGACTTTTATCAGTCTTGCAGTTTGTGATACAAACTTTGTATAGTGACTGTCTAACATCAGCAATCATTATCTGATATATTAATAATCTGACTATGACTATGGTGATGATTGTATGTTCTTCATTATAAAGGACAAACCTTTATTTTTCAGACTTTAACCTGAACTTCACTATACTCCCCTATACTGAGTATCCAAAAAAATGGAATAAGTGATCGCTTAGACAATCATAATCAAAGATGCCTTGAATGAAGCTACTGGGAAAAAGCAAGATTGCTCTAACAGTCACACATGAAAGATTCATTCGATGATGAATTTGCAACCTCATGTACAGAAACTGGTTGAAACGAGGGGGGGGGGGGGTTAAATCAGCATTATTGTGAATAGTGCCTGGACAATTATTAGCAGCTAGTATTGTTATTACTGGCTGAGGTTGTGTTTAATTTACGGCAAATTTTAGTGTTAATGCATAATGTATTCAGTTACCAGGAACACTTTTAATGCCTTTTAGATTTATTGCTCTTGTATGTACACCCTCTTCCAAAAGCGTTTTCACTTAGGTAGATGATGTTCGGCATCCTTGCAAGACATTGAACCAGTGAAATTAATCAGCTCAGGTAAGAAGTAGAATTCGAATCACGTGGGACTCGACTTCTTGTTTGAACCGATTATTTTCACTGGTTTAATGTATTGCAAGGACGCTGAACATCATTCACCTAAGTGAAAACGTTTTTGGAATAGGGTGTACATTAGGTCATTATTGTGCAAAGTATATTTACTTGTTACTTCTTTCAAATTGATGATGTGACCATCACTGTTTTTATTGTTATTTAGAAAAGATATTTTTTAAAACTGCATCTGATGTGGTTTGATATACATTTAGCTCAGTGGCTATGTTTGTCCTTTATTTTCACTAACAAGGAGACTCCACATACTTGGATACCGGTTTTGACAAAAAATTTCTACAAGTAGCCTTTTACCAAATTAAGCAACCATACAAAGCCATCCAATGCCCTTCTCATTGAGAAAAAAATTCATGAAGTTTTTAAATTTTGGCCTCACTTTATAAATGCCCGAAATGTAGCATAGGTTTTTATTGCATTCTGGTGGTCCAGTGGTAAGATGCTAGAATCCTGTTTTGCAGGTACAGGTTATAATCCCGTCTTCGATAAAGTTTATTTCCTTCCTAAATTTATTTTAACTTGTATGGGAATTTGTAATTCATTTACGAAATATATTTTCGAATTTCCAATTTGCTACCATTATTTTTTTTTTTATAAAATGCATATGCAAATTATTATAAATAAACTTTTCCAATTCGCTAGGGTATTTTTTTCACATATTGAAAGTTTATTACAAGTTACGTTTATTTCAATTTTTTTTAAAAACACAAAAGAAGTTATAATTCATGTGTCGGTAAAGACAGGTAATAGTTAATTTCATTCATAACAAACTTCAGCTCCTTGAAATAGGAAATTATAATTTAGTGGCTACTGTAGTTTGCTATTTAAAAATGTTAATGGACACTTTTCTCTATAGATGCATTACCGTATATTTAATAGTATGTATATATGGTGTAGTAATTATTTAATCTTTGTATGCGTTAAATGTCATCCTAAAAGTTGCCAAAGTTATAAAAATAATTAAATGTGGATAAATAAACTTTTCTTTTACTATGGATGCTATCACTGTGGATCATTAATTATAATAATTCATATATGCATTTTATAAAAAAAAAATGGTAGCAAATTGAAAATCAGAAATATATTTAGTAAATGAATTACACATTCCCATATATATTAAAATAAATAAATTTAGGAAGGGAAAATGTTTTTTTTATCGAAGACAGGATTTGAACCCGTACCTGCAAAATAGAAGTCTAGCATCTTACCACTGAATCTTCGGAACACTATATACAAGGTGCATCCAAAAAGTTTGGTGAATGGATGGATATCTCAAAAGCAACACGAGATAAAAATGCGACCATGCGCATGCACAGGCAGAGACCAATGGAGAGATGGCACATAGCAAACAGCGCAAGAAACCGACGCGGATTTGTCTGCTATGTGTGCGAAAGTTCACATGAAATGGAAATGGAGCAACGGATAAATATGAAGTTTTATTACAAATTGGGAAATACGGCCACAGAACCGCATGCAGTATTGGTCCGGGTGTTCGCCCACAGATATACAGGGGTGGAAAGTGGAGTCTGTTGCAAGACAAAGCACGCCCGCATCCTGTGATTCGTGTACGCAACTTCTTGGCCCAACGCTGTGTAACTGTTATCGCACATCCACCGTACTCGTCTGATCTGGCGCCTGCAGACTTCTTTTTGTTCCCTCAAGGGAGTTCTGAAGGGCACACGTTTTGCAGATTTACCAGACATCCGACAACGTGTGACATCTGCTTCAATCAATCCCAAAAGAGGCTTTTGCTGACTCATTCCAGCAGATTTATCAATGGTGTCAAAAATGTATTGGGTCCAACATGTTACTTTGAGAGTGAATAAGGTATTTGGTTCCCATGTTTTGTTTATGCTTCCATTTACTGGAGTTTTTAGATGTGCCTTGTATATCTACAATTCGGGCATTTATAAAGTTCAGTCAATGATAACGAACTTTATGAATTTTTTTCTCGGAAAATTTTGAGAAGTGCATCGAATGGCTTTGCATAGGATTTTAATTTGGTGAAAGCTACTCGGAGAATTTTTTTTTTTATCAAAATCGGTGAGTCTGAGTACGTGGAGTCTCCTTATAAGAAGCAGTGGTCATCATCACTGTAAGCAATTTTCTCAATAAAAGTGCACAAATCTGATACAATTATTGTTAATTTTTTTAATTTTTAATTGGCATATACACATTCATTTTCTTAAAAATCAAACATTTTTTCTATTTCTGAAAAATCATTTTCTTGCATATGGGGGTCACTTTACTCGCTCTTACGTAGTGTACATTTAATTTTTAATACTAAAGATGGTGTAAACTGAAACTAGTCTAATAAAGAAATTTATAAACACTGTTGCTATAAGTGACCCTATTTACGGATATATCATCATATGCAATATGAAAACTTCAACAATCTATAATTCTTATGGTGAATTGGAGCAAACCATGAAAGAAATAAACCTTTCTCTTTAGATATTTGGTTTGTAAAAAAAAACCCTATGAAATTAGTACTTGAATGTTATCCAGAAGTCACTTGTTATATTTGTAACATGTTTCTGTTCATTTCGAAAATATAATTTGTTGATACTCTTAATTTTTTCACAACTGAATCCTAAATCATAGAGGTTACTAATTCGAAAAAGGCAGTGCCATCCTTTGATGAGATATATATAATAAATTTTAAAAAAATTCTATGGGGTGTTTTTTTTTCCCCCCGTTACTAAATATTATTTGAAAAAAGTGATCACTGATTTTTCAAATAATATCACTACCTAATGTGTGGAGAATTAGCTCCAGTTTAAATTCTTTTTCTTACTAAATAATATTGTGCATTTTTCTATTAGTGGGAGGTTTCAAATACAAGCACCAAGCAGATGCCTTAGAATAGTTTCTTTTTTCTTTTTTTTTCGACAAGGACTGATACCAGCTTGAGCATGTGGGCTTCATTTTTAGTTCATATGGACCAGACTATAGTACACAAAGGCAGCCATGCATGACTTTTTTTTTTTTTTTTTTTGGTAAAAATGGAGTAATTTTTAATTTTAATAATTAAAGTAGTTTCAAGAAACTGGTCATGTACAACTATTGAGAAAGTTCAACATAAAATCAGTCTGTCTGTAAAGTAACATCAGGACTAGAAGTGTAAGCTATGAAACGCCTAATGCTACTGATGAATTCACCAGCAAAAAGTGTAAGCTAAAAATTTAGGATTAATACAGTAAATATTCATTTTGGAAATTTTTAGTTAATATTTTAGAATTATTATCATAACATGTAACCTTCATCGTTTCCATCTTTGATTTTAACAATCTATGTTGTTGTTTTTTTTTTCGTTTGTTGGAAATAATGAATTTTGGGTTGCTGCTAGACCAGGTGACTTTTCAGCTCTGGAGCTTGTCTTTCTCCTTGGCCTTGGTTGAGATTAAATGACACTTTCCTCAAGCTTTTTAGTGAACTTTGTGTGATGTCTAGACTCCTAAAATTTGAGTTTTGAACATTTGGCATAAGAAACTTTAAGTTTGTCATCACACAAAGGATCACACCATATATTTATTTTCCTACATTTTCCAAACATCCTGTATAGAAGAATAGATTAATTTATTTCTAGGTTTTTGAGAGATTCGTCTCCAGTTTTGGATTTTTTCCATCATTGTGGTGTAATATGTATTACTCCACAATGATGGAAAAAATTTCAACTTAATAGCTAACTTCCAAGTTGTATTTTAAAACCAGACATAATTACATTGTGCTTTATATACACTGAAGACCAATTTATTAGAGACATCCCGCTAATTGCGTGTTGCGCCTCCTTTAATGGCGAGAACTGCCTGAATACGTTCTTGCATGGATTCAACAAGGTGTTGAAACCATTGCGGAGGAATAGCAGCCCAGGCTGACATCACAGCGTCCCATAATTGGTGCAGGTTGGTTGGTAGCGTGGGAAGGTGTCAGATGGTTCTCTCCACTTCATCCCATAAATGCTCGATCGGGTTGAGATCGGGCGACCGAGCTAGCCACTGAATTCCGTGTAATGTTCCTCGAACCAGTCCAAAACCTAACCTAACCTAACCAGTCATTCGAGCACGGTGACAGGGAGCATTGTCCAACTGAAAGTGTCCGTCACTACCAGGGAACACAGTCATCATGAACCTGATTGGCAACAATGTTCAGGTAGAGTGTTGCATTCAGGGATGTGTCTACGGATATCAGAAAACCCAGTGTGTCCCAAGAGAAGACGCCCCAGACCAGCACTCCTCCTCCACCCGCCTGTACGGTTGTCTGCTGACAGGATGGATCCATGGCCTCGTGCTCTCTGCGCCAGATGCGCAGTCTACCATCCGCATGATGAAGTAGGAACCGCGATTCGTCGGACCAGGCGACCTTCTTCCACTCATCCAGTGTCCAGTGGCGATGCCTGTGTGCCCTTAGCAGGCGCACTTTCGTATTTTGCGGTGACAGCGACAGTACCCTTACTGGCTGCCTGTTGTTAAACCCGAAACGGGTTGAGATGCTCCCCCATTGAACTGTGCTGCAATTTGTTGGGCTGTTCCCGTCCTGTTGCTGTGGATGATTCGTGCCAGTCGCCGTTAGCCTCGTTCATCCGGAGTTGTGGCCCACGGCTCTGTTTCATCCGGAGTTGTGTTTGTTGGAGGTTGTTTTTTGACATAACTGCCATTCACGGAATACCCTTGACACTGTTGCACGGGAAAACCCGAGGAGAATCGTGATTTGCAAAATGCTCAACTGCGACCGTCGAGGTCCAACGATCATGCCTCGTTCAAAGTCGGTCAAATCCTTGGATTTACCCATATTCAGTGCACTTCTGCTGCTGACTGCAACTTGTGATCCAATGCATCCCTTTTATACACCGCTTATACAAATATAAACACCGCTTTCAGATGTTTCTTGAGATCCCCAAACACGTGAAAGTCACATGGGGATAAGTCAGGGCTGTAAGGTGACTGCTGCATTGATTCCCAGTTGAACTTTTTGATGAGGACTACCGTTGCTTTCGAGGTGTGAGGACGCGCGTTGTCGTGGAGAAGAAGCAGCACTCCTTCTGTAAGAAGTCCAGGACGCTTGTATTTGATGGCCGCGCGCAGTGCCTTCAATGTTTCCCCATATCGTGCTGCGTTAACTGTGGTGCCTTTTTCAAGAAAATCTAGTAAAATCGGGCCTTTGCGATCAAAAAACACGGTCAACATCACCTGCCCCGTACTGTTTGCAATTGCTTTTCATTTTTTCAGGGGTGGTGACCCATAATGCTTCCGTTGACGACTTTGACATTTGCTTTCGGGCTGGAAATGAAAGCACCAAGTTTCATCCCCTGTAACGATTCTGTCGAGAAAACTTTCTCCTTCCTGTTCATAGCGAGCCAAATGTTGCAGGGAGATGGCCATTCGAACTCCCAAGATGTTCTGATGTCAAATGATGTGCGGGACCCATTGTGCACAGATTTTTCTGTAGTGCGAATGGTTCCTGATAATGGAGTGAACAGTTCCACGACTAAGGCCAGTTTTAGCAACCACGACATCGATTGCCGCTCTTCTGTTTTCCTTTAAGACAGCATCAATTTTGGCTTTGAAATCATCCGTGATGGCGCGGTTTGCTTGTCCAAGTCGTTGATCATCTTGCAATGATGACCGTCCCTCCGAAAACCTCTTGCTCCATGCCCAAACACGAGTGAAGGTTAGGCAGTCATTTCCATAGACGTTCTGCATATGACGATGAGTTTCAGAAACTGAAACTCCTTCACATGTCAAAAAACGAATTACTGCTCTCTGTTCCTGTTTCGTTGACTCCATTTTGTTGTTTGGACGAAGCGATCACGCGCAGAGCTTCGAAGCGCGAGCTATCGTTCTTTCTCACGTGAGGCAACACTTGCAACCTATTGTTCAATTTGCACGTGGGGTTTCGCAATTGTTGAAAACAAAAACTTACGATCCTACACGTCGTCTTTTTTTTCCCCACACAAATTTTCGTTTTCATTTGTACGACCCTTATATCAAGTATCTGTGGCCTTTGGGCCCTTTTTTGCTTTAATTTTGTTGCATTTGCTTAAGTAGATCCATTCTTCGTCGAAGGTAACCATTTTTTTTACCGTCAGGTGTTAGTCATACAATTTCTGCGCATTGGTCTTGCGATATGACATGGCAGTAATTTTGTGAACAGGTGGCCTTGTGTCATTCCGTTTGCAAATCTTGATTAATAATGCAACTTGCTGTTGCCTGTGATACTCCGATGGAAGAGGCAATGCTGTGTTGGGTTTTGGGACTTCGGTTTCGATGCTAGCCTTGACTTTCCTCACCACTTGAGTTGTGTGCTTTGGGATAGGGTGCTTCTTACTTAGTGGCGTCGAGCTTTGCGCTTCTTCCAGTCCACATTTTTTGTTAACTTGGCTTAGGATGTCATGCACTGGTACCTTATATATAGTAACGTTACGACTTTTACCTTACCTGAGAATATGAGAATCCTAGATCGGAATGGGAATTTATATACCCTTCATAATATGGGATTATCAGGGGTGGTATTGTTTTTCATAAGCCTAAAACTAAAACGGGATTTTGTTCCTCTCTGTACGTTACCCACAGTAACATGGACTCGCGACAATAATCACCCGAACCACGCGCATTGCATTCCAATTTCGTTCACATAAAGGTGAATCAACCTGTGTACTAGCGAAACATTTTGATCTTTAAGGCCGTAGAAATATTGGAAATTATTAGCAGAGAATTCTTAACTTAGACATCCTTTATACTTCAGTATACTGAATTTCAGTTGTGTGACCAAAAATAAGCATTCTCCATCGATGATCAAGGTTTGCACGCAATGGGCCCTTAAGCATTTTGATGAGTGCTTGCCTGGAGCATTTGCTTTGTTGCCATGCAAACAGGGGATAGTTTCTTTCCAAGATTGTGGTCACAGATGAAACTTGGTGCACCATTTTGATCTGGCCACAAAACGGATGAATATGGAACAGCAGCATCCCAGCTCTTCATGCTCAAACAAAACGTATTCCTCCACAAAAACTGGAAAAGTGATGTCCATGTATTTTTTTGACGAGAATGGCCCATTGCTTTTACATGGCTAACCTATAAGCTCTCAAGGACCGAGAGCTTGCTAATGATGCTGAAGTTCCAGGATGCCATTGAATACTGGTTTTGTAATCAGCCATGGACGTTATTCTTCATTCAGGATATCTACATTCTTATGGTATACTGGGCGCTTGCTCGAACTGACAAGGTGACTACAATGTAGTTAGAAGATAAGATCCTATTACTTCCTGAATATATTCCAACCAACAAACCATTTTAGAAAAAAAAAAAAGAAAGTCTCACTTTCATTTGGGCAACCCTTATATTTGCATTTATTAAACAAGGGTTGATCGAATGAAATGTAGCTGGAGGTTAAAAGGCTGCTATATTAAGAAATTTAATTAATGGCTGCCTTAATTGTCAGGTGACATTAGGTTCAGTTCATGGCAAAAAAAAACGAAAGAACCGGACTAAGAGCAGGGAGAGTGTGAAATAGCAATAGTGCAATTATTAAAGATGATGTCATGAAATATTAGTGTGCAAAAGTTCAATAAAGTGATTCTTCTGCACGATGGCGTGCCTTCATGCTGCCATCAGAATCAGAGGCGGATTAAGCAGGGGGGGGGGGGGGTTAGTGTTTATATATGTATCGCCGAATTATGTAAAATCATAATATATTTTATCTCAATTGGACTGAATAGTCATTTTGTAATAGGGCTGGAGACCTTCAACTATAATGTAATGTAATGGAATTAATTGAAGAGTACATAATACTAATACATTTCTACTGTTCTGTAAAAAGGTTATCTAGTGCCTTTTTGAAAAAGTTTTTAATCTAAAAGAATCTCAAGCAAATTTTAAACTACTTTCAGGCTACTGAAATTCCATGTGCCCATCAGAGTAGGTGTAGCTCTTCTTCACAGAGGGAGACTGGGCGACTGAATTTCCTAAAGCTCTGGTTATCTATAAAGCTTTAGAATTTAGGTTATCTGATTATCTATAGAGCTTTAGAATTTCCAGGTGCGCATCAGTCAGAAAAAAACAATGGCAATGGTCACTTTAAAATTTTATATACTTTACACTAATTGAGATTAAATACCGATATTTACTAAATTCTGTATAACTTTGTAACAAGTGCGTATGCTTACCAATGAAATGATATATAAAAAAAATACCAAATTTATCACCTATGATCGCGAAAACTTCTGCAAAAACATAAATCGGGCCACATCAAACATATTTGTACCGACTCATTTGTTCGACAAATATGTGCAACTACTACATTGTATACTATATACACTATCCTATATTAATAGAATGGAGAGTACACTGGTAAGAGAAAAGTGATATTTTTTTTATATCTTGTTGGGCCTCCTCACGTTGACATAATTTCTATAAGGCCTTGCAAGGTTCTGATAAACAGCTTCCGGTATATGGGCCCATTCTTGCTGCAAGAACCTAGCCATGTCAGTAGTGCATTTCGGACTTGGCTCTCTGGCCCTCACTAGACGCTCCAACTCGTCCTATAAATTTTCGGTTGGGTTAAGGTCAGGTCTCTGTGCGGGGCACGGAAGACAATTGACATTCATGTCTGTTTGCGTTTGCCTAACGGAGGCCGAAACATGACATGGTTTATTATCGTCTTGAAAGTACAATCCTCGTTACCAAAAAAAATCTCCACAACATAGGAAGCACCCGTTTGTCCAGAATATCCTTCTAGGCTTCAAAATTCAAACTGCTTTCAATTATATGCAAGGGCCCCAAGTCATGCCATGAAAAACACCCCCACATAATGATTCGACCTGGAATGATGCACTTGGATAAAGGTTCTCCCCTGGCATTAGCCATATCCAAAAATTCCCATCGGATTGAGTGTAGCGTGATTACACAAAATGTTTTACCATTCTTCGACGGTCTAATGTCGGCGTTCAAAATGCCACTGGAGTTTGGCTGCGGCTGCACAGCCGTGAATGCCGAGTGCATGTAGTTCCTTCTGCAAAGAGTTGTAATGCGCACTGACTCCTGTTGCCTGTTGGAACTCCTTGTTGACGACCTGAATAATTTCTTGTTGACGACCTGAATAATTTCTTGTTGACGACCCGTGGTTCAGTGAGTTTTGGGGATCGTCTGACATGATCGCCTTACCGGTTCCATTTCTTAACCAATACTTGAACGTGGCTGTGATTTTCCCCGAAATTTCACGAATACGGATGCCCACAATGTGGTACCTAGTTTTTTCTCAAAGTCACTTCATTCCCTTCGTTTAGCCATTCTCAACGACTTAAGTACCTCACCAACCTATCTTAAGTCAGAAATGGGCGCAAAATGACCTAAATACTTGACGCGCCCTAAAATCTCAATCAACTAACCAACTTCACCAATTCTGCAAATTCACATCAACTGTTGATCTGCGAGCCTAGGTTCCAACGCGCAAGTCAGATTTCATGTAAATTAGCAGGTATCCGTGTCATTACTATAGGGTAGTGTATGCAGACATTTTATATAACTCGGGACAAATAAGCGACCCAATTTATTTGCCAAAATAGTAGGTGCAAAGGGCGAAAAGTGGATACTGTCTCGGAAAAGTCTGATCACTTTTATACAGGATGAGTCAAAAGTCTGTCCCCCCCCCCCCCCAATACAATTTCAAAACAAGTGGAGATACAACAAATCTGTTGCAGGCAACATACAGGAAGATTAGGTAGGGGCTAAACAATGGTGGTGTCAAATTTGACCTTTGACCTCGAATTTTGCACCTTGCAATTTGAGACCGTTACTTTGTAACCGTTACAGGTAGAGAAAAATTTCCAATTGTACAGCGGGGTTGTGCGTTTTAAACAAAGTGTTCAAAACATGTTTAAAACAACTGGTTTTGTTTTAAACGAACTGTTTAAAATATGACTTGTACAGGGTCCGAAAAAGATTTTACCAAGAACAGATTTTACTCCCCCTTCTCCGTTCTTGATTTTACCCTTTTCTTTATTTTTTTCTTGTTGTCCAATGTGTGGAGAGAGGTGTCAGTGACAAGGATTGCTATTAGATACTCCAGGCTTTGACTGAAATACCCGCCGTCCCGAGACCACAATTTTTCAAGATGGCGCCCACACAACAACAGAAGGCATTTTGTGCTGTGGAATACGCAAAGACAATGTCCGTTATCACAGTTCAACGCAACTTTCAGCACCAGTTTGGGGGCGATCCACTTGACAAGAACTCCATTAAGTGTTGGCATAGACGACAACTCATGGAGACAGGTTGCCTATGCAAAGGCAAAAGCACCGGCCGTCCTTCGCATTCAGAGGAGACAGTGAATAGAGTTCGACCATGACCTACTTTATTATTACGACAGTGAGTAGAGTTCGACCCAGGTCATGGTTCGGCAATTCGTGTCACGAAGGGCGCTCATATTGAATCTTTGTAGGGTAGGTAAAAAACTTTGATATATACCTTACTTTTGGTATATAAAGGATTCTAATATCACATCAGGGGGTCCGAGAATATGTTTTTGAAAAGGGTACATTCTTTTTCGGACACCCTGTACTTAGAGAAGCTCTAGTTGTTTGAAAATTTTAAAATATAACTAAATTAAATATAATTTTTTCCTGCATTTTTTGAATATCAGAGTGTCAATTCACTGTACTGTGTGCGTGGATGTGTAAGATATCCATTCTAAAGCAGATTCACCAATATATTTTTTAACTTCTTACATAATCCAGAAAACGTGCACAAACGTATATCTTTTATTAAAAAAATTATGCGAAGATATTATACATATACATACAGTAATTCTGTCATTAATTAAATCTAAGTACTGCTGTCTGCCAATGAGTTACTGTCTGCCTAACGAGGTCGCTGAATCGTGGGCCGCGAAAGTTTTAGCGCGATTCAATGTAACGCGGTCGCAAAATCTGTGGCTCCCGACGACGTGTTAGAACGGGTCCGTAGTGTACTAATGGCGAATTCGACTGGCTGCTCCAAGGGAGCAAATAGATTGTTCCGGTCACGTGGTCAAATATGCATGAGAGCGTCAACAAAGAGTGGAGCAGTCGAACAGAAAATGTTTTCTTCACTGATCTAAACACGTGCACGGACAGAGGCAAGTGACAACTGGCAAAACAATATTCTTCCGTATATTACATACATGTATTTGAAATTTTATTTGCCCGTCCCAAAAGTTGAAGCAATAACAAAGCAAAAACACAGAAATAAAGTAAAGCTTCCTCTTGGCCAATAACAAAGCAATAACAAAGTAAAGTACACAGAAATAACTTTGGAAGCTTCGTCTCAGACTTTTTAGACAACTAGCCTTTAGTGCAGTAACGCCACATGTGGTTCCAGCATATACTTTGTCCTTGATGTATCCCCAAAGGAGGAAATTAAGTGGTGTCAAATCAGGCGAACGTGTTGGTCACTAACTGAACCTCCTCGGCCAATCCATCGATGTGGAAACATGTCATCCAGTCGTTGACGTGCAATGGCTGCAAAATGTAGAGGTACCCCATCATGGTGGAACCACATGCGGTGGTACTGCACTAAGGCAAGTTGTCTAAAAAGTCTGAGACGCAGCCATCCAAAATCATTTTTGTATATCTTACTTCTGTAAGGCAACCGTTGTAGAAAACAGGTCCCACCAAGATGCTATTCCATAATCCACACCACACTTTCATTCTCCACTTCTGAGCTTTAACGCTCTCGGTTGTAGTGTTTATTTTTAATCTCTTTTTTGTGTTAAAATCAGTGTTTTGAGCTCTACAACTGTGCAATTGGAAATTTTTTTACAAAGTTACAAATTGGAAAATTCGAGGTCAAAGGTCAAATTTGACATCTCCATTGTTTAGCTCCTACCTAACTTCCTATATGTTGCCTGCAACAGATTTGCTGTATCTCCACTCGTTTTGATTTTTTCTTCAATAATCTATCAAACTGTGTGGTTGATGTTTTGGTTTACTGTGATTGCAGTTTACTTGTGTAATTGTTACTGAAATATTATAAATGGCAGTAATCATTACATTTAGTTAGAACTTCTTCCTGTGGGTTACGTCCTTATTGCCCCAAGCCCTTCGACTGTATGGGGGGGGGGGGTAACAGACTTTTGACTCACCTTGTAAAATCTAACATTGCAACAGACAAACAAAAATATAGAGTGATTTCAGAAACGAACTAAATTGCAGTGACAAAATCTGGGGAGGTTGGTCAAAAAGTAATGACTCTATGGCTGTAACTTTTTTTATTTGTTAACTGATTTTCAAAATTCTTTTTGTATTCCATACTTCATTTGTCCTCTGTGCAATGCACTATTCACTTTTCGACCTAGTCCCCATCCCTTTCCACGCACTGCGCCAACGCGTGACTAGTCGGGTGAACCCGTCGAGAGGAATTTCCTGGTGGTTGATGTCGACATTAGGATTGAATGGCAGCTTTAGACCCACTTCTGCAGCACGATAACGCCCGTCCGCACACGATAATCACACACCAGAGGGGTAGCAGCACCTACAGTTCAAAGATGAAAAACTGCAGTTCAAAGATGAAAGACTTTGCACCTTGCGACTTTCACCACTTCCCAAAGAAGAAAGAGCACCTTAAGGGACATGAGTTGCGTTCTGACGACGAGGTGAAACCTGTTATTCAATCTTGGTGTCGACAACAATCCCGGAATTTTTCTCCAACGTGTTCACCCGACTAGTCACGCGTTGGTGCAATGCGTGGAAAGGGATGGGGACTATGTTAAAAAGTGAATAGTGCATTATGTAGAGAACAAAATGTAAGTATAAGGTACAATTAGAATTTTGAAAATCGGTTAACAAATAAAAAAGTTACAGCCATGGGGGCATTACTTTTCGACCAACCCTCGTATCAGAACACTGACGGTAGGTTTATTCATTGACGGCTTTTGTTTTTGTGGTTAAATGAGAAAATATTGGGTTGAGGCCTTTAAGCAAAATACATATAAAATTATATTATATTCCTAAATAAAATAAAAGGCAAGGAAAAAAACTTTCTACAATAAGAATAAGTAAAACTTTTTTTATAATCTTATTGTAGAAAAATGTTTTTCTTGTCTCTTATTTTATAGTTAGTATGTAATTTCCGTAGCTCTTTCTTTCATATTCTTCACCTTTCAACTTCTAATTTTTTTTCCTCCGAGGTCGGGGCCCCTGGCGACCACTAGATCGACACCCGTTTGATCCGCCTCTGATCAGAATCGAAGATTGTTTAAAAAAAATTGGATAGGAAGAGTTTCACTGCTTACCCTACTGTATATCTTATATCTCCATGTGACTTTCGTGTTCCTGGTCCTATGAGGGAAAGAATCCTATAAAACCAATTTTCAGTATGAATAGGTACATGAAGATATCATCCAAATGGTATTGTTCACGGTTGTAGAAGCGCGGTAAGAGCAAGGGACTCACCACCTGAGATTAATAAGAGATCGTGAAGATGATCTTTTGATTGCAGTTCCTACTTTTGGAGCAGGCAGGTTTCGTTTTATCTCTTCTTGCACAACACAGAATCAAATAATAGCATATTTCTGAAAACTTTTAGGACGGAAAGTTACACATTTTTAAATTAAGTGCCTTGAGTAAAAACAGTCCTGCAAGGGCGTTTTAAAAACGCATTCTTGGTTATCCTTTTCAGAGCATGCGTTGTAAACGTCTTCATCTCTTCTGCTGGGATGAACCTGTGCTTTTTCATCAGGCTTTTGAGCCGCGGAAATAGGCTTAAATCAGCTAGAGCTATATCTAGACAATACAGAGACTCTGAAAGACTGTTTGCTGTTTTGTTTGGTGTTCATTGACCAACAGCGACTGGTGCACTGAGCGCTTTGATGAACATAAGACTCTTTATTGACCATTTGATCTTAAGGGATGCATTTGAAATGTACCAATTGATGCCGACTTCCAGTACAACTTTTCCCTTTGGACCGTCTGCATTTAGTGAAGTGAGTGGTTTCCGTGTTGATGACTGGTGTTTGGATTAGGATCGTAGAGAAAACATCTTATCTCATTGCCTGTAATCACTGTTCAGAAGATTGGGATCCTGGTTCATCCGATTAATCAATTCTCCACTCAACAAGTAGCTACGTATGGAAGGTAACAGTGCAAGTTTAATCATTTGTTTATTTCATCCATTTTATGGTGGAAATGTGAGGGCAAAATATTTTCTGCACTAGGGGAATGGAAAGTACTACTCCATAAAGCAGTGTTTCCACATTCACTAACTAACTATGGTCAAATGATTAAGAAAATTTCGATATTCGTAAATAACTCATCCATACAAATAATTAGTAATAAATTGGGACCGCTATTAACATGAATACACTGTTGTATTCTTGAAGTCAAATGCAAATCTGAGATTTAAAGATTTCTAGCTGGAGGCTGGTTGGCTATGGAAATAGGACTGATACAATAAATAATTGGGCGCCCTTTGACAGTACTTTAATGGATCATGTGACTTAAACCAGCTGCAGTTATGAACGTCTAAACAAATATGTATCATAATTACTAAGTGATGGAAGCAATTATTGCACGAGACTATAAAGTAGAAAACGATGTAAGATTTTTCTACAAGCTTGAACAGTACCATGGCTATTCACTGACTATAGTATTAATGACATACGAGAGGCGTTCAATAAGTGACACAACAGATTTTTTTCCATTGACCATTTAATGCAGAGCGTGTTCATTATTCCTATAGAAGTCGTAGAAGTGAACTGGTGAGAATTGTGAGCTTTATTAATTCACAACAAAATGAATCACAAGTAATTTCATAGGTAAGTTTAGAGGGAAGATTTCATTGGATAGCTCAGTATTATTCACAACTTATTTAAGCTTATTTAAGATACTACGCCTTGCCCTTCTGGGCTTTAGCTTTTAAGTTTGTAATACAGCAATAAAATTTAGCCTGAAATTAACATGCAATAAAATTGTTCGAACAAGCTTCTCGTTAAAAATTTATTTAAGTTAAAACTTTTATAGGCCAAAAGGTATTTGCCAACTTACAGTTAGAGTTATACACAAGCCTTGTCACTGAAGACGCATCCAGACCATTTTATGGTGGAATGTCTATGTGCTTCTTCGGAAAGCAGGAAGACTAGAAAGATACAAATTTGAATTAACAATTGGAGTTTCGATTTTTATTAAAGACAGTTGGAATAAAATTCCTTTTGAGATTAGAAGGTTTATGTTCTAAACTTGACTTGCATGCAAAAAAGATTTTATTTGATTATATTTTGACTAAGAAGACGAATGCAAAATTATTTTTAACACCTTTTGACATTTTGTTCCAGTGGGCGCATTGAAATCCTAAAGTAAATTACAAACTAAACTCGAATATATTTGAAAATGAAAGGACATGATTATATCTCTTTCAAACGATAAGCAGAACTTTCTTTTACAAAATAGTGCCCTAGTGGTAATTAAAATGTATATACACTTCAGCAAAAGAAAAAACAACTACGAGGGGCGATTGATAAATAAGGTGCGGACGTTATCGTACTCCAGAAGAGGATCCAAAGCTGTCATTCAATCCTGGTGTCGACAACAACTCCGGAATTCCTCTCCGACGGGTTCACCCAACTAGTCACGCGTTTGCGCAATGCTTGGAAAGGAATGGGGACTATGTCGAAAAGTGAATAGTGCATTACATAGAGGACAAATGTGAGTATAAGATACAAAAAGAATTTTGAAAATCGGTTAACAAATAAAAAAGTTACAACTATGGAGACCTTATTTATCGCTCCTCATATATAAAAGTTGTAACACTAAATATCATGCAGATGTCATGGGATGAATATAACTCCTCTTTGACTTCTACAATCACACAACAGGTGTTCAAAATGATTATCGTAAGCGTCGAGATACTTTTCAATATGGCGAAAGGTTATTCCTATCCATTTCCCTAGCAAACTGTTATCAAGTCTAGTTGACAGTGTGGTCTTCTTCGATCGGGGTCGTCTTCATTCAATGCATGTAATAATTTTGGGATATAAGCTTTCGATTTTGCTCTGTATACATTTTTAGTCTGGTGAATATTTAGATAATTCTTCTTAGTGCTTGGCTGCAGAAAATTTATTCTACATTCACTCAAATAGCGGACGGCAATACGACATTCACTATCGAAATTACAGCAAATTCATCTTCAACGCATCAGTAAACCATTTTATAGATTCCGAGTCTTCCATATCGAAGGCGTGAATAAAAATCCACAATCGCGTTCAATGGTAATTCATGCTTTACGAAGCATATTTCCTTTAGGATCTAGGAATTATTGGATCGGATGAGAGTACGTCACGCAATACACCAGCCACTTAAAACTGACTCGTACTTTCATGCGAAGACTGACTCATAATAAGAAATTATTTGTCTGGAATTTGGTGATTCATTAACGCTAAAATTATATTGTGTGCGTAACAAGTAACACGCGATCATCATGAATGAGGAAATGTTTGAGAAGGAAAGACTTGAAAAATGGAGACAAAATATAGAGAAGAATGAAAAATTGGTAAGCTTACAGACGATGAGTCAAACTTTGCAATATTTCCTTAAACGCATTTGCTCTGGCGGATGTATGACATTGTTCAAGCCGTGCACGATTCAGTCGAAGGTTTACATCGCCTTGTCAGTGTAACAACTCAAAATTTTGATACCTTTGAGATGTAGATGTTATCGGACCAAATTACAAATTCATTTCATCAAGAACACTGGTTTAAATGGATAACATAATTAAGATCTGGCTAAAAGCTTTATTTTAGTTTGTTTTTTTTTAATTTTAATTTTTTAATTGGAAGATTTTGAGTTGTTACACTATTGCACTGGCAAAGCGACATATTAGTTAGTTTTTCCTGCATACAGCTTTTCATTTGGTCGTTTCGTCTGTGGTTTGGACGCCTAAAAGATGACCAGCCAAAATCTGCTAATTCAGTACTTTTGCTATACGAGTTTGAATTGGCCATAACGTTTGCTGAAGCTACGCGAAACATTTGCCAAGCGAAAGGGAAGGGTTCCGTAAATCACAGCACCGCAACCGGAATACCAAGAAACTTCGCTCAGGCGACAGTAACCTAACAATCAGACAAAGTCCGATAGGCCACGAACCATGAAATCCGAGGCCATGCATCAGGTCGTAGAGGCAAATCCGTCACTGGCGTACACTACAGCGACATGTAAGCTCCTCTTGAAAGCTTGTAAGCTCCTCTCTCGTTTCAGCATACAGAGTAACAGAACTAGGACATCTGTTTTAAGGAGAGTTGAATGCGAGAATGTTCATAGTTTGATCAGCGGGCGAACGTGAAGTTTTACCAAAATATAGGGATATCAGCTAGTTTCGTAAGCGTCCTGAACTTTGGCGCAGCAAGAATTGGCTGTTGCTGCACGACAACGGCCCTATCACACACCCTATACCCACCTGTTCTCACACCATGCGATTTCTATCTCTTTACCCGCATGAAAGAAAAGCTATATGGGTGTATATTTCAATAGGCTGAAGATATTGTCGCTGCCACAAGCAAACATACGGGATATTCCTGTCAATCTTTTCAGAGGTGTTTCCACTAGCTACACCAATTTTGGCAGGAATAGCGGCCAACTTTTGGGGGTGGATGTGGATATGTGTGAGCAAGTGCGAAGATATTTCATGTGGTGCGACAAAAATAACAGTCCACAAACTTAATGCGTGTAATAATATACGCATGCGAATAATATAACTAAAGTGAGAGACCTTAAAAAGCGTTAAGGAAAAATGATACAATGGCTATGCAATGACTCTTGCTAAGATGCAAATGAAAGTACGATTTTCATCAACTGCAGAAACGAAAACTAGGTTGCAGTAGCTAAAGAATGTGTATAATGTGTTGTCCCTACTGCTGGACACAGAGCGCTTTATCCATTCATTAAGCACCCGCACAAGAACGTCGAGGTTAATGATGTCACAGGCCTGTAGGATGCATTGCTGAAAGTAACGTTTGATTTGGATTTTCACAGCATATACAAGTTGTTTCAAGTGGCCACACAGGTAAAAATCTGGCAGTGTCAGTTCTGGGGAACATGGTGGCTATCCCACAGGACCTCGCCGGCCAATCCAAGGACCACTTAAGTGCCCATCCAGCTATTGACGGACATTAGGTCCGTTGTGTGGTGGTGCACCATCCTGCTAGAAAAAACTTGAGAAACTACCATCTTCAGTCAACAGTGACGGGAACACAGTGCTCTGTAACATCGCAGGTACTCATTGTCCAATTAAACGGTGCCTCATATCCACACCACAAAATAACGTTGGCATCTCCAACTACTTTGAATGGATCTATCCGTATCGCTCCAATTTTTCATGTTCTGGCAGTTGACCTCACCATGGACATAAAAATTTACCTCGTCACTGAACACAATGTTATATGCAAATGAAGGACCCAATCGCTATCCAGAGCCCAGGTACAGAACTCCTCACGTCTTTCGATCATCCTCGGATAGTTTTTACTGCATCTGAACTTTGAATGGATGCCACTTATTGATGCACAGAATCCGTTGCTATGCATGATTGGTTGAGTCCGCATTCAGCTGCAAGTCGTCTTGTGCTGCGTTGTGGACTCTTTCCAAATGTTAAGGTCGCCTCATCGGTTGATATTTTTGAGCATCTCTGAAATAAGCAGCAAAGGTACGATAAGAACGCTCCCCGGACATCAGGATCAGCTCAGTCCTATCCTCCTTCATTAGTGCCATATCCAATTACCTGCAACAGTGTCAATGTTTTTGTTAATAACTTGAGAACCACAACAGATAACTGAAATCCCATTGCAGAAAAGATTTCCTGAGAAAAAACTGGTTTGTCACATGATCCCCTTCACATTTAAGAAAATGAACCTTGGCCCATAATGGCGGATTTCAAGATGGAGCACCAACTCCAAAACTGTCCCAAAAGATAGAGCACCATCTGCTAACATGGCCGCATCGTTCATTTTACACACCATTTCCGAAATATAGCTATGCCCAATGACTTTTGACTCATCCTGTATAATAAGGCATCGGAATGATTTTGATAAACTAACTCAAGACGACTTTCGTATGCTGACTACAGTGCAAATTCCTTTTAGAAAATGTCTTCGTATTAATTCCTCATTCTTATTATCTGTCAACTTCGTTTTAAACCGCAGCATTTACCGAGTAGTCACTTTATTAAGAACAACCTTCTTATATAGAATTAGTCCTCTTATAACCGCAATAACATCTCATAGGCAGGTTTTCTCGTAACGGCTCCTGCAAAGGCTAAAGGTACACGTGCGTTTCTTTTTTTCACGCAGCAGTTCTATGGGAAAAACCACTACAGGCAAAATACTATTAAATTGTCATGTCAACAAATGATGATCGGCAGTTAGCCACATGCGTCTGTTAACATCGGCTGTCGATCCTGACCTCCCGCGAATAATGGAAGACGGTTTGGGTTGCATAGGTAATAAGAAAAGAATAAAAAGAATAAAAACGGCAAATAAACCGCAAACGAGATGGAGTCCAGATCCAGAGTCAATTGACGACTGCCTCAACTCCAACAGCATAAATTGTCAGACGACGGTCCCGCAGCAGGAGATCTAACAGCCAACGACAAGAAAAATGACTCCAGCCGGCCATTAGTGACCATTCGGATCAATCAAACCACTGTACGAAAGATACCCCATTTAAAACTGTGAACTTTTTTAATGGCCATAATTATTTGAATAACGGGATAGAACAGCTTGGTATAATCAAAAAGAATGTAAATCATCCCATTAATTGAAGGACTACTCGCATCGATCTGGTTCAGTGTGAGACTTGCATCAACCAGGCCTTCCAGGCGCAAGTTCGTGATCCAGCGGATCGTATAATATCAGCGTCGACTCCAGTAGCACAGGTGGGTCAGTCAGGTACTTGGTGCGCCGAATAAAAGTAGGCGGGTTTAAAGGTTTTACCTTTCAAATACTACTATAGACTTAGGAATCTTTCTTTACCTGCAGTTTTATGGTGCCTATTTAATGATGATTTATTGTTTATTCGTGCTAGTAATTACTGGGGAAACTTGAGTTACCTACCACAGGAAGAACGCAGCAGGGAATAGCATGCGTCAGAAATAAAGCAGTGACGGAAGAAGGTCCGCCAATGATTTTTTATTTAATTATTGTGCGTCATTTATCTAATTACCTCTTCTCAATTGTCCATTTGTGAAAATAAATACGTTCTGCAAATATTCAACACCGTCTCCTGTGTCACAGTAATCATTTGCGCTTCAAAAACTTTAAAGTACGTCATATCAATAAAACATAGGCCGTTTTCTGCGGGGAAAACCATCACGTGTAACCAGTAACAATATGGAAAAACCGCTAATTAAAAATGAGCCGAGACCCATTCAACTCTAGGATAGCGTCCCGCAACTGCTGCAAATTGGGCAAACCAGGAAAATATGGCAAACTGTTGGGTATGCTTTCGGAATCACTTAGGAACGAAACGAGCCCTGTGGGATTTGGGATTTATCATGCTGAAAGAGACCATATCTTGCAGAGAAGACTGGATACACAAAATGGGTGTTGTTGTTGGTGACAATGTTTGATACACATGTTGCGTATAGGTGTTACTACTTGCGTCACATGAAAACATTTCATAAACATTGACAGAACCGCGTTTCTAATCACACAGGACGAATTAACGTGTTCAAGAACGAAGCATGATTCATCGGAACATGCAAAGTTTTTTACAATCGACTTTAATGCAATGCAGCCGTTGATTACAATATCGTGAAATGGACATAAGATATTCGACATTGGACCGTGGATCATTGAAAACTCGATAGAACAAGAAAGCAGAAAATATGCATCATGCGAGATTTCTGAAAGAATTTACCTAAAACACTGAACTGTACAAGAAAGGTAATATATACAAGGTTATTCATATTGTATATATACAAGATTTGTAATCGTGCATATCAAACCTTGATAACGTTCTCTCACAGAATGCTCCGGATGTCCTACAATATCTGATCTATGGTGACACTGCTCTCGTTCTCTCTCTCTCTCTTGAAGAAAAATTTCTAGATGGATGGCATGAGGGAATAAATATATTTCTTAGCTTGCCTATGGTTATACCATCCTTCTAAGGAATTATTGGTATGGAATAAGCCTTCAACTGCACGATGATGCATATCCCACATGCTGATAGGGAAACGTAGAGCTCACCTGCTATGTCCATGTGTTCTTCAACATAAGTATCCTCAAGTTAGTCTGCGATGAGATCGGCTTCAGCTGGGATAGTCTGCTTGTAGTATTAACCTGGAATCCCATAATGTCTTACTACACGTCAAATATGCCTTCTGATATGCATTGAACTTCTTGGATAATGATTTTCTTTACGATCTCTTGGATATTAATGGTCTTACTTTTTTATCTTCTCTCGTACATGTAGCACTCCTTTTCGGCATATGACAGAAATCATGGGCTCCATCTTTAAACAACCAATTACAGTACTTCATTTCCTTTGCGTACTATACTTTTAATTTCGGCTTATTATAGCAGCCGCCACGTAAGTTGAACGATCTTTTCGACATGCGCAGTAAGTCATTTTATCAATATGCTTTGTCTGGATTTTACCCATGATGCACTTGTTCTACTATAGTAATGGTGGAGATATCGTTGAAGCGTGGAAAGCCTATTAAAATTCATAATATAAAACAAATTGCCTTCGAGTCGACTATTCTGCATCATTTTTTAATTTATTAATTTCATTTATCTATTTAAAAGAAAAAACGAAAACAGAAACTACATATAAATACGAAAACAATGTTTCGAAAACGAAAGCGGACGTTTCAAGCAATAGCTAAGCGATTTACTTCCCGTTAACGTCTATTGGCTGGCGTTAGAAATGACGTCATCCTGTCGTTCAACTTATGTGGCGGCAGCTATAGTTGCCATACATATTTTCTGATATTCCTAACATCGGGACAATTGTCTTAGTATCAGCATCCAATCGAAGGAGAAGAAAAAATGCCCAAATATCTGATGGCTCAAATGCACTCTCGAATATTGGACTCAATCCAAGTTTGACATGTTAACACTCATCTTCGTGTTGGCTGGATTTTCCACTTGCTTTTAAAAATTAATAAAAAAATAAATAATTCAGGGGTGATCATATATTAACAGAGAAGCTGATGTCCTCTGCGACAACCTATTAACCATACTTGTGGATTTCATTTGTCGTAGAGCTCGATTTACTACGTATATTATGCTCGACAAAATCATGTACGTAACTATAATAGCAGCTCGAGTCTTCTGTATGCACCTTGCCACATATTCTTAGCAAGTTAGTAAAAACATATTTAGAACGGTTGTTTGCGAATGCAGTAGGAGAGAGAGAGTCGTCCAAAACGGGGATGTCCTACTGCCATTCTTAGCTACCTATAGGCCAGTTTGAATCGACTTGTGTGCGCGTCTGCCCGCTCTTCTTTTGAGTACGAAGTTTTCAAGTTTTCATCTTGAAAACGTTTTCAATTTTGCATCTGTATTGTGTTGAGCCTTATCAAACAACCTTGAAACATTCATGTTCGGTAAGGACAGCAATGATTCTTCTGCTTTTAAGTTCAGTTCTGACTTCGTGTTTGGTAAGTTATAGTATATGTAGGTGTAACAGACGTCATCTTCTCTAACGTCAGTCATGATCTGCTCGAACGGGGACGTTGAGGATAGTCCAAAATGGTATTAGTTATTTTGCTGTATGATACTAATAAATGTTAAAATAAAAATTACAAAAAATACTTCATGTATTATCATACACTGCCGGCAAAAAAATGCAACACATGGAAGGAGTGGGCCAATTTTAATAGTTGCGCAGGAGTATAGTATGGGTGGCATACTACGTTTGGTTTAAATTTCACAGGATATGTGCACAGGATCCTGGTACAGGTTGTCTCAAAAGCCCCAATAGAACAATTTAATATGCCGTATACCCTCCACGAGCATGAATGCAGGCCTCGACTCTAACATGCATACGGTCGTACAGATGGTGTATGTCATGCTGGAATACATTGTTCCAAGCATCCGAAACCTGTTGACTCAATTGTGCAAGTGTTACGACCAGAGTGCTACGACCATGGATGTACCATCCCATCATTGTCCCAAACATGCTTAATTGGGAACAAGTCTGGAGATCGTGCTGGCCAAGGATGTCGAGCCATATGTTGGAGAGCCTTTAAAGTAGCTCGAGCAGTGTGTGGGTGTGCGTTTTCGTGCTGGACCAGCGCATTAGCCTCCTGTTGCAAGAAAGGCAGGAGAAATGGTTCAATAATCTCCTGGAACTATCTTGCGCTGTTCAATGTTCGTTTCACAAACACCAAGGATGAGTGCGAGTTTAACTGATGGCACTCACACACCATTACACTAGGTAATGTAAGACGAATGCACAGTGCTGAATGTAAGATGAATACACATCGATCACTGTGCCGTAGACGAATGCACAGTGGAAGATGTCGCTCTCCTGGTCTTCGTCGCTGGTGTGCAGGCAGAATTTGCTCTCATCAGTTTTTAGTCACTCCACTGCAACCGCTAGTGATAGCCTGGCTAGAGTGACACGTGACTGCAAGTAAACGGTTGCAAATAGTCCGTTTTGATACGGTTGATGGCATGTTGATGTTACTCTGGCCCTTATGTCTGTTCTGGATGCTGTGCAGGTGCTCTACGCGTCTCTTACAATCTGACGGTCTTGGAGTAGGTCAGTAATGCGTGAACGTCCGGAAGCAAAAAGAGGACGCTTATATATTTTGGCCCACCAAAAAGGAAGTGGTTAATGCAAACCTTCACTTTTCCGAGTAGATTCCCGACTATAGAACACAAGATTGTTTATGTAAAAAAAACATCAGGGGAGGCAGCACATGATTTAAATTTCAACACGATATGTGCACAGGATCCTGTTACAGGTGTCCCAAAAGTCCCTCTACGTCTGTGAGTACTTTCTGTAGACCACTGCTGCCAACATCGAGCTACCACAGAAACATTACGTGCCGTGTTGCCCGTGATTTGCCGATAAGACCATCCAGCCTCTCGAAACTCCGTTGAGACTACTCTAGTCTGTTACAATACAGATTCTAGATTGACGATTTTATAAATTAGTGAGAACCATTCTTCCATAGGAGGGCTTTTGGAATACCCTGTAACAGGATCTTGTGCACATATCATGATGAAATTTAAATCATACGTTCTATGCCAACCACACTATGCTCTTGTGCAATTTCATTAAAATTGATCCACTTCTTCCATGTTTTTTTTATTTTTTATTTTTTTAAATTTTTTTTTTACCAGCAATGATTTTTGTGTTTTTTATAGTCAATTTGACTATCTCCTCTATTAAGTATATGTAATAAAAGTTTGCCATTATCCCGAAGTTTATTGTTTCATATGGGTACCCGTTTTTATCCAACCGGTTATCCAAAACGGGGAAATCGCATATTTTTCAGAAAAAAATCTTATCCCTGCCTCCCCTAATATTTTTTACATAAACATCCTCGTGTTCTGATAGTCGAGGACCTACTCAGAAAAGTGAAGGTTTGCAATATTATTTTCATTAACCACTTCCGTTTCGATGGGCCAAAATATGTAAGCGTCCTCTTTATGGACGTTTCTCCTCTTCCTTCATTAAAATTTATGTCTTGCAAAATTCAAAATTTGGATTTCCCCCCATGAATAGTGTTGGTTTCATTTAATTTATAAATTAAAATGTTAGAAAGTTAAGAATCAATTTTAGAGATTAATGAATAATAAGATAAGTGCTTTTAAGTTTTCAAAATTAGTTGCAGAGAGACACGAAGAAAGCAATTTTCTTCATTTATTTTCTTCCTTTAATTAAGTTACCGCGCTTTACGTTTCTCACTACCGACGAAAGAGGTCACTGACGACCCACAATGCAACTTTCGAACGAACAAAATTCCAGCGCAGTTTTGTTTTATTTTCTTCTTAATCTTGTTATTGTTTGGTTTTATGAATTTTTAAAATTTTCAAGATTGCTTTTCTGACCAAGGCTGACCTAATGGCGTTCACACCATAATGATTGAACGAATAATTGGCCTCTAAGTCTTTTTTTTTTTTTTTTTTTTATTTGTTTTTATTTTTTGTTGTTTTCTTTTTTTTTGAGCGATTCCTTGACGATGGAAGATGCTGAAGTTTGAGCGAGAACATTTCGTTTGGTTCAAATGGGGTCGGAGTTCATCGAGCACGCCGATCCAAGCGAGGTTCGTAAATCTGTTCCCATTTTGAGAAGAATTTTGAATTGGTGTAAAAGTGACAGGGGTAGCCAATGTAGCTCGTACAGGTGTGTATTTTTAGTAGAAAACAAATCTCGTTTTAATTTTTCCCTCCTTGTGTGTTTTCTAAGTTAGCCGTTAAGTTTAAACGATGGTCACGTGGGATTTCATTCAATTGATCGTCTCATTGAGAGCCGACGACAACGTCAGTGGCTGTTCCATGCTTGAGCGGCAGGGGGGTTTCAGGAGGGAAAAAGTAATTTTATCATTTTCTATTTTTTATTACTCGTTTGACGCATTACATGACGCTGTAGAATATATGTTTGTGTATTTTATTTCTGGAAAATAAATGAACTTGTCAATCGAGAATGATGTCAACCGTTTGATGGCTTGCGTGTCCAAATCGGCTGATAACCATTGACGAAAGCGCGCGAGAAATACAATGGGCTGCCGTGAAGAATTGTTTAATCAGTGCTTATTAATAGATGTTTTATTTGTTTTTTAAAGATTAATTTAATCATATACAATAGAAAAGTTTACAAAAACGAAATCTTAAAAATAGAAAAGGTCAGTCGCTCGCTAATGTAAACAACAAACGCTCTCTCTATTGAATGATTTATTCAAGTCGTTATCGTTTGCATCCGAACAATGCAGATTATCGTCGAGTTAATATCAAAAGGAAGTGGAGTTGCTAAATCAGGAATGCTTCAGGTTTTGTGGCAATTAAAAAGGAACGTTATCGTAATCAAGATTGAATATGAAATGAAAAAAATTTAATAAAATTCAATGGTTAGGATTCTTTTTAAAAATCATCCGTGTGTACAAACCGATATTGCGCATCTGGTAACGTCAATCGCGAAACGTGTTTGCGTTTGTTCTGAATTCAGTAATGATAACGTACGTGTCCTTAAATACACAGCGATACGCCTGCTCAGAACTACACAATTTAAAGTTTTCGTTTACACATTTTGCAGACGTCAGTCGAACGGAAGAAATTTCTCCCCTTCGCCTGTCTGTATATTATAAAACGCTTCCCGTATGTAGGGTTCGACATTTGGCATTAAAAAATAAAAAATAAAAAAAGGGCGGCAATAATTCGCCTCTTTATCATAAATAGTTATTAGGAAATCGTTTCTCTTCCTTTACGTGTCATTATGGAACTAAACCGAGGGGGAGTAAGAAATAAAAACATTTTAAGCAGCTTTTTTTATCACTTTCTTTTAATGGTGATTTCAGATTTTTATAATTGAATTCAAATCCCAGCCTGAAATAAAATTAATTTTATTCGTTTATTTATCTAAATCGTTCTTAAAGCCAATATAAAAGCTTAGGGGAGAGCAGAATGGATTTTCTGTTGAATTTATTTTCCTTTTTATAAATCGGTTGCGAAACTAACGCACCCAACAGTGGGTCCATTTAAGAACGCATGGATTAAAGAATATGAGATTATTTTGTAATTAAAGAAAATTTACTAAAAGCGAGGGTGGTGATGAGAGTGCCGTGCTATTTTAGCGGCCACTTTGTGAAGAGTTGTTATTCGTTTGAGGTCCGTGCACAAGTGACATCACCTTGCTTTGAAGACGCGCGCCTTTATTTATAAACAAATGGCGACTGGTGACTGAGTCTTTGCTCAACGTTTATGACTTGTTCGGTTTATTTATTTACGTTTATTTTGTTCAAGTTGGCAAGGCGAAGGTTTATTTGTAAAGTGGTAGGTTTAGATTTCAAATCGTTTTGAGTTCCCCTCTACTCAACGTCATCAACTCGCTTGTTGTGGCTCTGAAATTAATTTTTTTTTTAATTATCGGTAAATCCTTTCAAACATTCGAGAGATTCTCAGCGTTAAATTGCCTCATTCCCTTTCTCCACCTTTCGAATAGCATAGCATGGAGCTTGATGCGATTTTTATTATACCATCTCGATTTAAGTGGGAAGTTGAGAGCTAATGTTAAAAGGATTTGATTTATATTTTAAAAATGAATGAAGTTACACATAGCGCAGGTTATGGCTCGCTGACATTTATAAAGAGGAAATATTAACAAATACAGAGTAAAGTATACCATTTGTTAAATAATAAAAAAAAAATTATCATCGTTCTAATGACGACAGTACTTCAGAAACACAATGAAAAATTCCTCGTTCTATCTAAATAGATTGACGTCAGCATATCACTCTCTTCCTTTGTGTAAGTATATTACATTTAGCGCGAACTAAAAGTGGAATTGTAAGGGAAAAGTATTTTTACACGTGTGACATTCCGCGGGAATTTTGGCGTCACTTGGAAACGGCCCTCTAGACCGACACCCCAAACGCCGTCAACGTGTTTTCAATCATTGGCGTCAGTGAAAAGCCTTTAAGTAGTCATTAAATGTATTAGCTTTCTTCCTCTTGGTTAATATCTTTTTTTATTCTCTCCCTTGTCGGTCAGTCGGTCCCGTTCCTTCGGATCTTGGCACACGTGCTACCTACGTCATCGTTCTGTTTTGCCTTTTACGAGTTTTCAGAATTTTTTTACTGCTTAAACCACCTTCGATGTTATGCTTAGGCCACCTTTTCTGTTCTATATGATGTTGTTGTTTTCGGAAATAGGGATAAGAGTAAAACGATAAGATAGTGAATAAGGTCGTTATCAGCATTGGATGCGAATCTCTTAATTTAAACGATGAAAAGAAGGATGAGAGAGAGGAGATTAGGGAGGATGAAAATTAGCACTTGTAATAATGATTTTAAAACATCATGTCGAACACTGTTTTTGTCATTAGACAGTGATGCCTGGAGTATTCGAGTAAATCTTTTTTGTTTCCTTAATTAAACTAAGGATGAAAAATGGCGCCTTTTTTGTCCACTTTTTTCCCTCGTTGCGCCTCTTTTTCTATCTACTCCAAAGGGATTAATAGTGGCTTAGAAAGTGCAGTTGAGCTTTTACAAAGCTTTTACTGAAACTTTAAAATCGAAACTGTTCATTTCTTCATATGACCCCAATAAGGAATCGCTAACAGCTGACGTGTGTTTATTCTTTTGTCATTTCTCTAGCAAAACCTTCCTGGTGCATTGTGGACCCGTTTCTGCTTATACAGAAATGTACACAATGGTTTGCTGTAATCAATTACCTTTACAGATTAAATTTTACAATTGGAATATCTTCGTTTATTCAATTTCATCCACGGATATTGTTCGATTGGTCATTCCGTTTCCTAGTTTTCAAAAGAACCCCTTAAGAAATATATCGGATAAGTTGGATAATAGTAATGGAACACTAATTTAGGTCATAGCCTTAGTAATGGAACACTAACGGATTTCATACGTTAATTTTATACATCTATTTTTTGTTTTTAACGTCTACACAATTTGATTAATTCTGTTAGACAAAGATGAAGATTAAAGTCTGTTTGAAAAGTTAGTTATCAACCTAAACATTTGTGGTGTATATCGTTTTTTTTGTATGGTTATGTAATAAGAATCGTCGCGCATTCTTGTATACACTCCTGGACAACATTATAAGCTCACCTAAATTTTCCACAAAACTTTAATGAAAGAGAAAAAAATACTATACAAACTTGATAAGCAAATGTATTCAACTATCAAATGACTACTAAAACTTGTCTGTTTTTGTAATCATAAACTTTAAAAAAAAAAAAACTGGAGAAAAAAAATCTACATTCAGCTTGGCCAGAATTATAAACTCTGTCTACAAAACAAATTGTTTCCACACAGTACAATGTTTGGCATTGAATCAAGAAGGAATTGAAGGGATTCACTTGTAATACTTTCCCATCTATAATTGCACTTTTCAGTTAGTGAACAGTTTAAGAGTGCTTGTGATCTTTGTAAACCTGACATGCAAGCTGTCCCCAGACTTTTTCAATTGGAATGAGTTCTGAAGAACATGCTGGGCAGGCTAAAACATTAATAGATATTCATGAAATCATGTTTTCCAATGTTTGATGTGTGGTAGGAAACATTATCTTATTGGAAAATTCAATTTTTTCACTAAGAATCTCACATAAGCTCCAAGTTGTTGTTCTAGAATCCCTTTATACCCCAAACAATTTATTCGACCATCAACCACTACCAGATCACTTTTATCCATAGAGGAAATCGAGCCCCAGACCACTACAGAACCACCATTTGACGACTCATTTGTACCTTCTTTTCTTTTCCTAGATCATGCCAATAGGCATCCCATCCATCAGGGTGGTCTAGGTTAAACCTCTTCTCATCCGAAAAAAATCATTCCATGCCATTCTTGAATCCGCTTTTTCTTTAGCAGAGTTCAATTTTTCTGTTTTAAGATTTGTTTCAAGTTTGGTTCCTTTTCATCTTTATATACGAGATGAGTGGACATCTCTGCAGTACACAAGAAACAGTTCGTCGACAATAATACCAGTAGCAGAAAGACTTCTCTAGCTGCAAGGCGACGAACATGAGATCCAGTTCTAAAGATTTTCTTCCTACCCGATCGCGTTTTCACTTTGCCGCTAAGTCCTTTTGCTAACACATCTCTGACAGATACTGACATCTGTTTATGTAAGCTGCAAATTGTCTCTGGGACATCCCAAAATCATGTAGCATCCAAATTTTATGAATTTCTTCTTCCTTCAATCGGTTCCTCATTGCATTGTGAAAACACAAAAGAAGTTAGCCACAGGGTCAAATAATCAGTCATTCCTAATTTTATTTTCTAAAATGCTTAAATTCATTTACATAAAATAGACAGAACCATCTTCTTCAAGGTGAGTTTATAATTTTGACCACGGTGAGTTTATTTGAATGTGCTTTTTTTGTTCCTCGAATTTTTGAAAACTTTATGAATATAAAACCTGACAAGTTTTAGTGGTCATTTGATAGTTGAATACATTTGCCTATCAAGTTTGCAAAGTAATTTTTCTTATTCATTAAAGTTTTGTGCAAGCTTTGTAAGTTTATAATTTTGTCAAGGAGTGAAAATTATAAAATCTCTTGTCCTGCCCCCTTTATCGAGTGGGTAAAGTGAAAGGTATGGCTAGCCGATGTGGACAAAAACCATACTTATTAGAAAACAGTAGGGCTTACATTTGGAAATTTAATGAGAATGAATGAGTCGTTACCCTGAAAAGCTAATAAAGTTCTAATAAGTTTCTAATGAGTTTTTCTGTTTTTGTCTACATTAGCTAGCCATACCTTTTACTTTACCCACTCGATAAAGGGCAGGGGATAAGATTTTTTCACCGGGTTTTTTGCTAAACCCACATTTTACATGATGCTCTACAACTTTCTAAATAACACATGGGGTCTAATCCCTACCCCTACAAAATTAAAATTTTCAAAGTTTTCCTTCACCCCCAGGGACGCGAAATGTTTTTATTCTGAATTAGGGGACATTAAAACCAAATAATCAGTATTCATTTTCCCCCAATCTATTCCCCTTGAGTCGTTATTTGGACCTAAAGACGGGACACCAATTATGAAACACCCTGCATGTTGTAAAACATCCTGCTCAATATGACTGGTGAGATTTGCTGAACTTCAGTGGTGATTTCCTCCTTCAGCTCAGGCAATGTGTGCGGATTGTTTGTATAACTATAATAAATTACTTCATATTAATTTAATGAGGTAAATTAATAAATAAATAATAATAATAATAATAATAATAATAATAATAATAATAATAATAATAATTGAAAGTCACTTTTCAAGTTCAGTCAAATTTTCAAGTCCTTGATGTGGAGATTTTACTGATGATTTTCTTGATTTTCTATGATAGGCTAATTACTTTGCAAACACTTTTCATGAATTTTGAAATGATTTTAAAGTTGAATTTATTTAAGATAGATGTTGGACAACTTTAGATTGAAGACACGAGTATCCACGCTCGGGATCCGGCTAAAACCCCCCAGAGTAAAAGGACAAAAGAGGACATAGCCCACAAATGAAGTCTTAATTTTTCTGATTTTTTTTATAATTTGCAGTTTATTTTAATAGGAAGTAATTAACTCTCACTTTTAATCTCTTAAATCATTCTTAGTATTACGATCTGCAAATGGAATTCTGACGACATTGCCGTAGTAGTCTCGGTAAAGCAGCCAAAGTGCATTCATCTCTCAAGTCTCTCAGCTTTTTCATAGTATTAATAGTTAAATTTGCTTGGCGAGTGCTAATTATTGGTGCGTTCCTACAAAGATTCTTAGGGCACTTAGTGATTGGATCATTGAGGTGTCTTTTTAACAAATTAGGGAAGGACGGTGGAATTGTTAGAATGCCCGATATTTTATTTCACGTATCCTGTTTTATGTATCCCCTTCACCTATTTCATGCAAAGTCTGTCACTCATTTGATGGCTTTTGCTTCAAGTAAGGGCGTTAGTTCAACGTCATTAAGGGATGTATGTGATCAAACCTCGAGGCTTAATGTTAAGATTGAGAAGGAAATCCTGGTAATCCAAGATTGTAGCTGTTCCATCATGCGACTGCGATATTGCTAAATGCAGTGTTATCGGTTTCGTTCTGTAAAATCGCTTTGCCACTTTGAATATGGTAATTCTGACATTTCGTATAAACTGACTTGCTAAATTTAAGTTCTTTTCAAATATATTATAATAAATATTTATGTTATCTAAATTTACAATGGAACGTACAGTTAGAAATTCGAATTCATGCCAATGGAAATTTTACGATTTTGCAATATGGTATACGTAATAAACGTTGAATCAGTTTTGCTGCTAAATCTATGCATTTTTCATAACTAAAATACTTGCGATTATCGGTTTTCAGAAGTAACTTATGACGAAAGTTAATCATCTTTCGTCACCAGAAGCTTTCAGATTTTTGAAACTCATCTATAAACACAGAATGATTTGTTATAATGCAAATAGCTTTTCGGACTTTACAGCAAATCCGTTAATCCTAGTCGGACACTGAAGTTTTAATGTTTTTGGAGTTTAATCAGTTGTTAAGACGGATTTGTACTCGAAGAGAAGCATCCTTGCCCCTCTTTTCTATTCCTCGTTTACCTTTTAGTTTCGAGGATGTTAAATAACCATTGGATCTATATGAAATTTAATCTAGCAGAGGATTAGCCAACTGCAGTTTACTTTGCTTGACTTCCAAGCTTATTAGTGAAGGGAAAAACAAAAACATCCATGCTCTCAGCGGGATTCGAACCCGCGACTCGTTAGTCTAGAGAGCGACAAGTCTTTACGCTTACCGGATTCCCCGGATTTAAAGAAATAGAAATTTCGCTATTAAATTATCTCTTGAAAATTCAGAAAATCAACCGTTCGAGTAGTCTGGAAATATACTGAAAACTAGGAATGATATAACAGGAATTCCTGAATTATGAGAGGATTGTAAATAAATTGATGGTAGCAGATATACAAATGTAAAACTGTATTTAGTAAGTACGAGGGAGAATTGAAAGTACATGTAACGGGAATTTGTGTTTCATAAATTAATTTCAAACGTTCAGAGCGAAACTTATTTGTATTTTGGAAACTTTATTGATCTCCTCATTTTTCAGCATAATCGCCGCATTTAGTTATGCAGCGGTTCCAACGTGTAACCAGTTTCTTAACCTTTCTGTATATCCATGTTAAGAAATTCGTTCGGCTGATTGCGAAGCCATCTTCGGACAGTCGCTTTCACTTTCATGTTCAGTCCATAAACGCTGACTTCTAAGGAACTTCTTTAGCAGACCGAACAGATAGTAGTCACTTGATGCTAGGTCCGGGTTATAAGAGGGGTGCTACAAGACTTCCTATTACCAGCCTGAATCCAAAAATAAAAGCATGGTGTGGAAACGTACATCATCACTGGTGAGAACAAAATTCAAAGCCGCGAAAAGTGTAGGTAAGGTACAACGGTGTTTTGGGATATACGAGGTCTGTTCTAAAAAAGATCGGACTTTTGATATCCTTCAAAGTAGTCCCTCTGGCTTAAGTGTTCCGCTCCCCTCGTTTCTATCATTGTTGGAATGCTCGCTGGAATCCGTTTTTCGGATAGCGCATAGCTGACTCTGCGAATTCTGTTTAATCTTATCTACATTTTGAAAACTATGGCTTTTTAAGTTAGTTTTCAACTTTGGATATACAAAAAGTCTGCTGGGGGCAAGCCTGTCCAGCACGGAGGGCGGGGAAGAACGGCCACTTCTTTAGCGGCCAAAAATTGGCCAATAAGCAGATGCGAGTGACTTGGTGCTTTGTCGTGAAAATTTTTGGACCTACCTCTTGTTTTTCCATAGCTCAGTCCGTCTTGACTTAGCAGAATGGTGACTGCATGAGTTCAAATCGTCAACGGATAAAGGTGGAATGATACATCAAACAACATTTTATTACCAAAGGTTGCGCTACTTACAGGAGCTCAATCAGTGCAATGGTTCGTTCTTCTTTTTTTTTTAATTTTTTTTTATTTTTTTGAGCAGACCTAATACATAGCGTTATCCTGTGATTTCCTTTCCAAATGCAAGACAATCGATGCAGAAGCGTACGGTGCCACAATGATGGTGCAACAATAGTCGGAAGATGGTTAAGCAATCAGACGAATGAACTTTTTGACATGGATACACAGTAACTAGATGCACATTACTAGTTACAAATGCAGCAATTATGTTGAAAAATGAGGCAATAAATAAAATCTCCAAAATACAATTTAGTTCGCTTTGAATGTTTGAAATTATTTTCTGAAACGTAAATTCCCTCTCTCGTAATTACTTTCAATGTAATTTGGAGCCATTGGGTTTTGTTGGTGGGGTGTTTCTTGGTGATATACCAGAGATGGGGTGCTGTACTATTCGAAGGATCTCTTGCACATCTAAATACCTCAACACATTACTTAAAACATTATTTCGGGGTTCTTTTATTCTGGGAACAAATCGAAGTTTCAAGATCTCATATTCAGAGACTATTCCATTTCCATTGACACCTGCAGGATATTGATTTCCATTGATTTCCGAAATCAACATTTTTGTGCAGGATATTGTGCGACAGACACGGTGGTTTGCAAGCTTTCTTTTATCGCCACAGGCTTCCCGAAGCTGCCATAGCAATCGCTTGCACTTTACATAATAAAACTTGGAACTTGGGAACATACTGTACACGATTACACACCGAGACATTGACTGTGAAGAAATGTTCACAGAAATATTTATTAAAAGGGATTGTGTGCCGAGTCGTGCATATACAGTGAATACAATAGCACCTCCATCGGCCAACAGGAAACATTTGAGTTACCAAAAAACGCCTCCTGACAGTGTTGCTACTGAAGTATTTACAATCCTCGTAGATCTTATCGAGATAACCATGATTTAAAGTAAAGCGATATAAGATCCGTAATATTTGCCGTTGACGTCACCAGCAATTAAACTATCAAGTAACTATTCAATCCACAAGTTTTTGTTTTGCGTTAATTGTGTTTATTCTAATTTGTTTGGCTATTTCTTTCAGTGTTTTTAATTTACTTAGCACTAATACCATGGGGTATTTTTTGTTTGCTGCAGTCGGAAAGTGAAAGAAAGCAGACGGTCGTCGTCTATGAAGCAGAAGGATCCGATGCTGACGTTTGCAGCCCTCTGCGAGCCAGACCCGTGTAAGTGGCGCTCTCCCGGTTGCAGCGAATGTCTTCCTTGCTTTGGCAAGTACAAGTGTATTCGTGACACGCTGCCTACAGGCCTCCAACTGTTGGACAACAGGTGTGACCGGCTACGCGCCGTCAAATGGCTCACTTACCCAGCCGACCCGTGTCGCTTACGCAGCGGAAGAGCCACGGAAGAAGGGTCGGGCGAGTCGCCCGTTGGAAGGAGCCAACTTTCGCCGCCTCGTCGGCCGGCCGCGGGCAGGGACGACGGAAAACACACGCTACACGGCGTCGTCGAAGACGACGACCGTGATGAAGACGAGGTGGAGGATGAAGACGAAAGCGAAGACACCGATGACGGAGATGATGATGATGATGATGATGATGATGACGATGCGTCGGAGGAAAAGCACGAAAAGAGAGAAGGGGAAGAGCAAAGAAGGTCGCGACGGCAGAGATTCTCAGGGACTCCATCGCCACCGAGGCATAGATGTGAACATCAGAATTTGCATGGTGAGAATTAAAATACGCTCAAATCTCTTTTATCCTGCATCGTTAGACATGGTTCTTTCCGAGTTTGTTTTTTTTTTAAGAATTTGCCATGATTAAATGATTAATTGTAAGAATCAATTTTTTCAACCTCCTTTAAATTAAAATTCATGCATGAAATGAAACTGGAAAACAAAGAATCAGTTCATTATTCCAATTTGGGAATGTAAAATGCACTAAAGCTTTATTCAGATTTTGAATTTTTTGAAAGATTAAGTGCATCTATAGGTTTTGTGCCAAAGTATTCTATAAATCTAGTAGATGCATTTAATGTTGAAAATTAGACATATTCTTTTAAATTAATATGATATGGTGGAGATCAGGGTAAGTTGATAGGGGGGCACGTTGAAACATCGTGGTTTCCGTAACAATGCTCAAACGTAAAATTGTTTAAATCGTCACCAATGAAACGCTTTAATTACACCGCAATAGACCAGAGAGCTGCTTGTTGTGTTTAACTAGTGCGAAGTAGTTAAATTTCCATGTAGCTCTTCCAGTCTCAATATGCCTTGTAAGTGAACATGCAGAATTTCTTCAGAGTAGTAGCCTGACAGAGGGTGAAAACATAAATAAATTTGGCTAGTTTCTTTTTCTTTTTCTTTTTTTTTGTATTGGGTGTGTGTTTTTATATAGAAGAAAAAAACCTCAATGGGATCAAGTGGGGCAAGTTGAGACATTTCTCATGGGATGGATTGAAACACTGTACGCACATACAAGTCGTGATAGTCATTAGCTGTGGGGAAAGATAAATTCACACAATATTATCCTCAACCTTTAATTCCAGGTTGTTCAAGTGAAGCTTTATGGAGCTCAAGTTTCAATTTCTCTAACTTCAAAATGCCATTTGTTCCACTCCTAGTATTTGCATGTTCATTTTCTCAAAAGATTATTGAAATTTCTTAAACAGTTGTTTGCTAAAATGAATAGAGCATTATTTTCTACTAAAATATTGGACTATCAACTTGCCTCAACATAAGGCACATTGAAATATCTTCACTTACAAGGAAATCCCTCGAACATGTATGTCACAGATTTCCACCAAATTGAAACATGTTACTCATCTGAAGCTACTATAGATGCTTGCAAAATAAGAGTGCGAAATTGTGTTTCTTTCAAAATAAACCGCGATAACGAAAAAATTTCAGCATACATAGCCGTACAATGACTCAATTGTTAAAGCTGTTAGGCTATGTGGGGTTCCCTTGTTAGTCGAATGAAATATTTTTTTACGGACAATAGACCCGTACATCAAAATGGCTATTGGCCAGTTAAAAAAACAAAACAAAACAATAAGCTGTTATTTCAAATATTTTAGAAATTTCTAAAGTTTTATAAAAAAAATTAGAAAAAATATCAACTATCCCTGGTCTCCCTTATCAACACCATCACATATCCAGTATTAGCTTTCACGAAATGTTCGATTTATTGAGATTTCCATCTAAGAATTCCCGGTTAAAGAAATTCGAGTGTATTGGTTTGGTAAGGATATGAAAATTGACTTTAATATAATTTTAAGAAATTCTGACTCTATACGAACCATATTTCTTATGAATTCGAAACTTAACGTTGTTGTCCCTGTTGGAATCATCTTGGCGCATATACAAAGTTCTTTAAAGTTTTTCTTCATTTCTTGAAATTTAAGCAAAACGTGTGCAAAATTAATGACAGACTAACCTGTATAATGCACTTGTGCCAATATAATGAGTCTCTAAGGTGGTCAACCTTAACGAATAAGCAAAGGCTCAATCATCATTCAACGGCAGCTGGCAATCATTGGGAAAATGTGGTGTAATGATCACAGATTATAAGCTAACAGTCTTGATTAAATACTAATTGTAAGCCAGCCTTTTTAATCTTTTTTTTTTTAACTGTCTTGTAAAGGACGTTGATTGTATATATCGGTTTTAAAAATGAACTTGTAATGACGTGACAAGAAAATTATAATCTAAGAGACGGAATTGTTCCAATAATTGTGAACTGCAAACCTGCTGCCAAGAACTATTAAACACCGGAAACTAGATGGAATTTGCTGGCACGTGTAGTTGTAAAATGGAATGCTTTGAATATCAGACTGGACAAAGGTAGGTTTCATAACGTTAAGGAGAGCAAATTTGAAGATTGTAGCACCCAGTTAACATGTTGAAATTAATCGTTGACTGACGAACCAGGTTTTCGTTACCTTCCAAAGTGGAAGGAGGCATTTTTCTACTTCGGTTATCCAACTCTTACCGAAGCTAGCAAGGTATGCGTGTCCCATTACAAATACCACGACTATTAGATATCAGATTTTACTCTTTAAACTTTGTACGCCCAGAAAGTGGTCGTCGCAAACACAACTGTTTCTTAACGTGGGAAGAACGTTTCAACTCTCGCAAGAAAGTTTTGCAGATATTCTTAGGAATAAAAATTCCAATTTATAAATGATATCTGAATGTCTTTTTGTTGTATACTTCAGACAGTTAGCATTGTTGTCTATGGCGAACTGCTCAAAATATTCATGAGACAAAAATTTATACAATAAGTAGCAATTTATTAGGTAAATGAATGGCTTTGATTAATATATTTATTGAAGTAAAAGAAAATATTTGAGTTAACTCCTACCAACTGGCATGTTACCTGAGCAAGATGAGCAAAATCAAGGATTTGAGTACTTCGAACTACTACGTGCCAGGCGTGCTGGATGTACTATATGTGCAAATGCAAGGCGTAAAGAAAATCGAACCAAAGACAAGTTTTGTGGCAAACCGACAGATAGCTCTAAAGAACTATTTCGAAACGTATCCTCTGGTCCATATTGTCTTGTGTTCGCTATAACAGCCAACGACTCTTACGGGCAAACAAGAAGTTGCGGCTGAATGTGCCCCTACTCACCTGCTCTGACTATATCCGTATCGTCCGATAAATCACGCTTCCACTTTTATCACGTTATTGACACAATTTGAATATAGATGGCTTAAACAGCTCTGGGCGATGGACCAGTTCTGTTATCGACTTTATAACTTCTTTAAATGTCTTGATGCAGATGGTACTCTGAATGCAACATCGTATCGGAACATTATCTACCTGTTCATGGCCATAGTCTTTACACCATTATAAAACCTCCTTAGCGCAATAACGTCACATGCCAGATGATTCATTTGATGTTCGAGTAATTCCAAGCACATAACTAAGAATTTGCCGTATTTGTACGGCCCGTATAGTCTACAGATCTTAATGACATAGAGTATTTGTTCGGATGCGATAACGACCATCCACCAGGTTGTAGCAGTTGCAGGACTCTTTCATTGAGGACGGGAAGAAATTCTTATTTATAGAGACCGTGTTCAGTCGCATAAATGCTTGTACAGGCTATTTACGAATTCCGTATACAAACATTTAGGGGTAGTAGAGGACCTTGTTATTGAATATATTTTGTCAATAAACTAGAGTTCGCAAATGAATCCTTGATACATAAAATTGTCAAATATCGTACATACTTACTAAATCCTTTAGATTTCTTCTGTGGATTCGGAAGAGGAGCTGATAGCGCGAATTGTGGCTGCAAGTGGCCATGTAAGAGACTGACTTTTGGCCGTGTCAGAAATTCAATAAGAAGACGCTGTGAGGCATGCATTGCTGCTCATGGTCAACAGTATGAATACCTTTTGTAATTTTACAGACATGTACTATTTGGCTATTAAAAATGTTGTGACCATCAGTATCAAGTTTTCTAATTTCGCCGTTTTTCTAGAAATACATGAACGAGGGAAGCAATATTATGAGGAAGTCTCAGATAGCCGTTGCATGCATGATGTTGACATTCTTTATGGATCAAGGATTCATTTGCAACCCTCAGTTTATTGGCTAAATATATTCAAAATAATGTCCTCTACCACCCCTAAAAGTTTGCACACACAGTTCGTAAACACCCTGTAGATTTCTAAAGAAATTTTTAATTTACATTTAATGGGAAAAAAATCGTCGTTTGTCGGTTTAACCACAGATTTTTTTATTTTTTTTTTTATCTGGATTTTTAATATTATATTTTCCATGATAATGATCGTCATTGCGCGTACGCGGAGTTGCCATGTTAAGTGTTCCTCATTCACATAGCCAAATTCGATGTATTTTACATTATACGAAGGTTGGTTCATAAAATAATAACTCACTTTTCTTCCACAGCCAAAAACAAAAAGCGAAACTTTCCATGCTGCAAATCTGAAGTTTTCCATGTGTGTTGGTTGCGGAGAAAGAACTGCAAATATTTACAAATATTATGCTATGTAAGGAAGTTGTGCAGTCGTTGAACGCTAAGTTATAGCTTCAGGAAGCTGAAAGACTGATCCACATGATCAGCTGCGGGACAATGCCCATGCCATAGTCATCAGCTCAGATGTCAATTTTGCCTTTCCGTCAGGACAATATATATTCATCCTAGGAATGGGCTATTATTAGACACTGGTATACTCACACAATTCTGAAAACCCGGGAAGCAATCACCAAATTGGGTTATGGTCCCCATTCCCCACAAAAATCCCGATGAAAGATAGACTGCGGTGGTGGGATAAGGTGTGAAAACGATGAGGGCGTGATTTAAAATGAAATTTGTCTATTTGAATAGGGCAAGCGTTGTACAGGCGAGACGTGCAATAATTCTCTCTGACAGATGGACTTGGATTTGGTCCATTTAGAAATGATGTATGCCACACTTCGCAAAAATATAACATTTGCACACGATATAATATTAATTTGAATAGTCATGTGACTAGTGAGAGAGGAGGCGTAAGGCCGTACATGTTGATCGGAATTAGATGGGAAAGTAGCATGTGTAAAAGAAACTCATCATATTGTAGGTAAATCGTCATACATTTTGAACGGTTTTCAAGGGAGAGGGGGGTGCAAAGCATTATTTTCTGAGTAATCTTCGTATTTAGATTAGATTTCGAGAAGCAGAGATTATTAATTTAGAGCAGGTAAGCATTTTAAATTTTATACCCATTCCCGAGTGATAAAAAGAGAAAAAAAAAGAAAAAATGTGGCAAGGTATTCATCAATTTGATAACTTATTCGCCTTCAGAGTTTGGCAAAAGCTGATGGGCCTGACAATTTAATGCTATCGGAAACTCAGCGTTAAGTTTCGAATTCACTCCAATGATAAAAGGCAAAAAAAAAAAAAATCCGCATTTGTGGGCTTCTTCGTTGTCAGCTTGTTCCAGCACACACAACATTTTATTTCTATTTTAACATTATTCTTAATGTAAATAAGATTCGTCTTCAAAAAATTAGCATTTGTTGGTGTCACGTGGAACGAGTCGATTCGTTTGGGTAATCTGTGCTCGCGATTCCTTAGTAGTGACGATTGGCGTGGCTAATTGCATTAACTCGAGCGAGCTAGATTGACGGCGATAAGTTAACCTCAATTTGGTGGGCGACTGTGTCGTAACACGACGCCGCCGCTCTTTAGCTTCCACTTTTCTTCTTTCATTCTTGCATTTTTTTCTCTTGTTTTACGTAGGTTCCGTGGGTGTTGTCAGCAGGCATCCCGATGGAAGTGAACCCAGGCCTGTGCCGAGAATGAGAATGTTTCAGCGGAGGAAAATGATGCCTACGCCGCCCCCGCGACGTCCCCACTCGTCTTCACCGATGGACGCGTACAATGAGGGTACGAGAGGGCACTTCCACCGTCGACTGGATTTTTGATTCTTTCTTTTTTCGCATTTGGAAACGCACATTGTCATTTCTTTTCACGAGACGGCGGAAATAAAAGACGTTTGTCGAAATGGGAACTCTTGTCAAGTGGGAGTTGTGGAGAACGAATTTAGTGCCTGTCAGCCATCATCATCTAAGCTTTGTGATCATCTAACCTGTTAACATTTTTCTCGCTCATTTTTTACTCAACCTGTAATAGCGAATAAATATGCGTTCTCTTAAGACAAAGAGCGAAGATAATTAAATGGTTTCTTTTCTTCTTTTTAATGAATTTCCTGTCGCAGGATAGAATATTTTAGAATATTTTTTTATACTTGGAAGAGGAGAAGACGTGAATACCTTCCAGAGAGCGTAGATATCATATATCGAGCAACACGTGCTGATTCACATGACAAAAATCAAAATGCTGCTGAGAAATACACGAGTGATATGTGTTGAAGTTTTTTTGTTTAAATGAATTACAAACGATGTACATAACTTTTATTTATATAAAAAAAATGAAGTAAAAATTTCTATATGTTCATGGTTGTGCGTTTACTAGAGGAAAGTAGCCCTTTACTTCCTTATGTATTATCTATACTTTGATATCGAATCGATACCAACATCCTGTATATGGGCAGAATCGAGATTATTTTTAGGGGAATAAGGAGGTTAAATGAAAGTGAAAATAATTGAAAATAACAGATCCCTCACGGCAGATCCCCCAAATCGGAACAAATGAGATGGGCTGTTAAAAATAGGTAAATCTGTTAGAAGGCAATAAAGTGGGAAGATGAGGCTAAAAATAGGACGAGTTGGTTGGAAGGGGGTCGCTGAGGGCATGAAGGATTCAGTATGGCAGGGGTAGGGTAAGAGCTTCTGGGATTGAATTGGATCATCCAGGCGTAAAAGATGTTTCGAGTCCTAATTAGTCAATAAGATTTGTTGCATAACAAATACAAATTAAATAGTTTCTACAATGTTTTATTGTACGGCCAGCGCATAATATACGTCAATGATGATGCATATTACTCGTTAAACAGGAATTATGCAGATGAAAGCGTTAAGTGTCTGCTTCTGGTGGGCATTTCCTTGAAATCAAACTAGATAGATGCAGGTGGCTATCACCAGGAAACGGAAGCTTTTTCTTGGTCCTTATCTCCTACCAATTCGCTATTGGAGATGTTAGAAATAATTATAAAAATTTTTCATTTATAACAATCGAAATTATAAATAAAAAAATTTAAGCAAATTGCTCCGTATCCGAAAGCCTATATTGGTTTTCAAATACTTGAAAGCACATGCACAATAAACAAAGTGAAGACCTTACAGTACAACATTCTAGTTTACAAGAGAAATGGCTAGCAGACCTTACATAATGAAACAGTGATACAGACGTAATGTGTCATTATGTAAGGGCTACTATATAGTCTATTTCTTTTGTTCGCTGATGAAGGCGGGATTAAATGCCGAAACTAGTTAAATACAATGTTGTTCTGTAAGGTCTCTTTTCATTTTGTCTATAAACACAATACAGAAAACAACAACTTTACAGATTTACAATCTCCGATTCTTTAACTTGGGAATGCTATTTTATGTGTTTCGCAAAAGTAATTTGATGATCAGAAAGCTGAAAAAGTGTTAACAATGGAATTTTCTCTTTCCAACATATACTTACGATTAAAATTCAAATTAATAAGTGGTATCTGAATGTTTTTCAACGAAAACTGCAACAATTTAAAAAGCAGGCAACCATGTAATAAAGATATATCAAAGAAAAATTTCATTTTTTAATGTGTAAAAGAAAATCATTTAATAGATTTTAAATCTGTTTATATATGAGAGTTTTCAAAAGAATTGTCACTATTACATTTGCGCAGTGCTCCCATTATTAAGCGAATGATTACGTAGTCAAATTTAATCTACCGTATTTAAATTTCGTGAAACAAAATTGAGTAACTTAATTTATATAACAAGGTGCTTTTTAAAATTAAAATTATTTCAACTCCTTCCTGAATGATACTTGAGAAGTTCTCCATTGTGAACGTAAATCGGTAAAAGTAAATACGACAGCAGAAGACTATGGCGGTCATTCGAAGAACTGATTTAGATAATGCCTAAATTTCTGAGTATCTTGTGGTAGATTGCATAGTTTTTAAAATAACTTTGTCTAATAAAACACTATTGCTTCTGTGATAGGCCGATGATACTGACCATACAATTTCTCATCTAGTGCTAATGGCTACTGGAAAATATCTACCCTTATGCCCTCTCCTAGGGCGTCGAATCGCCTATAATAAAAACTAACAACCACTTTAATCCCATAGCAACATTGTCACATATACGAAGCTATCTTCCCAAATCATCTACGACCTCCAGCTAGGCACATAGCAATATCATCGTGTTCATACATTTGTGTCCATATATTCAACCTTTGGTATACCGCTGTTTGCGGCATCGAACACCTGAAGCGATTGCGGCTCATGGAACTGAAAAATTCGAAACTTCAGCTGGAATGAAATAGGTGTAGTCGAATGGTAAGGTGAGAGAAGTTGATAGCAGCGCAAATGTGGTTCACAGCTGTGTTGATTACATTGAAGCGAACGTGCGTGATAGGGAGTGCAACGAGAAAGACAGGCCTCGAAGCGGAAAAGTCACCTGATCATCTGGGTCCGAACAACAATCCAATCTTCATTGTCTCCATCTTGGATGTAAACAGTGTTTTTCCGATTGTTGGAAACAATGAAGGTTGGATTGTTGTTCGGACCCAGATGGTCAGGTGACTTTTCCGCTTCGAGGCCTGTCTTTTTCGTTGGCTTCGGGAGTGCAAGTGACTACGTCACAGCTGACGTCATTTGCGCGATGAACGGGCCGAGAGCCTAGGAGATGGGATCGCTGGTTCCAAACATTGGAACCACGCAATATACGTACTAGTAACGTTGAAACGGGCGGCCAGTAAAAATGACATCTCTTAAATTATTATGTTAATTTGTGTAATTTATATTATTATTAAGACATTTAATACCATTATATAATTTATACATTAATATTAGAACGCTTTTTAATCACTTTTAATCACTTAACAAAAGAATGCCATCGTTCGCGGATCTTTCTTTCTTTGGGAAAACGATAGATGTCTAAATCGCTGTTTTGGCTCCTTCTTGAGCAGTGAGGAACTAAACAATTTCACATCTTAAATGTGTTATAAACACTGGGCTTATACAAAACGATTTTATTCCATCTCTACGTTGGAACCATGTTAAATCCCGAAGCGAGAAGACTTGTTTGGAACCAAATCTAGTCACGTGACTGAAAAATTTCAAGGTGTTCGAGGTGTTAAGATTTTTTTTCTTTACTCATGAGTTTTATTTCTGCAAATAGCTGTTTTTTTTTAACTAGTAATAATAAACTATCCTTTGTGTAATTTAATTAATAGTATCCAATTGGACAAACATATATTTATGTATTTAATTCCGTGACTATCTGCTATGAACTAGATTATCGGAAATTATAAAATCAGAAACAGAGAACGAGAAAAATAAATCGCATCATGCAATAGTATCCCAGCAGGGGAAATCGAAACCTCAAAAACGTCTTATTGAGCGACGAGAGTGGTTGCTATGGCAGTTAAAACTTATACCGATAATGATTCAAGAGTTACATAAGAAAGAATCCAGTAACATAGTGTAGCTCTTTGATAATCAATAGAGTCCACTCGCAACTTGAAATGGGGCGGAATACAGCTGAAGGAAAGAAGATTCTTAAATTATTTATTTCTTCCCGAAATGAAAACTTATTTAAATATTGTAAAATATTAAACACAAGGTTCCTTTTCGAGACCGCATTTCACGAAAGCTTTTTAGGAAAGGTCCGATGTCAGAAGCCAAAATTTAATTTTAGGCAAATGCAGTGCAAAAATGAATCTTAAATGGGTTGATAATTTTCCCAGGAGATCTATGTAATTATAGGTACTGTTGTTACCTACACTATACAGGGTGTCACGTGGATAGCAGAGTTGGACAAGAGAACAGAACGTGTAAAGGAAAAATAAGGTAAATTTTATTCTTTCTAAATAAAGTTTGTACAGTGGAAGACAAAACAAAAAAATATGGGCACACGACTGACAGTGACGTTGAAAAGAAGAGTCAAACTGTTCATGCAGGCGAACCACACCCAATACGAAAACACATTGACAACACAAACTTGAATATCCTTGCTCTATGACAATGTTATCTTCACCGATAAACAAGCTCAATTGTTCGTACGCTACACAAAACCTCGTTGCTGAACGTGATCGTAGGAATGAAGAAGCAGACTAGTTGCTCGGCTTCAATAAAGCAGGAGTAGAGCGTAACTCTTGTCACTCCCTCGGAGAATATCTTGGCTTTTCTTAATTCGACCTAAGCAGGCGTTATTGGCACCTGACACGATGTCGAAGAAATCCGAAAACTCAATGTGCAGAACAGACAGTTGAAGTCGTGTTGACCGAAATGAACACTGATAAAAAACTTAGATGATCGAGATAGGTCGTTGCTGGGGATTCATTAGAGAAGGATTAAGGGACGATGAGGACTCACTGATACTTGCTCTGACCAAAAAATAAAAATGAGAGCAAAGAGTTAATGCAATGAGATGTCGCCACTTCGTAATAAAATCTTGTCATAAAAGGAAATAAGTAGAAGACAGTACTCTTTGGCTTGTCTAAATGATACCTCGACATATCTTGTATATAAACGTTATTAAATAAAGCCAGGAGAGATTTAATTCAAGGTCCAGTCACTCAAGTATCGAGGTAGGAATGGTAGACCCAATTGTCTTGCTTCCGCAGGGAAAGACGTGCAAATCCGACGAAACTCGCTCCTGAGATTTTCCGAAGAAAAGCAATACGAAATTCTCGGATGCAAGGCTGATAGGCGTTATGGGAATGTGAACGGGACCTGTGGTAATATTCCCCCTGTTCCTCCGTAATAATATTCAACTAGGGAGAACGGGAACATACCCAGAATCTCGTCACATTCGAATAACCTGACTGTCTCATGACGAAATACGGCGTAGAACAATTTTAAATGAGAGCTATTGATTCTAGCCTGGAATATGATTAGATAGTGTATACTAACCGTTCGCATCGATAACGGAATATCGTTAATGAATAAAGTCCTACTGTATTCTGACGACTACCTCTGGAGAAGAATTCCTTCACCCTCGTTGAACGGGCATGTACCATCTCCCGTCGTCGCGCCACACGAGGTTGGAGGCAGGTTGCAATTTTTCGTAGCAAATGAGACCGTTGGCGTTTGGAAACAAATATGATGGAGAATTTCTTCTAATTCACTCACGCTATTCTTTAGAAGCTCGCATCGCTCCTCTTCTCGCTCGTCCAAATGTTGACGGTTACCTCGGTCGCTTCGCTCGCTGACCGCTGTCGCCGTTTTCCAGCCACACGCCCCTTCGTCACTCAGCTCGCTCGCGGGCGTCCTTCGGAGTTTCCTTGATGTGTAGTTTCTTTCGTTCTCTCGCCTATTCCGTTTGAATCCATACGACGGATATCTTGGGCGAGAAAAGTCGTCGCATAACACTCGGTCGTGTTCGCTCCGTCGCCTCCATGCTCTTTTCTGTCTCTCGTTTTTCTCTTGAGCACGCGATTCCTTCAGGATGACTCTCCCAAGGTGATGCGTTCTCTCTACGTCATCGAGGCTTTCATCTCTTGAGAATCGCTCGCCGATGTATCATAAAACACAAATTGTTATCGAAGAATTGTTATAGAGCTTATTCATCAGAGTGACGTCGTTCCGCAGCAACCAATCACAGCGTGAAACTGATATACAACATGGTGGCAGCAGCTTCAGCTGCCAATCAACGGCGGAGCTGAAGCTGCTGCTGCCAATCAAAGTCGGAGCTGAAGCTGCTGCCGCCATATTGTAAGGCTCATGAATAAGCTCTATACTAAGTTTCATGAAAAAGTGTAACACTCTTTTGGATCACCCAGTATAAAGTGTATCGTATGTAAAGTTTATTGCAAAAATAAAATGGCATTCTAAAGATGTCTCATGAAAAAATACAAATGACAAAATGATATTAGTTATTACCAAAGTATAATTTATTCTGCATAGTTCTTAAATATATGTATTTAATTTTGTTGTCTTTGGCTTATGTATAATAAACTGGCATGCTGTTGATGAGAGAAGCTAATTTATTATCATCGATCTGATCCGAAATCTGCTTATTTTCACAATCCATGCAGCAGTATCGTGCGGTTCCATCTTCTCCATCCTTTCTTAGAGAACAAGTTCTCTGGGGAACGAGGCTATTTTAGACACTTGATTCCATTGTTTTCCAGCCATTGCCTTATTGTATTAGTCGTATGTTCTCGCGCATTATCCTGCTGAAGGACATATCCATCCAAATATAATGTGGACATTGTCTCGACTAACCATTGCGACCGACCTTTTGGCGAAGTGTAAAACTAAAATGCTTCGCAAATTTACGTTACCCCAGATC
>JAHWFO010037605.1:499219-524098 GCA_023313115.1 Rhysida immarginata
TAATTTTTTTACATAGCTATTTGGTCCCCCTCTCCCCTCTACATGGTATCCACCAACCCACCCTAACATAAATCCTGGCTACGCCCATTCATCTCATATTCTTCCATCAAATTTTCGGACACACATAAGCTTGTATTCGATGTCCTCTCCACGTTCAAGTTTCTGTAAATAGTTGCACAAGTTCTTCGTGAAATGTGTGTTCTTGAATGAACTGACCGTGCATCTTGGATATCGGAGTCTTTCTGGTATTGCCTTTTCCAACGCAGCCGCAGCTTTGGCTTTTTTTGTGTACGAATTTGCTCAAAGGCTATAAGGAAAAGTACCGCAGGGACCATACGCTCTGAGAGATAGAAATCATAAGTCTCAGATTTGCATAAATCTAACTATTTCATCATCTCTTTTCCGGCGTATTCATGGAAAAGAAACTTTTAGAGCTATGCCATTTTTTTTGCAACGAGCTTTGTATTTTTTGAAAGTTAAATTTAATTGACGAGAAGAGCCAAATAGTTGAGTGCTCTTGGAAAAATTACAGTCGCTTTGAAGAATGTTTCCTCTACATAAGTTAATTTCCGAGACTATATTCATCTTTCTAATCTGAAAAATCGATCGATTATTGAGATAAAAGCTACTTCAAATTTACTCGATCACATTTACAAACCTAACTTAACGCGAAGAAAACATTTTAGCGCGATGTACCCCTAAAAAAAAAAAGAAATTGTTTATAACGGGCTCATCTTCCCCGTCAAGATATTTCCTAATGAGGAAGAACGATCGTTTTATAAATAGTTTCGAAGAACAGGTGCGTTGAACTTACAACGTTGTTATCAGGCACGTTCAGAGCATTGCATTCCAGGAGGCAGAGCCTTATCAGTTCCCTCAGACGATTGCAAAAACCTTTGCACTAACCACGTGGACTGAGCGGTAATAATTGGATTACAAACTTGTCAATTACTAGCATAAGCTATAAAATGTAGCACATTGTTTTATCCCTTTTAAAATACTTGAACCCTTCCCCTAATCGGTCATCGTACATGACAATATCATCATCGACGTGGGGTAATTCTTTCATTTTTATGATGAACTGTGCTGAAACTGGTGATTGATGACATAATGAATCCAGCGTGGAAATTCCCGTCATAAACCCGGTTAGCCACGAAGGCAGGCGAATTTCTTATCTTAATCGTATTCTTAGACACTATTACTGAAGCTATTAAAAATGCAGGCTGATGATGTCATGACGTGTAATCAGACTAAGGAAGATTTAGAAGGTAAGATTGCACTCTGGATAGATCCGCCGGAGAAGTGTGATTTAACGTTAAAATAAGGATGAGAGAAGGTCTGACTACTTCTATAAGGTAACCAAAAAAGTTCTTGCCGATTTTATTAACCAACACAATGTCACAAACGGCAAGAACCTGTTGGGCTATCTACTACATAACCATAAGCATAGCCAGAAAAGGTTTGTCATTGTTTGTCTTCTTATTACACTCATCAACAATGGTAATAGATGTGTGCAGTACAGAGAAATGTGGCCGATGTAATGTGAAGTCTCCTTTGAGATTTTTGGACATGTGGAACGAATGAGTGGTGATCGGCCGACTAAAACAAATTATGCAGATTGTGCGGATGAGAAATGTAGGAGAGGGAGGCTAAGTAAAGTATAGTAGGATCAAGGAGAGGGGTATCTAAATCTGCATGGATTTTGAAAGTTTGAATAAACGGTGAACCGATTAAAAAACAAAAGGAAGTCTCTCTTGTTTATGCTAAAGAAGCAACGTTGGACTTATACATATTTATCCGTGCAAGATGTAACTTATACAGGGTGAATACAAAAGTCTGAACCCCCCTTTTATTTTTTGAACCGAAGCAGATATGTCAATTTTGATGAATCCAATGAATAGGAAGTTGTGGGTGGCCTATCCCATGGTGCACTGTTTCATCATCCCAAATATGCAAATTAGGACACATTCAAAATTTATCTCAAAAACCGTAAGGGATAGAGAAATAAACAAAACAAAACAAAAAAATCATCCAAATCGGACCAACCAATCACCCACAATCACGTGGTGAACTGTTTGTAGCTTACAAACAGTCACACTGCACAAACAAGTTACTTCAAACAGTTTAAAAAAAAAGGTTAATCAACAAAATGCTCGATGTGACGACCGTGGGCACCATAACACAATTGGGTACGGAGCCTAACTGACGCCAAAACATCGGCAAGCATGGCTGGTGTCACTCCTCGGCACGCTTCCTGGATTCGTTGAACCAGATCCTCCAGTGAGGCGGGCTGCGTAGCATAAACCTTGTCCTTCAGGTTTCCCCACAAGAAAAAGTCAAGTGGTGTAAAATCAGGGGAGCGGGGTGGCCAACGAACTGGTCCTCCTCGGCCAATCCATTGTTGTCCAAACATCTCACTTAGACGCTCGCGAACGACCAACCTGTAATGTGGAGGAGCTCCATCATGCTGAAACCGCGTGCGCTGATACGAGGCCAATGGCAAATTGTCAATGAAGTCTGTGACTACCACGTTGAGAATTTCAGCCCGGTAGAGTTCTGCAGTCAGTGTTCCATCGTAAAAATACGGTCCAACCACAGTATCATTGTACAATCCACACCACACATTGATTCTCCAGTTCACTTGATGAGTTGCTTCTCGCAGACATCGTGGGTTTTCGTCTGCCCAATGACGATGGTTGTGCCTGTTGATAACTCCATCCCTGGTGAACTGGGCTTCATCTGTCCACAACAACTCATGAATGAAGTTTGGATTGTCATCCAGGCAGGTAAGTAACCAGTTGCAGAAGGCGGCCCTAGCAACATAATCCAATGGCAGTAACTCCTGGTGACAATGAATATGGTATGGGTGAAAATGATGTGCGTGTAGAATGTTGAGAACAGTTCTCTGATGGCACCCAACATCTGCAGCAATTGCTCTGCTGCTTGTGTGGGGATTTGCAGTATCCTCGTCGCCTTGTGCCCTTGGTCGTCCTCGTTCTGCATTAACATTCCCTGTAGCCTCGAATTTTTGAATAATGTGACGCATTGTTTGACGAGATGGATGGCGTTCGTTAGGGTATCTGTCTCGATACAACCTAACTGCAGCATGTAGTTTCTCCTTGCCTCTCCGAAGCAGAAAATCATGTTGACCATTTCCGGAACAGTGTAGCTTGCCATCCTGGAATTGTTCTGTCTTCTGTGTGCTGAAACATGCCTTTTATTTGCTTTTCCTCATGAAAGTGAATGCGAGTATGGTAATTTATGTTAATTTTTTGTTTGCATGCTTTACATGGTGGAAATATCAACATTCAGTTTTCCTTGTGCACAGTGACTGTTTGTAAGCTACAAACAGTTCACCACGTGATTGTGGGTGGTTGGTTGGTCCGATTTGGATGATTTTTTCTTTTGTTTTGTTTGTTTTTTTATGCTGAAAAAGTTTGCAATTGGGCTTTTTTCTCTATCCCTTACGGTTTTTGAGATAAATTTTGAATGTGTCCTAATTTGCATATTTGGGATGATGAAAAGTGCACCATGGGATAGGCCACCCACAACTTCCTATTCATTGGATTCATCAAAATTGACATATCTGCTTCGGTTCAAAAAATAAAATGGGAATTCAGACTTTTGTATTCACCCTGTGTATCTCTACAATTAACTTTGAATTTATAAGTGGTGCCTGAATACGTTGTGTGTCCAATAAATACGTGGACTGAGCTTCTAGGGTGACCTTGAGGTGATGCTCTGGCTGCTGTGTTGGCGGGGAAGCCACTGGAGCATCATTAACTGTCAGACTGTCGAGGCAAGCGTACAGATAGAAGTGGGTTTTTTTTAGGTTGTTTTTTTTTTGTGGATCCCTGCTTTTTGCTCTTGTTGATGACGGAGATTGGAATTTGGTAAAACTCTCAGGAAATTCAGGAAATGTTGAGATCTGTATATGGAGATAACGCACTGAAGAAAAAGCCCTTTTCAAATGGATTAAGTGAAGACTACAAGGCTGATGCAAGACCAGGACGACCGTCGACCTCCTGTGTTGATGAAAACATCGAACTTGTGCGGTTTCTTGTGCTTTCTGATCGCCGATTCACTGTCCGGATGATTGCTGATGAACTGAATTTGGAAAAACCGTCTGTGCACACGATTCTAACAAAACTTTCAGCAGCGAATTTCTGGCCCGTAATTCCATCAACAGGCTAGATCACTTTCCCTACTCACCAGACTTAGTCCTCTGCGATTTTTTTTTATTCCCGGAATGCAAAATGATTATACGAGGCACTGGGATGATGTAGACGATTAAACGTGAAACGACGAGTCAGCTGAATAGCCTGACTTCTGAGAACTTCCAGGGATGTTTTGAACAATGGAAATGGAGAGGGACAAGTGTATTGCTATAAAATGAGAGTATTTAATAAGGATAAGATTTATGTACCCTAAATTTTGTAAAATAAATTTTTTATGACCTCAGTTCGCGTATTTATAGGACAAATCTCGTATTTTTCGTGCACATAGCAATCTTGCCATTTATGGCGAAAAAATCAACACCATTATCGAATGCATTTGATTTCTCTTCAACGAAAACACAGTCTTGAAACGCATGCCTTGCGCATAGTTGTTATCCCTTTATATATGAATTTTTAGCAAATTGTCGCTTTGCAGAATACTGAAAAATTGACCAAATGATTAGGCCTAGCGCTTCTCATTCACGTAACCAAGTTTGCTGTACATGTATTTAAATCTTATTTTGAGATTATTTAATTTACAATAATCAAACATTTAAATTAAAAATAATTTAAGAAATTATTTGAGAAATTTGTCTACATATTACGAATAGTAATCATTAAATCAAAGAAGCATAAAGAGAACTCTGGCAAAGTTTGGAAAACTAATTGAAGCAATACCATAATTTTTGGACCATGTATTCGCGAAAAACAGCGATTGACGTTGACTCTAGTGATACTCTATCAAGGTATCAGCATGGGGAAACGCTTTAGCGTGTAGTGATGAACTAACAAGAGGACCGCACGGGCATGCAATCACGGATTTGGTGGAAATTTTAAGAGGTCAGTCTACATTAGTATACCTTCTGTGTAAAAGGATTTGACTCAGAGAAAAAAAATAAAATATTTTACGTTTATTATTGTAATGCCACATAAGCCAAATGAGAAGAAAGGTATACAACTTAACAGCAGTAGAGCAGTTATTAACATCAGGTTCTGTGAATTTACCGGGCCGGGTCGATTCCTGTAGTATTGATATTTTTTTTTTTTTTTTCATTATTTTTTCATTTATTTCCCATTATTTTTCCATTTTTTTCTATTTTTTTGTATTTTTCGCCATTATTATTTGTTTTCACTTTGTATAATAACATCCACATACATAAGCAACGTCACAGATCAAAAAAAAATGCAAAATGCGTTGTACAATATTTTCACGGGCGGTCATTGCCGTGTGAAATAAAAATGAAACTATAAAGATCTCTTCGCACTATCGACGATCTATGCGCAAACGTCACCACCAAATCACGGATCGCCAATGACCATCCGTGAAAATATTGTACAAAATTTTTCAATATTGAAAAAAATTTTACTTATGTATGTGAATGTTATTGTGCAAAGTACAAACAAATAATAAGGGCGAAAAACAAAAAAAAAATGAAAAATAAAAATGGAAAAATAATGGGAAAAAATGAAAAAAAAAATTTCAAATACTACAGGAATCGAACCCGGAACAGTAAATCCGCAAAACCTGACAGTAACCACTACGTCACCCCTGTTGAGTTGTATAATGTTCTTCCCACTTGGCTTATCTGGTACTACAATAATAAACGTAAAATATATATTTTTTTTTTCTCCGAAACGAAAGGCCATTGAGTCAACTCCTTTTACACACAAGGTATATTAATGTTGTAGACTGACCTCCTAAAATTTCAACCAAATCCTTGATTACAGTCCGTGCGGTCCCCTTTAAATTCGTGATTTTATAAGCGACTTAGACAAACGGTGATGATGATTAGCGAATGTGGCGTCGAAGTAGGCATGATGGGTATAACCAAAATATATATTCTATAATCACGATTTGTAAATAACATAATAAGATTGTATATAATTTCGTTTTTGAAAACCTTTATTATCATGAATATCTCACTCCCCTTTAAAAAATAAATTGCTTGTTTACTTATGAATTATCCACAAATTGTCTACCTGCTGAGAAGAAAAAGAAGAAAAAGAAAAAATTATGATCTTTTATTCATTATTTACGTAATTTAGCAAACAAGTATTACTTATTTATTTGACTTTAAAAATACGTCAATAATAATTGCGAAAATAACTGTAAATTGCAAGTCCGATTTTGCAGTGCAACCATAACAAATGATGTATTTGGCCTTCAGTTCTTATTTCCCTTCTTCTAACAACATCCACATACGAAAAAATTGATAGTAAAACTATTTCTCTCCATCGTATATGATTTCTTCAACGCGATGGGTCACACGTTACCTTTCTCCGTTCGCCATCTTGAATTTCATGTGGCGACACCTATAGGGGCTGTTTTTCGCGGATAGCCCCAAGCAGGGGCGGCGCTAGCTTTTTCGGCGTCCCCATGCAAACCTATGCAAACCTCTAAAATGTGCGCCCTTTCAACCTTTATTGGCGGCCCATCCTATAATGTGCTCCCCTGCGACGCTTACTTTGCTTACTGCTTCGCCCCGCCCCTGGCCCCAAGTCTAACTTCTTTATAAATGCTGCCTACCATTCAAGAGAATTATGGCATAATGTTGTTGAAGGATTACACTATTAAGTAGGTGAAAGATAACAGGGACGCCCATGAAGATGACAAGATATGGATAAAGAAGATATGTTTAAAAAAATGGAGAATTCTGACAACGATAAGAGTTAATCCTCATCGATTGGCGGTAAAGGTTGCAGTTAGTGAAGACGCCACGTTTTGACAAAGGTCTCCTCGTTGGTATTTGCTGAATTCACTTATAACGCTGATTTCAATAGTCCTTATCAGATTATCAGCAATTGTGCTTTCTTGATCTCGTCGATTCATTGTCCACTTTAAATTTTTTTCGTCACTTTACAAAGACACCATTAAATATTTCAGGATTTCTCCAGTAAATTTAGCTCGCTTCATGGATGAGGGTGCTGAAGAACGTCAGCAAAGAGAATGCTGATGAAAATATAAAAAACATTCCCTATTTCAGTAATTTTTCTTGCCAATAGACAAAAGTACCCAACCTTGCACAATTCCATTGGATTAGTTATCAAAACCAAACTCATCGATTTTTGTCAACGTTAATTGTTTTACGTCCGAATAAGGAAAATGAAGTGCAGGGTGTACGTAAAGTCTCTGCAACATTTTAGGATGTACATTAAGTCGCTGACACACTTCAAACATTAACGCAAACTCTATAAGACGGAAACGTTTTTTCTTTATACGATTATCCAATTCAAAAAGTCTATTTTGGAGTACCTATATCCAGTACATGACATTATTTCAGATAAACAAACGCAGAGACTTTCCCGACAGAATATAAAGGATCCTCCGGCTAGAAAGAGAATCCTTGAAAGGAAAAAAAATTGAGACTGCTAGTGTGCTTGACAAATGAAGATCTGGGTACGAAGCACAAACGATAAAACTGTGTAATGTGTATGCGAAGAATTTCGGCACAGTCCTAGGAAACCCATCAATGCGGCGAGAGAGGTAGCTATGTCAAGTGCAACGGTACAGAAAGCGTTACACAGAAAGCAACGGACATTAATTAATTTAAAAGGTGAAACAGTGACACAATGGCAATAGTTGGTGTTGTCATGTTTGCTAGAACACGGCAAGAAGTCGAATATCGTCTTGAAATCATCTGCGGGACGAATAGCACACTGAAACTACTGAACAAACTTTATGAGTTGCTGATTCGAATTAAAAAAAAAAAGGTTTTACCTTATATAGTTTTCGTGAAATTAATGTATGAAATGTGTCAGGAACTTAATGTATACCTTATAGATCTGATTCTGATTTTATGACAGATTGACTCTGCGCTCTTCCTACAAAGCGCTACCCTTCAACTCTATTGACAATTTGTGAACTATAATACAAACAACTACTTTATAAATGTCAATCAAATCCTGAAGTAAAAATCGAAAAGGAGGGACTATTTTCATTTCACAGCAATAATGAGGATGTTACTTTCAGTCTTGTATGACTTAATTTTTTATTACTGGGATTCTATAGATTCCAGTTTGTAATTAACAAAGCTATAAAATGTGTTTTCTACTTTGGGAAATATTAAAACAAGACAGTTTGATGAATTTGAATATACAATTAAAAATATATAACAAGGAACTAGTGACTATTCCGGAAGAAAATTATTGTAATTAAACTCAACTTCTTTCTTGATTCAATATAAAAACAACTTGCCTTCCGAGCGATTGAAAGGAAACAAAAGATGAAAATGAAGATGAAAGGGAAAAACAAAATGCAAAGGCAGAATTTAATATTATAATGAAAACGAATTCAAAATATTAATTATCTTTGACTAAAGGTCTACTTCAAAATTATTTACATTTTCATTTTTTTTTATGCTTCAGGTGAATGCCAAGTTTAAGTTTTTTATTACTTTGTGTTATGTACTTTTTTTAATTGCATGACCGTATGTTGCAAGTTGTAAAACTTCTCGTTTTAAAAAAATTGTAAAAGAATTAATTCTTGTTTTCATAAAAATTTATAAAAGAATTAATAAATCTCAAGTAACCGTTTATGGTAAGTTGAATTCAATTCTGAGACCAAAATATACCCTTTTTAGATTGTGAAAATAGAAGTTCACGTGTGATTTTCGTGCACATCTGGTATATTTCTTCTGTTTTTGTTGTCTTGTTCATTCCAAACACGTTTGTTAACATTTGAAGTTTTGCAGTCGAATCGGTTCGATCCCATCGTTGAAATGTCGGCCGCAGTTCCCGAGGGGAATTAGAATTCGAAAATTCTTCAAAAGGGGAAACCAGAAAACAAGTCTACCTGTGTAGATTCGAGTGGATTACCAATTTCATATTTATATCTCTGCTGCTTTCTGTCATCCGAATGGCAAAATTCGTCGTGACGGCCGTGAAATCTTGTTTTTCGCCCCGCGTAACCTTCAAACAGAACGCTGGCTATTCTACCACCGACACTTCCCCTCGGCATTTTCCATATTAACTCATCTTCGTATTTACCTGGTTTGACGGCGAGAGGAGGAAACATTAAAACACGAACATACATAACTGTCATTTTTCTACTTTTTCCGACCCTCTTCCCCATCATCGTCTTTGGAAGCACGACAAGAAAACTGTTAATAGTGTCTTTGGCCGGATTATTTAGATTTTTTTTTTTTTTGCTTTATTTTCGTTTTGCTACTGAGATTACTTGGAATGATAAGAGAGTGCTCAGTAGTGAATATATATGGCCACAAAAGAAGATGGTTGTTTATAAAGTAGCTGTTTTACTACTTAAATAATAACATTAAAACTTTTGAGCTTAGTTAAACATTTTTATTGATTATTTGAGTTTTATGAACCACTGAGGAGAAAACTTGATTAACAGTCCGCGAAGGTATTCAGTTTTATTTTAATTGGCTTCATTTCTAGATAAGTAGATATTTAATTAAAGCAGTTTGTGAATAACTAGCCTCATACAGGGTGATTCAGTCAATTTCTGACCATTTCAGTACTATGATGTATTGACCCATTAATGTTTACAAACTTAGCATTTCAGTATGATATTTTAGGCAGTTCGGAGTTTTTATTTCCGTGGAAAAGTCTTGATGATATGCTCAATGTGGCCACCACGAACGTTTTGAACTGCTCGCAGCCGAATGGTGAAGTTGTTCATAACTCTATCCAGGATTTCTGCATCCACAAGGGTGCAGCAGTCGATGATGCTTTGTCGCAGCTGGTCTAGGGTTCTTGGTGATGTAGTGAACACACTGTCTTTAAGGAACCCCCAGAGATAAAAATCACATGGGTTTAGGTCAGGACTCGTAGGGGGCCCAAAGAAAGCCACTCCCGAATCGATCTGGAAACCTGGTGTTTCCTTGAGTGTCGAGTATTTCGCCATACACAACAGGGCTAACAGTTATAAACTGTAAGAAAAATGTTTAGACACCACTTACAAATTGAATTTTAATCGCACGGATGTGTACGGTAAGTTACGCTACTCTTTGAAAGAGGAACCCTCAATGCTGGTGCGTTCTCATTCAGCTTGCTGATATCTGTCAACACGCTCTTGGGAGAACCTTTTAAAGTCTTGTTCATGTTAAAGAATAGGGGAGTAGTGCTCGGCGATCGAAGAAGCGCACTTCCTAAATTTATGGACATAGATTATATGACTACTCAGTTAAAGAAAGATACATTACAGTATCTAATCGAAAGTTTCCGGACCCTTGTACTTCTTGCACTGCAACCCTTATTTGACGAAAATTAATATGGTGTTGAACTTTCTTTTGCTTTACTACGGTCTCTATTCTCCGAGGAAGACTTTCCACCAGATTTTGGTAGATTGCTTCAGGAATTTTCTTGCAATCCCTTCCCAAAATCTTGGATGAATTTACTCTCAGATGTTGGCCCGTAATCATCGTTACAATTCATCCCCAGGTGTTCAATGTGATTTCAATTCATCTCTTCAACCCCTGTCTCCTCAATTCTAAACGCCACTTCTTCGCAATGATTCTGCTGGTATGGGAAATAGGACCCTCAGTTCCCGGCGAACTCTGTAGCAATTTAATGGCGGTGTTTGAAATGGTATTTCGGAACTCTGTAGCAATTGTTTCAGCTGAAGAATTCCGGTTGCATCTTGTCAAACGTGCTAGCATTCGACGATCTCTATCTGTCATTTATCGGCCTCGGTGGCTCAGCAGGTTGCGTGATCGCCTCTGATGCCCGAGTACGCGGGTTCGATCCCGGCCGAGGACGACGAGGATTTTTCAGGGGTAAATCCTGAGATCACGCACTTCCTTCGGAAGGGAAGTAAAGCCGTTGGTCCCGTGTAGTCGTTTGCCGGCTGCACGTTAAAGAACCCTTGCGAGGCAAAATTTGCGGCCCCTATAACGCCGTCCTGAAATGACCATAGCAGTTGAAAAGGACGTTAATACCAAACAAACCAACCAACCTATCTGTCATTTTCACTGTCCTACTACTTCGCGGTTTCATTGATGTTGATCCTTGAAATTTCCACTAGACAGTGATATTACTTACAGAGTGAATGGGGTATTTGCAAAGTGAAAGAAATCTGGTTACTAAAAATCAGACTTGTTATTAGCATAGGTACCAGAATTATATTCACGACCACGTCATTGAAATTTAAAAGTTGTGATTGCTACGATATCTAACCATTAAAGATGATAGAAATCTTCGTGTTCCTGTGAAGCATTTTAGTCGAAGGGTGGTTGTACTGTAAGTACCCATTTTTGTACGAGAAATTTTATAGCCGCATTTGACCAGCAGTAATGTTCAGGTGTACATATACTTTGAAAATCATTGAACTCTCTGAGTGGATCAGTGGAACAAATGCAATAGCCTGTAGTGAGAAATCTATTGCTTCATATGTCTACTCTTTCAGTTCCATTTTTTGCATTCTTGGTGCCACTTCATTCAGTGTTGGTTGGTGTTCGATATTAGAGACAAGATTATTTCTTACTTGTAACTTGCGATCTGAATTCCAGTCTGTACCCATTCTGTCAACTTCTATTTTCTGTTGAATCCATCTAAGATAAACAAGCGTTATTGTATTTGATATTGGTTTTGTTCACAGAGTGAAGCCTTTTCGATATTACATGTTACTATCAATGATGCCTTTTTGAAATCTATTAAATATTTTCATTTAAGTGAACAGTAAAACTAAGACACCATTCTTTTATGAAGTCCTCATAAAACTGGTTCTTAGATCTACATAGGTCGGCATGTAAAGTAGGGTTCATTCATAAGGGTATGAAGGTCCTATTGGAAGAATAGGTAGCATCAAGCCCCTGGGCTGTATTTTTCCCAGCAAATTTACAGGCACGTGTTTAAGAATTTTTACTTCTTAACTCTTGAAGTTAGCAGACTATTAAGTTCGAATTTCATTTGGGGTTGCAAATACCAAAATAGCATTTTAAACAGTTAATTAAAGTTCTTTTAGGTTGAATGATTCATAAATTAAAACGAGTGGGGTTTTTTTTCCACTTGGTGGACCAGATTTGGATCGTCCGTGAAGTCAACACGATACCACCGTTGCCAAGGTTAACAGCCAGTTAGGCGTAATTACCTCTCTTTCCTCAGAGCTACTGCTTGTTTCCCATGAAACCCTCTTGGCATACGCTTTCTGCTACGATCAAGTTGAATTCTTAGTGGGACAACATGGCTTTAACAAGTTGCATAACACAGGGTTACGAAAATTATTTCTGGTTTGATGTGTCTGTATTTAAAGAAGACTGCTCCCATAAATATTATGGAATCGAGTTTTCCAAATTCTTACGTGGATCCATTTTTCATGGGGGTGGGGACGGGAGTTTGAAAGGAAGACAGGTGGAGTATTTTTCATCAGTTCATTCGCTTGATGTTTTTTTTTTATTTTTATTTTTTTTATTCCATCGTCTGAATAGTCTTCCGGATGACGTCGCTGTTTCCTATCTGAAACGTCGTACGGTAGTCCGGGTGAGCGGCTTTTCTAAGGCAGCGCAACCGAAGAGGTCCCTTCCCGTGCGTCTGAAAATAGATTCCCGAGTGAAGGAAGTTAAAAAAAAATAAAAGAACCTGTAAAAGAATAAATATTACTTTGGAACAGTGGCATAACTTCACATTAGGGGCCCCCTCTGCAAACATAAATCACCTTCATGACCAAACACAAAACAATGTGAGCGTTTAATTATAAACACTCAGTCCAGAAATGTTGCAGAGGGTTGATTTCATGCATTTCTGAAATTAATTTATTGAACTGAATAGAATTAAGCTCTTCCGAAAGGTTGGTTAAAGGAGTTGCAAGAAAACGTCTTCTTGGTATGTCCAGAAATAAAATGATAAATGAGTCTCTGTGGCAGCTTATCCAACCAACACGTTAACTGGCATCTATGTGGTATCTTTGATATGACAGAAATTGACACTCATATGACTTAAAAGGCTCTCAAGGGAACAATTAAAACACAATTTTACTTTATTAACAACTTACAAGGAATCCTGAAGAAAAAAAAAATAGACGTGTGAGCAAGGTATTTGTAAGTGTGAATATTAAAAAAATATGAACATTTTGCAAGTACTCTGTAATTTGATAGTTGAGAGATGGGACTGATTCTCGTGGTAAATTCCTCGAATGTGAAACAAGTAGGGATAAAACTTTTATCATGTCCCAATTTTTCCTAAGGCTTCTATTATATGAATCTGGCCTCTTTAACCGTTACATTTTTATCTTTAAGAAAATTAAACTGACCTGTCATTTTTGATCGTCGCTTCCTCCCTGCCATTCGTATTCCTAGAATTCATCGACAGCAAAAGACTGAATGATGGAGATGTACATATCTCCTTATAAGAACATAGACATTTACGTCGTTCATTTCCCCTCCATTCAGTTCGTTTGTTGACCCGTCGCTTCAAGGGACTTTCGTCAATTACACGTTACGAAAAATCTTATTCGATTGCGAGAAATAACCCCTGACATTCTAGTTCATTCAAAAAGATAAAATATCAACTTAAATAAATCTGTAATTGCAATTTATGTAATTACATTTCTTTGCGACTTCGGAAGAAAAAAAGGAAAGAAAAGGAAAATGTCAATATGCGTGGAGGAGATAGGCAGACGAGGAGGAGCACGAAAGAAAAGGAAATATAAATGCATTTTTAATTAAAGTCTCTAAAGTAAAAATTTAATTAAAAAGAATTTATTAGAAAAAATTTATTTTTATGAAAAAATAAAAAAAAAAAATAGAAAAAAAACTTTCATTTAGTTCTCGAGTTAGGAAAAGGATGGTGAAAAAAGATTTGCTGGGAAGAGATACGGCATCAGCTACTTGATTACTACTAACTTCATATTTTTCATGCTTAAAATAATTTTGTAATAATAATTCTTGGAAATTTTGTATTTATTTAAATTTAGATTTTATTTTCTGTAAATCGGATACGTTTGCGGAAATTTTCTCGAGCCCATTTTTAGATTTCCTAAGAATAAGTTTTTCCTGGGAGATTTTCTATTAATTATCTCCAGTGTATTTAATGAATCCCCCTCCCCCTCAATCTACAGGATAAATCGCTCCTTATTTTATCATTTATTATATAGAAGGGATGCTAAAAGTGCGTTGCCTAATTTATTGTCCACTCATGATTTCCCGGTTGCACAAAAGATATATATCACCAATAAATAATAATGTATTTATGCATTGAAAAGTTAAAGAAAACTTAGAATTGCATACTAATAGCTTAGTTTCTAGGATATCGTTCATAAAATTCTATAATGTAAACACAAATACATGTTACCTATTTTAGTAGACGGATCTGAAGATAAGACAAAATTAGCACCTACGTAATCTATTTCACTTGTTTGGATAGTTTTCTCGTGTGTTTATTATTGACAAACATTTAGACGTCAACAATAAATACTGCCCATCATGAACTCACAGATGAGGACAAGAGTTCTCCGGGAATCTGGAAGCTCAGTTCGGAAATAGGAATGTCCTGTAAGCACAATAGCCTTCTCCTCATCTGTGAGTTTATGATGGTAGTCATTATTGTTGACGTTGAAATGTTTGTCAATAATGTTTCACGATGTAAACGCACGAGAACACAGTCCAAACAAGTGAAATAGATTATTACGTAGGTGCTGATTTTGCTTTATCTTCAGATCTGTCCACTGAAATAGGTAACAAGTATTTGTGTCTAAATATAGAATTTTATGAATTATATCTTAGAAACTAAACTATTAGTATGCAATTCCAAGTTTTCTTTAACTTTTCAATGAATAAACACACTATTATTTATTGGTGCTGTATATCTTTTGTCCAAGTGTGAAATCACTAAATCAGGTGATCGCACTGTACTTTAATTATTAAAGATTAATAAATGGTATATATGAATTTTTTATGACAGCAAAATGGAAAGTTTACATTCCAAGATTATTATATGCATTATTAATAATATAATAATGAAGGCGATCCCGATCGAAGAAGATCACACAGTCACCTGGAATGGGAACGATACATCGCCGCAATCAGAAATGACTGGATGCCTCTTTGGACACCTGTTGCAGTTGTAGAAGTCAGAGGTGATTTATAGTCATCCCTTGATTTCTGTAGGAATTTAGTATTACAACTTTTATGTATTTATTTATTTATTTATTTATTTATTTATATATATATATTTTTTGAGCTTTTTTGTATATAAAATACATGACTCCACAGAGAAAATGTAACACCGAAGAAATGCCTCAAATGAGGCAAAATTTGTCACATAGAGAAATTTGTCACGCTCTGAAAAATGATTTTAATTTCCAGCAACTAGTCAGTAGTGCAGGATGAGTCAAAAAGAATGTCACACTCTATATGTCTATTGCAGTTAAAATGCTTATGATAGAGAACTGTACGAGTCACCAAGAGAAACAAACTCATAAATTTTTTATCACAAGCGAGCAGGTGACGTTTACTGAATGAGCATCTGCCTAATCGCTGGATCGATTAGATGATGGGTACTTCGCAGGAGGCCACCAAGCTCACCTAACACCTAGTGATTTTCAATGATGTTAAAAACAGCATTACTGAATTTGCGAAATCAGTCGTTCTGTTGCCAAATTTTTTTCGTTTTGTTTTTTGATTTTGAGTTTAGATTTGGATAGAGCATCAAAAAGTAAGTAAAAATTATAATAGGGGCACATGTTTCCAAATGGATAGGACATGTGTTTAAAAGTGTAATAATTTTTTTGTCTCGCTCTGTATATGCCCAGTGGCTAAATATACAAGTAGACCCCTGTAACTAAGTATAGGATCGTAGGATATTTGAGGACACGATGCAGATAGTAGAACAACACATCATATATATGCCAAATAAGGTATTTTATTCATACCATAGATGTAGGAAGGATTGGAGAACATTTGTGCCATGTAACTGCCGTTAGTTTCAATGCGAGACCTGAAGCGTTGACATGCCCAAATTAAAGGTCCTTAAGGATGTCGGCCATGGTATTGTGAGAATGTCGATTATCTTCCCGTTCAAAAACGCCCCACATGTAATAGTCCAGGAGATTGAGATCTGGCGAGTTAAGGGGCCACGAATTCGGATGGGTTGTCATTCATTCTTGTATTGTCACAGCTTTAAGTGCAGGTGCAGAGTCCTGTTGAAAGAATGGCCTGCCACTGCAAACGTTGTGTATTCAGGGTGTCTAGCCTGGGGGTCTAGGCTGAGCTCATCGACAAGCAGTCGACTGTCGACAAGTGTCGATGGTCACGTGGTTAATGACGCATTTGTGGATTCGAGCTAGCATGAAGACGACTTGTCTACAGTGTCTACAGAGTCTACAGTGTAGACTTGTCTACTTGTCTACAGAGTCTACAGTGTACAGATTCTACACCGTCGATTTTCTAGTGTAGACTTTGAGCATCGACAACTGCCTTATTCTTGTCTACAATTCAAGAGCAGTCCCCTATGCACTTGGCGATCGTTATTTCAGAATTTAGCAACAGATTTTTATTAAAATCTTTTTTTCTTCGTTTCCGGCCTGCAGGCTAAATTCACATAGCTCAAGAATACACATTTTCTAACAATATTAACAAAAACTTGTTTAAAAATATTTACATAAATGAAGTACTCTCTTGTACAACGAAACTTGAACTGTGAAAATAATATTACAGTGTGTCTACAAGTATGTGTTTATGTGTATACATGGATAAATGTGTAAAATTATGTAAACTTATGTATATCAGTGTATATCATCTAGCCATACATGTGTATACTTGTGTATAAATGTGTAATATGCCACTTACAGACGGTTAGATTTTGTCGAGACCGACAGCTTGTCGATGAGTTCAGCCTAGACCCCCAGGGCTTCACAACTGTATGCAACATCGCAACGTAACCAGCAGCATTCACTCGAAGACCCTGTGGAGTAGCCTACCATAACGTGCCCTTCGCTACTCACCACCCCTAAAACCATAACAGTTGCGGGAAAGTTGGTGCACATAACACGTGGGACATCCGAGGAATCGGCACATAACCATCTGTCATTTCGCTGTTCACCTTTTAGTCCTGGTCGAAATTATTTTCGTCGGGAAAAAAAACAGGGTATACCAGGTTCCTCCGGATGTTTGACCTTGTTTAATAACCGCTTTGCTGGAAGCAGTCGTTGTTCTTGTGTTTTCGCCGACATGAACTGCTCTTTCCTCATGCAGTTCGAACGTTGTGCGTGCTTTTTACGCTTAGTTACAGGCGACACATGTCTGCCTGAGGCTTCCAACTCTTTCCGAACATAGTTCACAAAAGATCTGGCGACTTTCAAAAGTGTTGGAATTTCAACATCTCTATGCTGTCCGTGTAGCGCAACGATCACGGCGTGTCTTTTCATTTCTTGCGTTAGCTGATAGTCCGCCATCGATGCTCTGTGAAGCTGAAAGTACAGATATTAGTGTAATATAACTGCAGGCTCCCAATCACATATCCTCAAATACCCTACGCACCTGTACATCCACCTAATGTACAAGGTGCATAAGGCATTTGCGGACACACCTTCGTTTGGCTAATGCTGCACTATAGTAAATTGTATGTCCTTTCCGTTTCCGGAAAGCAAAATGGCGGACCATCAAGTAACACAAGTCATGAAGAGACATGCAGTAATCGTGGCAATAAAGGCAGAGCACAGAGATTTAGAGATATCACGATTTCTAAAGGTCGCAAGATCATTCGTCCACAAAGTACGGAAGGAGCTGGAGACCGAAGATGGCAATGTTGCACCAGTAGCAAAGCGTAAAAAGCATACCTCACGCTCTGACATCATCAGAACACATGAATTTATTCAGCAAGTGCTGCAGGCCATCGATGACAATCCCAGAATATCCATGAGGTCACTTGCCAAAGATAGCCATGTGTCGGAAGGAACAATCAGAAATGTTGTCCATGAAAACATCAGATATCACTCGTATGTTATGCGAAGAGCTCAGTTTATGTCAGACAAAACACGGGAAACCGCCTACTCAGATCGAAAAGGCTCTTAAACAAGCTGAAAATTCCGTGAGAAGCTGATTTGCTGTAGATTTTCTCCGATGAAAAAAACTTTGACCAGGATCAGAAGGTGAACAGAAGAAATGACAGATGGTTATGTGCAGACCCTTCGGAAGTGCCACGAGTCATGCACACGAAATTTTCTGCAACTGTCATGGTTTTAGGGGTTGTCAGCAGTGAAGGACATGTGATGCCTCCACACTTCTTTCCCCAAGGCCTTAAAGTTAACTCTGCGGTCTACGTTGAGATCCTTGAAACAACTACAGGGGCCTTGGATAGACACGATACGCAACGGAAGGCCTTACGTGTTTCAGCAAGACTCTGCCCCAGCACACAAGTCTCGCATGACACAGCAATGGATGGCCGACAACTTCCATGATCACGTAACCCTTAACCTTTGTCCTCCTAATTCCCCTGACCTGAATCCGTTGGACTACTACGTATGGAGCGTTGTGGACAGAGAGGTCAATGAACATCCCCATAACACCAAAGATGAATTGAAAGCTGCCATTATTCGAGTAATGACCAATATGAACCATGACCATTTGATTCGCGCATGTCGACGGTTTCGATCTCGCATTGAAGTAGTTATAGAAGCTGAAGGCGGACTCATTGAATAGCCATATAACAAGAAGGTTTCTTGTATATGCTCGTGATATGTTTCGATAATAAAGTTATTATCTCGACTTATATCTCTGTTTTCTTTCTTGACGTGAATCTGTCCTCAAATACCTTACGCACCCTGTACATTAATTTAAGTGGAGTGGCATTAAATCTATGAGTACATGTGATATTTCACCGTCTTCATTTTGATATCGTGTAAAGCAAAAATTCGACGTTTCAATTATGTCCCACGTATTCTCAACTGCAGAAAGGCCTGAGATTGAGCTGACCAAGGAATCACCGAGACATCTTGCAATGCATGTTCGGGTATAAAGACATCTACATGTATATAGGTGGTGTTGGATCTGATCGTGCGTTGTCTTATGAAAAATGGTATTTGGTATAGAATAATGCATTGGTCTGTCCAACCTCATCAGAATATCGCTATGCTTTCACAGTGCTCTTTATGCATACTAGAGGTGATTGGCTGTTACATTGTGAGATTGGCATCCCAAACAACGTTAACAAGATATGAAGGATAAAGCCAGATTGCCACGCCGCGACCAGACGAGCTCGCACGTACCATCGTCAGAAATCATCAGAAATTTCTCGTTTTTTCAGAGGCTGGAAGAGGGTAATGTACGTTTCCGCCGGAGTTCTCCAAACATATACAAGTCCTAGAATGAAAAATAATGTGAACGCGGATTATTTCCTACTGCAGGATGTGTGTATGGGTGGAGAACACCGGCGGAAGTGCAGAGATAGGGGACGTTACCCTCCTCCAGCCTGTGAAATCTGGTTTGGTTTGGTTTGTTTGGTATTAACGTCCTTTTTCAACTGCTATGGTCATTTCAGGACGGCGTTATAAGGGCCGCAAATTTTGCCTTGCAAGGGTTCTTTAACGTGCAGTCGGCAAACGACTACACGGGACTAACGGCTTTACTTCCCTTCCGAAAGAAGTACGTGATCTCAGGATTTCCCCCTGAAAAATCCTCGTCGTCCTCGGCCGGGATCGAACCCGCGTACTCGGGCATCAGAGGCGATCACGCAACCGCTGAGCCACCGAGGCCGATGTGTGAAATCTGGATTCGTGTGACTACAGCACATGTTTCCATTGCTCGGCAGAACAGGTTCCGCACTATTTTCATGGAAATGAGTTCTGCAAATTGAACTCTGCAGTCACATACGTCGCTGTGGACTTCTTGTTGGTGCTGACTAGTGCTGACAATCCACTTCAATGCTCTTCTGTTTCTGTCAATCAGCATCGGTTTCTCTCACTCTTGTGTTTTGTAAACGATGTTTTGTAAACGATCTACTGTGATTTTCTCTCGTTTTCTTTATTTTATGTTTCTTCTGCATTTTGTAAGTTTTCTTATCCCTTTATTTTAATTTGTTGTTTTTATATAAATCCTCTTGTCTTCGGATAACCGGATATGTTCTCTTTTCGGTCCGCGTTAAACGCACCATCTCTGTACAACTTCTTTTTTGTATCTTTCCAAAAAAAAAATAATTTTTTTTTGTATTTATTCTATTTTATTCTACTGGCCATTACATCCTTTTTGAACTCATTGGCCCCCTTGCTTTATATCCTATTGGTTCTTGTATGTATTTACGCTCACTGCTTAACTTGTACCACTGTTCTGTTCTGGGCGCTCCAGCTAGTCGGATTCTAACAGTTTCTCCTCGTTGGAAGTCTGTCAGATCTGATGGTACGCAACTCAAATATCAGGATACTAACAGGTAGGGCAGAGTTGCATAAGTGGGACATATTCAAGGAGATATGTTTTGTACCAAACGGTATTAAAAAAAAAAAAAGACAGTAATTTATGAATCATCAACAGAAACTTTTAATACAATATAAGGAAAATTATGGGTGCTAAATACCAAATGAATCGCAAGTTATTTATAGGTGTTTATAATTGTAACAATGTCTTATGAAAGCAGGAGCCTAAGACGGGGCATAGCAAACTACAGTATAAAATGAGACAAATCACTAAACTTTTCTTATATTGAGTTTGATATCAGTTGTTGGCTTTCAGTTGCTACATCCGAAACAACTTAAACGGACTTTATACGTGGTTATGCAGGTTTCATGTACTCATTGTTTACGCTAGATACACTGGAATCAACCGCAAATGAATAGTCCATATGGTCCTTGCAGAATATGAAAACCATGTGATTATATGGTTAAATTTCTATTGTGGCAACTTCTTTTGTGGGAACTCTGTTAGTTTCTTCGCTTTTGATGTTCCTTGTTTGTTCTTTGAGAAAACACGGTCCCATCTTAAGAAATTGAAACTGTCCTGACTTAGGAAAATGGTAACTTTGAACATCATCTATCACCATAGAAAATCTAATAGCGGCAGATAGCACATGTTGCTATGAAAACAACTGGTCGATATTACCAATCAAAATAGGATATTCACAGTTGATCTACGATCTTTCTATCTTCCGACATTTATCACAAAACATTGGTGACACACTTTACTTACCAGATTTTTCGTGAGAAATCGGCTGCAACTTCGGCCTCGTCGATAATACAATGGCTGCCTCCTTCGACGAAGTGCTGAAAACTAAGAACAATGTCACCAAGAATTGTCACCGTTTTTTTAGATGTCACCATGAATAAGGTCACCGTTTTTTTAAATCGGATTGTCCCAACTTATGACGCGTCCCAGAACTTATGCAACAGAGGTACAAATGCATTTGTACAAGGATCACACAAATCAGGGAAAACAAAAGATGATCATTATGCAAAGTAATTGGGCAGAACCATTAGTATGAGCAGGATTTGACAGTGTTTTCATTATCTTGTCCATCCAATGTATATTTACTAAAGCTTTCCTAAATGTCGATTAATTTGTGTTATAGAAACCATGCTTAAGATCAAACCGAAATTATTTTTACACTTTTTATCCTAGATTGCTATTTCTATTTTATTTCATTATTTTATTAAAATATACAAAAATGAAACTAGTCGTAAATTATATCATCCTCAGAGGAACTTGAGCTTAATAATTAACGGTATAAACAGAAAGGGCGTTTAACTTGCGAATTGATAATTCGATAAAGTAAAGCTTAACGAGAAAAGCTGAAATTTGAACTGAAAAGCTAATTTTTATAAGTGTAAGCAAGGTTCTTTTGATGAGATATTTTTAAAACTATTGAGTTACGTCATTTGTGGATACACTTATGTAAGGAAGATCCGCATAATACATTGTATATTGTTTAATTATCTATTCATCGAGTGGCCGCGGAAAGTGCTTCATCCGTGACGTGCATTTTTTTTTTTTAAAGAAATTCAGTTTACGTGAAGCATATTTTCCCCTCATGAATAATTATAGTTCCCAAGGGGAGGGAGGGAGGGAAATGAGTTGATAGGGTGCTAATGAATTGCAAAATCAAAAATAACAATGTTGGCACTCGAGAAAGTGAAATGTTTACACTTTGTCTTAAAGAGTGTGCTTCTGTGGTTTGTTATCCGTTTTGACCCCTACAAAGGGGAAGGGACAGAAGGGTAAAATGGAAAAGTGAAATCCTCTGCCACAATGAAATTTATGTGCTGCTCCGAGAATTAAACCAGGGCTCTACCATTGGCTGAGGCTTCCGGTTGCTTCAAAGGGTTGTCGAAGGGCAGACCGAACCAGAAGGGGGGAGGGGGATCTTCGCCGTTTATTTGTCTAGCTGTGCCTGTTGAAAATGTCTCCTTACGTGTCAAGGTTGGCTCAAAAATAGCTCCCCCTACACACAAATACGCTCACCAAAAATAAAAGAGACGGTGTGAAATTTAAAAATAACAGATTAACTGACAGACGAGGTCGGGCCTCTCCTGCTTTCTTTTTTTTTTTTTTTTTTTTTTTTCCCTTCTTCTTTTCCTTCCGTCGTATTAATAATAATAATAATAAGATTAAAAAAGGGAGAGTGATATTGTTTTTTCCATTGAACTTGTTGGAAAAGAGGAGGGAAATCGAGAAACCCCTCCCTCTGACCCCCGGAAAAAACAAACTGACATAATATGTATAAAAGATTAAAATATTAATAATAATAAAAACCAAAAACAATAATTAAATGTCATCGACGGGAAGAGTGCCATTTCGGAAAGTAAACTTTTAAAAAAGCGAATACATAGATCTGATTTTAAGTTAACGAACGTATAATACTCATATGCAGAAAATGAAATATTTAAAAGAAAAATAGAAAGGGGGAAAAAGAAAGAAAGGCGTCCTACCGGAAACTATATGATGTCATATCCCTTCCCAAAGCGCCATCGTGCTGTTGGCCTTGTTTATGTTTCTCCTTTGGCTTCAGTTCTTCTATTACTATAACAAATTGTAATGGTTTGTCAGCGGGTTCGAGTCAATTGCTCCTAATGTTGCTTTAATTCTATTATCGTGCAAACGAAACAACGTCGACTGATTGCACCCTTCTGCTAACTAAGGATGGATGCCGACTTCTTGTGAACGGATTCATTTTCCACCTTAAACAGTCACTATCCTAATGACAGTCTTCGTACGCCTAGATAGCTTTTATATGGATGGATAGTGATCCCTGATAAGAACTGATGCCATTTAATATCGTGAAAAACAGATGCGAAAGCGCTAAAATAAAGTTTCCCTTTTAAAAAAAATTAACGTAACGATCGTTATATTTTTACCAACATTGCGTAATCCGGGAATGCATCTCTATATTTAATGTAAACAATTTTTTTCGGTTCATCGGTTTCTAGCTACACTGGCTGGCGTCATTTGTTTATACTGCGTTTCCGACAGTACCTATCGATAATAACGGGATATTATCACCTGTTGCCTTTTTTTTTTTTACGCTGTACTAAGTTAGTAATTATAATGCTAGAACTATCGAATAGCAGAAAGAAAGAAAAAAACATGGATCCGGATTAACAAAATCCACAGAATGAAGACAGTAATAGCATTAAATAAGAAGTAGAGTGCAATAATTCTATTTTTATGGAAAAATAAAGAATAATAACTTTAATAATAACAATAATAAATTTTAGGTTGCAATTCACATCAAATAAACGAGAAGAGGCATGCAAAAAAGTCGCTGAGACACATCAACTGAGACGATTAACGGAGGAGTTGATGAACATAGCAAAGCCCATGTGAACTCATAAATAACCAAAGAAATAAAAATTAATTAATTAACTCCAAGCTCACACATATTGATGTTAGTATGTGAGCAAAAACTTTCGAGCCACTTGTATGGTTCCCATGTACATCAACTGTGTCTCTACAGATGCCACATATTATACTACTATTAGTCGATCCTCTCATATTAAGAAAACCATTTTCAGACTGCTTTTTATTTTCTTAATTTGTAAGAAGTATCCATGTCGTCTTAATTGTTGCCTGTTGTTATATTCCATTCTCGCATGTTTTTTGATAACCAGCCGCTATATTATAAAATGCATTATATGATTTTTTTTATTTGACCCATCATCACGTTCGTTTAAATGCGTCTGTTTGTATCTTTTTAGTGGTTATGGAAACGCGAACGAACATTTAGGGTTGAGTGGAGCTGCTAGGAAATCGTGAATACAGTTGAAAGTCTATCTTTATTTATTTATTTATTTATTTTTATTAAGACATAAAAAACAACTTTCTCCATTCAACAAACCAAAATGTCTAATATAATTGCTATTTTCTTACGTGGAAACAGTAGCAATTTCTGAATTTTGACTGTATAAAGCCACCAGGACAAAGAAATAAAATAACTGTACAATTTTTATTTCTGGAAGGCAAACGGTATCGACTGGATATCATAGGTATTACCTCTACGATACGTCCGGGTTCTGGAACTGTGGACTTAGAAGGAGGGTGGAAGCTCTTCTACTCAGGTGTCAACCCTAACATGACTGCCCAGGCGGGAGTGGGGATACTCACAAGTCCCCGGCTGGCAGATTAAGTTACAGATTGGACCCCCTTAGGTGGAAGACTGTGTCTCCTGAGGCTTCAGATAGGGAAACGGCCTCTCTCTCTATTCGTTGCATATGCTCCAAATGCAGTCTCAGAGTACTCACTCTTTCTAGATGAAATTGATGCTGCTCTTAGCAGGAGAGGGGGGGGGG
>JAHWFO010037605.1:524198-538591 GCA_023313115.1 Rhysida immarginata
GCAGATTCTGTCATCCTAGTGGGCGACTTCAATGCACACGTAGGGGCTGATGACCAAACTTGGAAAGGCGTGATTGGGAGGTGACTCCAATTTAAATGTGAATGGGAGGTGCTTGTTGGATCTCTGTTGCAACAATGGACTTTCCATCACAAACACCTTCTTCCGGCACAGGGATGTCCATAAGTATACCTGGGACAGGTATCGTATCAGCCGACTTATTCCAATCAGTGTTGGATACTCGTGTGAGAAGAGGGGCAGAACTATCAACTGATCACCACCTTGTTGTCTGCACTTTGCGGTTCTCTGAATCCATGCCAACCAAGCGAAATACTAGGTTCAGACAAACCTAGTATGGCGCATCAAATGGGAGGCATTGGAGGATAGAGCTGTGAGGAAGACCTTTGCAGATAACATATCTTCAAGTTTCAAAGAACTACCCAATGATCGTGGTACTGTTGAAGAGGAGTGGCAGTTGTTTAAAACTGCTGTGATTACTTCGGCTGCATTGTGCTGTGGTCGTAAGTGGCTGAGTGTGGCGCAGGGCGGTGAGAAAAGGACTGCATGGTGGAACGGTGAAGTCCAAGAAGCTGTCCAGGCAAAGAAGGAAGCCTATTTGCTATGGCTTGCAAATAAGTCAACTTCGAGTCGAGTGCGATACACTGAGGCGCGAAAAGCAGCAGCAAAGACAGTATCAACAGCTAAAGCCAAGGCCTGGGAGAAGTTCGGGGAGAAATTGGAGGCAGACTATGGTTCGGCAAACAAGGTATTCTGGCAGACCGTGCGCCGCCTCCGTGGAAAGAAGTTTCTTTCATCACAAACTATTAAGAGTTCAGATGGGAGGCTTCTGGAAACGGAGGAGAGCGTGTTGCATAGGTGGAAGGAATACTTTGTATCTCTTCTTAATCCGGTGACAGCAACAACTGAGGCACATGAGTTGCACCTTGGAGCGGAGAATAGTCACGGTAGTATCACTGAAGCAGAAGTCAGATGGGCAATTAAGTCCCTGAAGACTGGCAAAGCTGCAGGTGATGATGAAATCCGGTCCGAGATGTTAAAGGCCTTAAATCAGGATGGTATCCTGTGGCTGACTCAAGTGTGTCAGGTTGCTTGGATATCTGGACAGGCCCCTAAGCAATAGCAGACAGGAATTGTGATCCCTATCTTCAAAAAGGGAGATCAGAGAGATTGCAACAACTATCGAGGCATCTCTTTGCTCGGCATTCCTGGGAAAGTGTAGGCTAAGTGTCTGGAGAAGAGAAGTCTGGAAATAGTCGACTCCAAACTGTTGGGGGAGCAGTGTAGTTTCTGACCTGGCCGAAGCACGACGGATCACATCTTTGCTCTAAGGCAAACCTTTGAGAAATCCTGGGAGTATGCAAAAGAAGTTTACGCTTGCTTTGTGGACCTCGAAAAAGCATATGACAGAGTTCCTCGGGAGAAGCTCTGGCAAGTGTTGCAAGAGTATGGAGTGGATGGGCAATTACTGGTTGCTATCATGTTTTTATACGAAAGCTCTGAGATATGTGTCCGGATAAATAGCATTAAGTCAAGACCGTTCACCGTGGGTGTTGGACTCCGCCAAGGATGCGTACTGTCGCCCCTCTTGTTCATTATCTTTATGGACTGGATAGACAGGGGCAGCCGAGGCGAAGAGCGTGTTTGTGTGGGCGACTGCATGGTGGAGAGGTTGTTCTTTGCTGACGATCTTGTCCTCCTTGGGTCTTCTCACACGAACCTTCAGCATGCACTAGACCGGTTTGCAGTCAAATGTGAAGAAGCTGGGATGAAGATCAGTGTGGCTAAAACTGAGGTTCTGGTCCTTTCAAGACAGCCTGCTCAGTGCGCTCTCCATGCTAGGGGAGCCTCATTGAGACAGGTGGAGAAATTCAAGTATCTCGGGATTGCATTCACGAGTGATGGACGGCAGGAGAAAGAATTGGATGCTCGGATCGGTGCAGCAAGCTGTGTCAGACGTGAACTGTGGCGATCTGTGGTAACGAAACGCGAGCTGAGTAACAAAGCCAAGCTCTCGGTCTTCAAATCTATCTTTGTCCCCATTCTCACCTATGGTCATGAGGCTTGGATAATGACCGAAAGAGTGCGATCGCGGGTACAAGCGGCCAAAATAAGATTTCTGAAAGGTGTGGCAAATTTTTCCCTATTAGATAGAGTGCACAGCAGCACAATAAGGGAGTATTTAGCTGTTGAGCCGTTACTTCTCCGCATTGAGAGATCTCAGTTGCGCTGGTATGGCCACGTGATACGGATGCCGCAAACTGGTATTTTCCAAGCCGGTGGGTAAGAGACCAAGAGGTCGGCCTAGAACCAGGTGGCTAGACTACATGGAGAATCTGGGTTCGAGTCGCTTGGGTATTACCAAGGAGGACATGCGCCTGATGGCGGAAGATCGCGATCGCTGGAGATCCTCCCTAGGGCTGCTGCCCCCGCGACCCTAACGGATAAGCGGGTTTGAAAAGTAAGTAAGTATAATTTTTAAGCATTTTTTTACATTGTATTCCGAAACAGAGTATGACGGAAATATAGAGGCAAGCATGACGAATTTACGCTCAACCTTCCCATAATGCGACTCATTCTTACCGCGTTATAAGAAAGTCAGCATTGGTATTCAAGTAGCTAGTGCTTTTAGAAATATACACCATCGGGCTTCTTTTGTCAAAAATTGGCTCCGGACGGGAAGCAATCATCGGTAAAACTGAAATTTAAAAATTTGAAGTTCCCTCTCGTTTATCTTCATTTATAATAAGGCATTTCCCTCACAGTGCCATTTCCCTATGGAATGATCTCCTATTATCTTTAAACAAAAGGTAACTCGATGTATTGTAAAATAAAAAAAAATTAAAAAAAAAAACCTGTTCACACTATAAGTGAAATCCGTATAATATAGACCCCCAAAGGGAGATAATTAAAAACCCAAAAAAATTTTTTTCTTATTTAACTTTTGGATTAATAATATCTGACATCCATTTTCATAAATCAAAGACATATTTTTGATATTTATAAACCAAGACGTTGTAATATAAGAAAATGTAAAAGTTGCAAAAAGTCCATATTACACATAAGATAGTGTAATATGGAACAACTAGAATTTTATTACACATATGGTATTCACATTTCACAAGGAAAGGTCATTGTTAACACAATGCAAGCAGATTTTTTTTTCACATGCGCATTTATCACAATAATAATGCAGAGCATCCATGATATTTGCACAATCTTCATATGTTCAGCAAGTGCACTTGCTACACTTAATCCCTGTTTCATCTTAACTTTTCCCGCTAACTGAACAAAACGTTTTCTCGGATTCTGAGCTTGCACTTACTGATTCTACTGACATGAAAGATTGCAGGATTTGGAACGGGAATGCATGGATTGAATGCTTGCTTTCGATATTCCTTTTTATCCTGCTCTGGATTTTGTTAACGTTTTATTGTTAGTTCTTTTTGGTGAATCTCTTTTTAATTTATATGTTTTTTTATCCTTTTCTTTTATCCAATTTATTTTTATCAGGAGAAGATGTACGAGATGATGTTTCTAGCGTAATGATTCTAGCCTCAGATGTTTTCCTTACTCTCTTGAGAATGCGCCTTCCAGAACTCTGAGAAGTTCTTTTCCCTAGGTAGCAGAATTTTCAGCCTCCTTATTTGGTTTCATAGGTGAACACTAGAGCACTATAATAGAACACTAATTTCTATTATAATGCTCTAGTGAACACTGGCTGAGTGTACGGCCTACAGCTTGTATCTGCAGTTTTTAAAGTTCTTGTAGTTACAGAACGCATGCCTGTTTCATATTAACGTATTTCCCCTAATAGTCAATATTATAATTGAAGGAAATATTGTAGATATCAATACATAATTGTAAATTATCTAAATTTAGAAAAATAAAGTAAAATAAAATTTTAATAATAATAATAGTGAGCTGGTGATGGTAATCATTAATATAAATATTAATAATAATTAGTTCATAAGTTGGTGATGGAAAGTAGAAACAAGCTATTAATTTTTCTCTAGAAAAATGGAAGGAAAAATTCTGCGACCTGGGTTCGAACCTGAAACATCGACTATCATGGCCGATGCCTCTACCAGTTGGGCTATCGCTTTAGTTACTTGTGAGTTCATCAAACTTTCTGATGGTTTGGATAGGAGAAATTCTCGATCTGTGAGCCGGGTGCCCGCCTCCCATTGGGCTTTCAACCTTTGACAACTTGGTTGTCTTTAAGACACTTTGTGACAGCATGGCTGTCCGGGTGTCTGCGATAGCCCAACTGGTAAAGGCATCGGCCATGATAGTCGAGGTTCCTGGTTCGAATCAAGGCCTCCTAGATAACAAGGCCCAGACCGCATGATAGGAATGGTCATGTGATCAAAGGAGGGAAAGTTGCAGACGATGTAGGCGCTACTCTATTGTTCCGCTAAGCTTATGTGCGAATGCAGATCATTTTATTCTTTAGCATGAACCATTTAAAATATAATTCTTTCACAACATATTGTAAACAAAGCATGGATTACTAACATTCTTCAAGTAGGCAGAGAAATTCATTTTGTTTCTGTTTATTAAGTAGCGGAAGAATGGAGCTACTTATTGCTTTCACAATGTCCGTCTGTCTGTCCGTCCGTCCCCTTACATAATTTCTGCATATTTTGAGGTAGAAGGTTGAAATTCGGAATGTAGCTTACTATGGGCATGTGCACCTTCACTATTTAGTTTGGTTTTGATTGGCCTACTGGGGTCGGAGTTTCGGGGGTGGAAATTAGAGGAGACCAAAAGGAGTGAAATTCGGTATGCAGATTCCTCTAAGCAATATCAACATTACTGTAAAGTTTGGGCCAAATTGTACCAGTAGGGTAGGAGTTGTGGGGGTGGCAATCACTTGGTCTTTAGAACTATGGCAACATATGGCATGTGACATATCATTCGATCGAAAATAATGAGAAACGAAAGAAGATAGAGCTCTTTTTCATTTTCTAAATACTACGTTCGAGAAAATCAATTTTTCGATTAAAAAAAATGGAGGGGTTAAAAGTGCAGATATAACGGTAAAAATAGAGGACCTCAGCGCTTCCGCTACTTTCCTGTAGCTTCCTCAGGAGGATTAATTTCTTGTTTAAGTCACTGGCGACGTTTATAAGCGATCATTCATGTTTAGATCATGTTCAAGCGATAGCGACACGCAAGTTTGATGAAAATTATTTTGCATTTAATGAACTATTCATTCTAAAAATTCGAATAACATTTTAGAAGATCCAAAATAAAAGAAATTACTATCGCATTCATTTAAAACATATTGTAGTTAAATGAAAACGGACTAAACATCGAAGCATTAGGTCTAGTGAAGTATGCCTAACTATAAATAAAAGACTACCTGAAGGTATATGTGAATAATTTATCTGCCATTTGCATACAACCAACATTTATAAATAAACCAAATGTTCACACAAATAGCAATAAGCCAAATTTGGAGCTAGCCTATATCCTTTGTAGTTTCTCAAGCATTTAAGGCATTAAGTTCTAGATCAGAATGCTCTCATAGGCGACACATTTACCTACTACATCTATAGTGCTTAATGCTTGAATCAGAATTAGAAACAACTACAATCAAAAATTTCTTTATTAAATGGAATAACTTAAATACTATTAAAAACCTACAATATTTTTTAAAAACAAGAGAAAAACCTATAAATGTCTGTCGATGTTTTCCTTTAATTTGTTAACGAGCTCTTTTTTCCTCCTTGTATCGTTTTCTCTCTTCCCTTCTTCCCTCCTTTGTGACTTCATCAGCTCATAGTGTCCGGGCCTTGTTATCTAGGAGACCTTGTTCGAACCCAGGTCGCAGAATTTTTCTTTCCATTTTTCTAGAGAAAAATTAATACATCATGTTTGGAGGTCATCTCCAGTATATATTTATTTATTTACTTATTAGAAATAACCTGTTTATCAAAGTTTTTATGAATAATCTGAAGATGATTACCATTGAAGAAAACGTGATGTATTTTCTAATCTTGTAGAACGAGAAGAGAAAATTAATAATAAAATATTGGATAATTAAATTTATCTAATTGATAATTTGCAACTTTATATATATTATATATTCATTAAATTAAACAATCCTGCACTTCTAACAGCTGGCATTAATCCCTATTTATTATGTATTTTTTTAAAAAATTCATTCTGTACTTATTCTGCTACATCACTTTTGTAATTTGAATGATGGAGCCCCCTAAGACCTAACTTGTCGGTGTATTACCATACTGGTCTTAGACGAGCTCCGATGTAGTATACCTAACTAATAAACAAATAAATAAATAAATAATTGAGGGGTTCAGCGCAACAGTGGTCTAAGCCACTTTTTTATAAAATGGAGAAAAAACAACTTAAAGTTTTTCAATTGTTGTTTTTCAATTATGGAGAGAAAGCAATAGAGGCTTCAAAACAAACTTTATAATGTTAATTGATATCTTTTTATTTCATAGGATGGTAGTTCCCATCAAAAGCAACACATGGCATCAGTATTTAAATTTTCGACTGGGAGAGGGTTAGACCACTGTTGCGCTGATCCCTTCAATTGTAAAATCTTGTAAATTTGAACTCATTATTGAAAATCGAAGTATTTTGTAGAGTCTTACAGAACTTGAAGAGAAAAGTATAAATCAAATCTTGTAAAATATAAGTACATTTGTTGAGAATTGTAAATTGAAGAGGAAATCGGTAATTATTGAATTGTTACCTACAATTTCCTAAAATTTGAATATACCGCGCATATTGCTAGGCTACGAAGTTGCGTCATACATTCCTCCTCTGTATCTTTTTAACAATCAGCCTACCGACTGGCGAGGGTCGATTGCAAGTGCCTCCTCGTAAGTGCATGTGTTTCCGAGTCTCGATTGCTTTATTCATACTATATTCTTGTGGTGTCTATGATTATCGAAATAACGCATGTTAAAGAATAAAGAATCAACATTAAATTTTCCTTTAAGCTCAATAAAATTGCAGCTGAATGTATCGAAGGCTGAAGAAGAATGTTGGTGAGCAAGCGTTAAGCAGACAAGAACATTTGATTTAAGCACGCCAAGTTTGTAGCAACTTCAAATCAGTGCAAATCATTTTTTGATATTGTTGGAAATTGTGCATAAGAAGTTTGTCTTAGCTAGTCAACAGGAAATTTTACTGCGAGGTTTTGAAATGACTGAGGGAAAAAGTGATACACGAACAATCTGAAATGTAGAAGAAATGAGACTGGTTGCATCATGACTATGCTTCTGTACACCTCGCTCGTGATGACGAAAAATAATATGATCACTGTTCCCCACTCGCCTACTCATCTGACCTGGCTCCTTGCATCTGTGTTGAAAGAGCAGCGTTTTGGCTCCATTGAGATTCAAGTAGAATCGCTGCAGGTGCTAAACATGCTACAGCTGGCGGACTTCAATGGCTGCTTCCAAAAATGGAAAAAATCATTAGTACTGTGTCGTTGTATGCAAGTTCAAGGCAACTACTTCGAGAGAGACGATGGAAAGTTAAAGTAAATATTTATGCTTTTACCACCAAACTCTCGCAAACGTTTGGGTAACAATCTAAGGTGTTGATGATGAGAATTACAGATTAACTCGTTTCTATTATCATTTTAAAGCATTGTCTTTCTCCACTTATTCTACTAGAATGCTTGTTTTCAATAAACAAAAAGTATTCCTGTATCAAAACTATCTAAAGAAGTCATATATCTCATATGCAATGCCAGCCACAAAAAGGCAGTCACATCTACAAAGTTCAGTCGTCCTATACGGTACAAACTCTAAGTTTCCACTGTACAATTTAAATGTAAATTATTCCTCCTAAGTGTTCTCTATAAAGACCAAGTAAAGAAGAATAGGATCGCCTATTACTGCGATTCCTTCTGAAACAATCATTGTTTTAAAAAATTATAATAACATTGTGCATATGTACATTGTGTATTTGTACATTTGTTGATGGGCAATAGCAATTCTGAAGCTTCTGGCAATAATACTACGAAACGTATTCTCAATATATAAAAAGAACTCACGGGCTTCGTATTTGCATTTATTGTTCAGACTGATTCGAACAAGCTGAAAATATCAAGACTTTAGTTTTTGTCCAAATATAATGAAATCTAGTTTGGATGATAAATTTATGTAGTAATAAAAAGAGAAAAGTGAAATTGTGCATATCAGCGTTTGTATGCGGTACTGCAAGGAATTTCGACAGACATCGTAGTAATTTTCAAAATGGCATCTGTGTCTGACGTGCGTCAAAAGCAGCTATAGTTGGGGAGGAAGAAAATGCGAGAAACATTCACAGACTTTTGTGTACTGTGCATGGAAGTTGTACAATTCCTAGAAGCACCGTTGGTTTCTGGCTTCAGATAATTAAAGGATTGGCCTCGTGAACAGCACAGGACCTTTTACAAGCAAAGCAAGAATGCATTTGTTTTGCGCTGATATAAGGACGTACAATTTGATTTGAACAAATAGTAATACTTTATGATATAAATAAATGTATAAAGAAAACATTCGTTTATATTGCGAGCAATTTTCATATTTTTTGAATAAAAAGACAATTGGTTTAATATGGATTGTTTCATGCGTATGGACAGGCCGAAGATTTAATAGGCACTTGCATTAAAGTAAAGCAATATAAATAACACAAAACATGGTTGACTCGATGCTGTCGTAGCTTTTTGTTTTCTTCCTTAAGTGGTTAATATTTGAACGGGCAACTTCTCTGTTTAACAATCCGTTCACACACACTTTTAGGCGCAACTATCACAAATCCCATTTTTACCGTGAATTTACTGTTATGAAATTTATGCGTCAGTCTAATACTACTTTTCTCAAATTAAATATCTTCAATGCAAAAAAAATTCATAAAAATTAGAAATATTCAAAATCTGTATTATCTTTTTATTCATTATAAGGTATGGTCCAAAAATCAGGATATGGATAAATTTCATCTCAGAAATGTGAAAATTAGTATGTAGCTCGGAAACGATAGAATAAAGAGAAATTATAATAGTGAGCATGACCAATTTTATTACAAAAATATCACAGCAAAGAATGCACGAGAAGAAATGTCACGACTTTCTGTAAAACTAACGGTTGCTGTATTTTTTGTTATTCTCTGCATAGGGATGAATAATTTATTTTTGGTGTTAAAAATAATAGTGGAAAACTTTGAGAAAGTGATAGAGAACACCAAAACAAGCAGTAAATGTCATATGGTCTGTTTCGGTTAGTTAGTTTTTTTGGGGGTTTTTTTGTTATTGTTTTTTTTAATTCCAGGTACTATTTTCTTTTAGAGATTGGAACTGTGTTGTAGCTTGTAGTCAAAGCCATCTGACAACTGCATAAACAAGGGATAGGAGAAGTCTGAAGATTTGTTATTGGGCCATGGAGTGCAATTACTTTACAGTCAAAATGCAATACTTTAATCATGAATGTGCAGATTATGCACAGATTATATACCTTATACACTATATGAATGTGCTAATTTTAATGCGAATGAATCAAGACATCTGCTTGCTGAATAGATGATCGTCTTGTTCGGTTCATTCTCCTATTAAGTTTTTACGTAAGACCTATTGAAACATTAAAATTCCTCGCAGAATATTGCAAAAGATGTCAGGAGATATGGCAGAAGAATATGCGAGAGAGTAAGACAATCCTTGATGTGACGCTTAATCCTGTGTTAGAGTTCATGGTACCATTTTGAGCATTTGAGAAGTATGCATGGGCTTTGTAAACAAACATATATGAACTAAAAAACATGTATGACATTTATTGCTTGGCCTTCTATTAATTTTCAAAGGTTTCCCACATATTTGTAAACAATTTGTATGTATTTTATAATTTGATCGTATTTTATTCGGAGTATAATTCTTGGAATGCTTCAAAGAATTTTGATTGATTCAATGCCGTGGTAGATTTTCAGTTCGAAATAAGGCATTTATGCACAGGCTAAAAAGTCTAGAATTCCATTAAGTTTTAAGAGTAGGTTGCTTAATTAATTATATGGGAGGGTTTTTTTGCCATTATTTTCCATAGCCTAAATTATAAGTCCTACGGTTTCATTGCAAATAACAATAATAACCCTGAAATTCGAAATAGAGAGTTAATTATATAAAGCATATACGCTAAACTCTATATGAAAAAAAAAATCAACTAGAGAATACAGGCTGAAGGAGTTCATCATCCCTTAATAGAGACTGGATGGTTCAAAATATATAAAGAAATGGTTGCTAAATAAACCGTGTGAGAATGGAGAGGAATGACATTAAAAAAATCCAAACGACAACGTGTAAAAAATAGAAGTCCGTTGCAAGCATCAGAGCTTCATCTCTCCTTTAAGCGACTTGGAACACTATAGTTCGAATAACTTACATCACCCGGGAAGATTACGTATTAGTTCATCACATATTTGCTGCTAGAAATCTGTCTTTGCATTAGTATTAGATGAAAGAACACTCTCTCCTTACCTGAAATGAATTGCGAATATCTTGAACTCAATGCATTTGCGATGGAATTTGGTGCTGTTTTTACAGCTCTGATAAATTCAATGTAATTTCTATATGAGTAGTCAAAAATGCAAACGAGAAATGCTAATAATATTAATAATTTAATTTTATTAATTTTATTCCTCTTAAAAATTGATTAGTGGCAATCTTTTAAAGCTGGGGGAACCACGACAAAGTTTTCTTCATGTTTATGAGACGACCCCTCAATAAATTAGGAAAGGAAATAGGACTCCACTTAAAGAGCTAAATGGCTGGGCCATCCAGAAAGGGGGTTGGTTGGGATGGAGATGCTTTCCAAGCGATATCCGTGCAAGAGAGGCTGGCGGTCCCGGATGAAGTCACTCAACGTTCGACTGCCACTGATAGACGAGTAGACGTTGAGCACGAGCGCGCGGGTGGGAAACCGCTTCCGGTTGGCGAACGTCATCCTTGGCTCTGGCAGAAGCCATCTGTTTGTTCGTCGAAAGGGAAAGGACGAGTCGAGAATAAATCGAAGGTGGTAGTCGGGAGTAAGGCCGCCGCCGCCGCCGCTACTGCTTTAGCAAACGCTCCATGAGTTACAGGTGGTCCTATTTTTAGACTTATCGTTTCGTTTTAATTGCACCATAAAACGTGGCATTCGACAATCATTTACAAGAAACGAACATAAGCAGATTGCGCTCGATTGCGCTTGCACCAGGTTCAATTGTGTTTCTTTCTGCTTTTTCCCCCCCGGGCGCACGACTTCAGCGGCACGGCCATCGCTTCGGCCTAGGAGAATTCACGGACATTCGCGGTTTTGGATTACATAAAATAAAACAAATAAACGGAGAGCTCTTTAATTAATCAACGGAACGCTTCTCACGCATACTATCAACTTGGAAAAGATACTGAAACACTCATAACTGTCGCTATGGAAAGGGGAAAAAACTTCCTAAAAGCCATTGAAGGAGAACATTTGGATAGTTTCACGCTTCGTAAAAATAAAACACAAAAAAAACTGCCAAAGTACTATTAACAGCATTTAACGTTTATTAACCTCAACGCTGTCAATCGATTAATTAGGGGGGAAATTTTATTATTTAACACCAAGCAAATTAGAATTTGAGCGATTATATTTTTAGGCGAATACACGTTCGCTGCACTGCAGTTCTAAACGAGGAAATATTTTAACTTAAAATAAAAAAACACAAGGTTTAAAGAGATGGAAAGCTATTTCCTACTTTGTGCAGCTGAGAACTTTGGTATGTTGGCCGTGACGTCACTTGAGCGTCAATGCCAACTCGTGCAAGTGAAGGGAAAACGGAGAAAAGATAGAAGAGGGGAGAAAAGCTGTGCAGAGTCAAGAAATAAAAGCTGAAAGTTAAAAAAAATATATATATATCATAAGCAAGTGGAACTAACCTCTTAGCATGGAATACCACAGAGAGCCATGTGGTGAATTTGGGGAGATGAATGGACGGTGAACATTTGATGATAAAGCGAAACACGCACGTGGGAGAGAGAGAGAGAGAGAGAGAGAGAGAGAGAGAGAGAGAGAGAGAGAGAAAACGAGTGAGAGAAAGAGAGAAGGAAGAACGGTGGGGGTGGAAATGAAAAAGAAATAGACACCCCAACCTTTCCCACTTTTTCTTTGCCCCCCCCCCCCCCTCACTGAGATCTCTGGATGATGGGAACACCGTAGGTGAATAGCATCAGGGTCCCCCGAATTTGAAAAGTGGATGTCGCCTCTGACGTCATTGAGGCGAAGAAGGGTCGCACAAGGCAAGAAGGCTAACAACTCCAAACTACTTCCACCCTATTTCTTAATGATTGCTTTTAATTAATGATATTTTTTTAAACCTGAAATTAGAAAAGGGAAATTAGTAAATGAAAGCAATAAAAATGGAAATTAATTAAATTGATGGAATATTAATTGATAATTGCTATTTGAACTCCATATCCTACCCTCCTGCAAACAATTTTATTTATTAGATACAAAAGTAACAGTAATTCAATCGAATTGTATCCAATCGCTGCTGTTTGATTAACATCTTACCACGTGGCAATGAAATATTGTGGGGAAGAGTTAAGAGTCCAATGAATCTCGTAAAGAGAAAAGAGAAAAGAAAACGAGAGAAACGCAAGCTTCTTTGGAATTTGCATCGTTTTTCTTCCTTGTTTGGGAAGAGGGGGGAAATCTCCGCCCGCGAGCGGCTTCCTTGCAGCGCACGAGTACTGGAAATAAAGTGCCGACACCAATGAGGTTTGCGGCTTTTTTTGGGGCTCCGGCGTGCAGATTTGTGCTGACTAAATTGTAGTAAAAGAGACCTCAGTTTTGCATTATTCTAGAGAAGCCCGTCCCCTTTTCTTTTTTATTTTCTTCCCTTCCCTCGTGGACAAATTTACTATAACCTTGACACGCTGCAAGCCCGTAGCACGTGGTGTGTTTCTCCTGCCCGCCGCTCGGTGTGCTACTGTCGCCCTTGATAAGGCAAGTGGCTTGCCGTGGTGGAGCTCAGTGCACACCTCTGGGACGGTATTGTGTACATAGTTTTACCGTTAAAAATTAAATGAAGTAACGGATAAGAAGGTGTGCATCCAATTTTAATTTTCTAATTTACAGTGCAGGGTATCTTAAATATTTTACAGGGACCACTTTGTCAAGAGGTAAGCTCTTTGTCAAAAAACTTCGTCCAAATGTGTGTTGTGTGTGATTAATTTCCCCAAATGCTTTTATCTGGATAAGAAATCTTCCTGATGGATAAATTGCATTCATTCGTCACGATGAGGATGATGATGACGATTTCATTGCCCATTAGCAAAGAAAACGGAAAAATTTTTTCACGGATGCATCGAACGACTTTGTTATTCAGAAGATTATTTTTTATTTCATTCTTTTCATGCAAGAACCATTCGTATACGATCGGGTTCCTCTAAAGCTCAAAACTTATCCCGAGTTTGCTACTTCTGCAGCTTTTGATGAAGATACTTAAGGATGCTTGCTCACTCTTTGAGATTTCTTAAACGTCTTCTAGGAAAAAAAAAATAAAATGATTTTTTTTTTCAAAACAATCCTGAGAAAGTGACTACTTGATTTCCTTCTTCTTGAATTAATGATCGCATTCAAAAGAAGATTTTTTCATCAAGAGGCAATGTTGCATCATTGCTACTTTCTTCTTATTCTTTTTTAAACTTAATTTCATTTTTTACGGACTAATTTGAATACATTTACGTGTTCTGTTGAAAGTCACCTAGTTATTTCTTCTATTTTTATCTGCTATGAAATTTAATTTTTCCCATAGCCAGGTGCGAAGAGCTGATGAAGTTAAAAAAAAAAATCAAAACATTTTCACAAGAACGCTAAACAGAAAAAGCTTTAAAACATTTTTTTTTTCGTATTTTTTGGAAATTGGAAACTTCGGAATTGGAAGAAAACATTTTTTAATGATAAAAGATGTCGGATGGGAGCCTTAAGATGTTTAAATATAGATTAGGTTCCGTTAACGAAAATAATCAAAAGCGAGAGCGGAGAAGAAGCAGCAAAAAAGAAAAAAAAAAAGTTGCGGAACCTCTTGTAGTAGTAGTTTAAGTGAGGAAGGAGAAAAGAGCGCTCCAATCAGAGACGGCGCAAATCAACGAACCTTGAAGTCACGTGACGCAACATCCGCCAATCGCCTTTTTCCACATTTAGAGACTGCGTGAATTCGTGAAATGAGCATGTACGTAATCTTTGGAAGTTGAGACATTCGGCAAATCGGTTAGGGCAAGTAAGTGTCTCATGTCTGTTAATCTCGTTGAAACGTGGCGTTACTAACTTCCGGATACGGATGAGGATTTAAAGCGGAGTGTCCTTACTGACGTGAGTGGCCCTATTCTGGGGGGGGGG
>JAHWFO010037605.1:538691-550690 GCA_023313115.1 Rhysida immarginata
AACAGCTTCTCTTCCCCCCTCGGCGCCCCTTTTCCCTTTAACACACTCGTGGCCAGCTATCGCTTGTGGTGTTCGCAAACAATGCAGCTGAGCTAGCGTCATCGTTTGAGCCAGCAATTGTTTCTCGGTAGGCCTACGGGAAGCAAGGGCAACAAACGCTACCGACTAACACTATCGGTGTGCACCGATTTAAAACAAAAAAGAAAAAAACATACTAACCTTAATAATAAATAATTGTATAGATTAATAGATTTGAATTATTATTATTAGTTTTTACAAATTTTATTTATTTTTCTTTCAGCTCCTGCCGAATTGTTGAATCAGTAGCAGCTGGGGTATCTTGGATATAACGTGGCTCAAGACGGACGTGATAGGGAACTAACGTTATTACACTCGTGGGAAATAACTTACACACAAACTTATTTATTGGGGGGAAGCATTAAACGAAAGCCCGAGCGACAATGGAATTAGGGCACACGAAAACGTACCAAGAGGTGTCGGATTATTTTCAAACCGATCAGGAAAGAGGATTAGCTTTAGATCAAGTGAAGCGGTACCAAGAGAAATATGGCCCCAATGGTAAGTCAGCCCTTCAATGGGAGCATGGGACTGCTCTGCTCTCCCTCTTTTCTTTTGCTTTCTAATTTCATTAGCCTACTCTTTTCTAGTATCACTTTCTATATGCCTAACTCTGAAGGTCGTGTTAACCTACCTTAAAGATAGCTACTCTCTATTTTGCTTGCTCATGTTCATTATGATGATATGGAATCGGAGCGCACCTTTCCGTTTCATTGTAACCACGTGAGTAGGCTAATTAAGCCTGATTCAATAAAATGATAAAGACGTTCAATAAACCCCCACTATATTTAAGACCCATATTAGAATATTAAGAATTTACTATTCGAGATGTAGCTTGTCTCGCTCTTTATTAGAACATTATGGAAGGATTGTCGCCACATTACATAAACAAAGACATGACTTCATGTTACACGTTTCTTTACGCAAGACCCCTATCATAAATTAATGTTGATTCAGAAAGAGAGAGAGCAAAATCGGACAAATTTACAGAGGAACACTGCCGATACGTTAGATTTTGAAGACTATCTTTTGTGCCCGTTGAAATCCATCGGCGGATGAGCAACAAAGAGATTTTGCTCGTTACTGTCCATTACTGGACATTATGACCGAATGGGAAATCTTTGTTTAAAGACTTGTTGTTAAAAATGAGATGCCAATGTTAATATTTAGAGATATTCAGCCTCTGAATGCGTGAACTTATCACGTGGAAGAAGGTTTACGGGCTATGAACGGAATACTGTGCTGCTTTGCAAAAAAAAAAAAAAAAAGTGATTACATAACCTTCTCCCTTTTGCCTGAATTTAAAGTACTTTGATTTTTTACATGATGTCGTGTAGAAGGGAAATCGTGGAAATAATTCAGAGTGGACCTTTGTAAGGGAAAAATATTTTGAATATGCCATGCGAAATGACTGTGAATGAATTAATATCCATGTAAATACCCATAGCATAGATTTGAAGCATATGGTATTTAATGTTGGATTTAAAACATACCTGTCTCGTGCTGCTCTTACTATTGCTTATAGAAACAGTAACCTTTAAGTATATGAGCAGGTAATCTTCAAAATTCATTTTAGTTACCATTATGTAACCTTACCATAAGAAAGTAAGCTTGTGGAATATTAAAATAAAAAGTTTTTATACCAAGGGAGAGAGCAGGAAAAAATTTAATTCTAATTACCTTCTGATGATTAATTACATTTATTTACCACATATTTTTTTCTTCGTTTTTTCTTATGTGCAGAATTGCCAGCAGAAGAGGGTAAGTATTGTATTTGAGTTTCGTATAATGGCAATTTAGTCTAAATGTTTCAGTGTTAATCGAAGTGTTTAACTCTTCACAGGTAAAGCCTTGTGGCAGCTCATTTTGGAGCAGTTTGATGATCTCTTAGTTAAAATTTTACTACTAGCAGCTATTATATCATTTGTAAGTTAATCACATAATACAAGTCTCTTAGTCTCTTATTTTATATAGATTCGATGCAGTACTATTTTTCACTGTTCTATTGGTCGCTTATGCAGTGTTTTTATCTTTAATAAGGTTCTAGCCATATTTGAGGAACATGAGGACCAGATTACGGCCTTTGTGGAACCATTTGTAATTTTACTTATTTTAATAGCCAATGCAATTGTAGGTGTTTGGCAGGTAAAAATTCAAAAACTTTTTATATATTATTTTACTCTTTAATATAATTTTAAATGCTTGACATTGATATCTAGATTTTAAATAAGTCTTAAAATTAAAGCTTATTATGGTAATTGAAAGAAATTTAATATATATATAACATTATTATTATTATTATTATTATTATTATTATTATGCAATTTTAATATTTTATTAGTTAATGCTCTAAGCAAATGGTATGTAGTGCTATATCATTATAGGCACATTAAGTAGTTTAGATTGCTACATCTTTAATGGAGGAAGCATTTAGTTTTATTTTGGTTAATTCACTCTAGTGGCTTGCTGTTAATTCATCTGGTTCTAATAGTGAATAGATATAGTTTCAAAGTGGGTCTAAATTTGTCATCAGGGCACGGTGCTCATTGCCAAACTTGTCCTTAATTGGGAAGCCTTTCTAAAAGCCTTCTACAAGGCTCCGTCAAGTAGTTTGCTGAAGGCCAATAATAGATTGGGGTTTGTGGAATTTATTCTCGCTTTGCAACTACCTCTGTTGTTGCCAATTGTATTTATTGTTAGGTTGCAAATATGAAATAAATTATTCCCTTTCATGGGCATTTTCTCCCCATTAATTTCTTTGCTTTTTTAATTTTTTTTTTTATAATTACTAATTCCTGGTTAATTATAGCCATTTCTCATCAATCAGTTCATGTTAGATAGAATTTTAATGATAAATTTAGTGGAAGAAACTTAAAGGTATTACTTTTGTTGATAAAGAAACTATTTGTTCATATTAATGAACTTACTCTGGCAGTTTATATAAGTCCAAATGTTAAAAGACAAAAGTTACGATCAGCAAAATTAAATGCCCAAAGAAAATTAAATTATTTTGATCATTCATAAAATAATGTAAAATTGAAAAATAATCAAGATATGGTTTTATCATGTTTATTATGTACTATATACAATGGCGGTATTGAAAATTAAACTGTTAATTTTATTAATTGAACCAGTTTTTCTTACTATGAGAATGATCAACAGGTTCAATGAATTTTAACATTTTCTTTAATCTCGTAACGATTGCTTCCGTAATGATTAACAAAAAATATTGTTTGAAATCCGAAAGGTTGTAGTCTATTATTCATTGATTTTTCACATGACTTTGTAACCATATATTGATTATTTAAATAAACGAGATTAATTTTCATACATGTTAAATGTCGTTCCTGTTGGAGAAAAGTGGTTTTAAAATTTTCTTGTTGACTGCCATAGGAAAGGAATGCAGAAAGTGCCATTGAAGCGCTAAAGGAATATGAACCCGAGATGGGTAAAGTTGTTCGGCAGGACAAACAAGGTGTGCAGAAAATCAAAGCCAGAGACATTGTCCCTGGTGATGTAGTTGAAGTATCAGGTGAGCAAAATTTTAAGAATGTAAGATTTTATTTCAAAAGTGGTTTCTAGATTATTAGTTTTATTGTGATGAAAGTATCAAGTGTGATACATTTCTTAATTACATTTCCTGATGCTTGCAAAAGTGATCATTGATACTACACAAATGATTTTTTCAGACTAATTTCAAAAGGGTAATCAATCACCAATGCAAGTCTTCTAATGCTTGTAGTAATTGAAAAACAAAAATTGGTTTTGTTAATGGAAAATTACAAACTTGGATCTCCTTGCCTTTAATGGGGAAACATCTACCCTCATTTAAGATTCTCTAATTTGTACGAGAATGATCTTGAAGTAAATGATGATATCGCCAAAGTTGACTACTTTCAGCTCGTATGTTTTGTCGGACAACAAAGCCTAGTAACCTCAGTTTCACTGTCATTTGCAAATAAAAGTGGATATTTTGATGGGAATAGTTATGTGAATCTTGTCAATTTTGTTGGAATAAACTGACATACTATAATCGGTTTAACTTTGAGAAGAGTGACATTTCGTTTGCAACAATTTTTTTTCCTCAATTATATATATAATATACAAAAGTCTGAGAGTAAAAGAAAAAATGAAATTAATTGAAAGTAAAAATTAAAAAAAAATAATAAAAGAAAGGCAGGAGGCAAGCTGATCAAAAATATTTTTGAAATGAAAGAAAGAGATGCCTTGTAATTCATAATTTATTCAATGGGATAACAATCTGTTTCACCTTTTGTAAAAATAATTGTTGGGAATGTAACGTTATTCTCTTCAGGACGTCACTAACCTTTCAAAGTGGGGCAAGATGTATTCTTTTGTATATGCAAGTGTGTTTGTGGAAAATTTGTTCATGTTGAAAATTGGCATCTTTTAAGAAAAAAGATAATTTATTGTACCTGTCAAATGATGCTTTGTTACAAGTCTTATAGTTAATAAATAAGGAGAAAAGCTCCACTTTGCAACAGTAAGAATACATTGAGATACTTTTCAGTCTTAAACGTCCTCAATCGGAATACTATTTGATAACTGTCCTCAAAAATTCGGAACGAGGATGGTTTCAGACTGAAATGCATGTCTGTAATAAGCTCCATTCCATAAGAACTTTTCTCCATATTTGATCCAACCTATTCCTGCTTAATAATGTTGCATGTGAAGATAATCTTTAGATCTAATATTTTAATTCACTATTTAAAAAAACAAATTTTTAAAAAATTATAATTGTTTTTCTTTATAGTTGGTGACAAAGTCCCTGCTGATATTAGGCTCATGAAGATTTTCTCCACCACTCTGCGTGTGGATCAGTCCATTTTGACAGGAGAATCTGTTTCTGTCATTAAGCACACAGATGCCATCCCAGATCCCAGGGCGGTTAACCAGGATAAAAAGAACATTCTTTTCTCTGTAAGTCACTGAGTATTTTTTGACCCATTGCAAAAATTTAAGCAACAGATAAGCCAATGGAAGCCACTATAGGTATTGAGGCTATCTAAGGGTAGGTTGTGGGGATGGCCTGGTTGTCTCATCGGTTGGCTCGCTGATCGATGGAGTTAAGCAACTTCAGGCGTGGCCAGCTGCTGGCTAGGTGGCAGCCAGTGGCTTGAGGACCACTGCTGGGTGGGACAGCTATTTGGGGCACAGCTGTTGGGGGAATTTGACCCATTTGCTGAGTCACCAGTGCTGGATGTGCAGCAGCTGGTGATAGCCACTGGTTTGTTCGTCCGCCAGCAGCTCTTCCATCATGAACCCCCCGTGCTTCGGAGGGCACGTTAAGCCGTCGGTCCCGGCTGCTACTGTCATCTCGTAGCAGTCAATTACTGGGATGGCGCAAAACTCCCTCGAAGGAGTAAGTGCCACAGATTATCGTTCTGCGATAATCTACCCTCTGTACAAGATAAGGGTAGGTTGTCAAAACTATTGCTCTACTTTTATCTCATTGTGCAAGCTTAAACTGCATTTATGATATAGGGTCAATCCACATTCTGTATTATGGAGGTTTACTCTCCTTAACAAGTATACATCTGATTATCAATATAGGTCCATATTGATTTACATCCTCAGTAATAGAGTGCATTCGAAATTAAATCAAGATATACCTCTATAAACGTTTCTATTTATTTATTATATTTTTGTACAATAAAAATTTTAATTGCTTTGCACAATTACACTTTTTAACTTAAAAACATAACGAACGAATGGCAAATGTTAGTTTAGTTTTTATATCAGATTTTAAAGTGCTATGCATTTAATTGTGTGTCATTGGAAAATCGCTGTTTTACCAGATTTTTCATTATAAGAGAAGTCGTTATAAGTAGTTGTTTTTCTCTAAATCTAACCGGGTCTATGAAAAACTTCATTATAACAATTAGTTATAACACGAATCGACTATAATACTAAGAAATGGATTTCATCAGAATATCCTTTAATTAGGCAATTTTTATTGATACCAATGATAATCTAATGCAGTATAGCTAATCTGTTTTTAAAAACACTATTTACTCAGTTCTGCAACAATGAAACAAGCACAACAGCGATTAAATGATGAGAATGCTGTGCATCTGCCATTGAATATGCTTAATTGAATATTGGGGCAGATATGTGGTAGACCATTACTATAGAGCTCGAGCAACATGTATGATCAGATATTACTTGATGGGATTTAAGTTAAAATACATTATAAATGTATATATTATTATTATTCCTTAGGATCATTTACATATTATTTACTTACCTTAATTTTTTTATGTATCATAGGGAACCAATATTGCTGCTGGCAAAGCTCGTGGCATTGTCGTTGGTACAGGTTTGGATACTGCCATTGGTAAAATCAGGACTGAGATGACAGAAACTGAGGAGGTGAGGACACCTCTCCAGCAGAAACTTGATGAATTTGGTGAACAGTTATCCAAAGTTATCTCCGTCATTTGTGTTGCTGTCTGGGCTATCAATATTGGCCACTTCTCTGATCCTGCTCACGGTGGTTCCTGGATTAAGGTATATCATAATTAATTTTATTGCTTCCCCACCCCTTTATATTTGCTGGATAAGTCTTAACTTTATTCTTTTTTTGTAGGGTGCCATTTACTATTTCAAAATTGCTGTTGCTCTTGCTGTAGCTGCTATCCCAGAAGGTTTACCTGCTGTCATCACCACTTGCTTGGCTCTGGGTACCAGACGTATGGCAAAGAAAAATGCCATTGTCAGGAGCTTGCCATCTGTAGAGACTTTAGGTTGCACCTCTGTCATTTGCTCTGATAAGACTGGTACCTTAACAACTAACCAGATGTCTTCTAGCAGGGTGAGTACTTTGAATAATACTAGCATATTGAAAGATTTTATTGGTGAATAAAACATTAATTTCATTGAATCAAAAGGAATGGAAAAGAACACTATATGAAAGAATATAATACACTCATAATTTTTAAATGATGATATTGCAAATTACTGTACATAAATTTACTTGAAAGAAAAAAAATTGGTTAAAGAAACATTTGGTTTTGATATATAAATGCATCATCGTTTATTTGTGCTGTATTGATGTGACCATCTCCAATTTGTAAAATTTCCTGATTTGAGTCTAATTGCAGGATGGTAAATTTAAGTTTACATTCAAGGAGAAAACATTAAGAAGAACTTGTTTACATTATATCATTTTGTTTCCAAAGCACACTTTCAGTGCATTATTACCTCCGTGATATTTTTAATACTCACTGAATGATCATTTGAGATCAAACACCTTTATTTACAATATATCTAACATCTAGTGGTGCTTATCTTTGCCCTAATGACAGCTTATAGGCGTCTTGGCAAACGTTCCACTTGTCTGATAGAGTGCTGGTATGTTCAATAAGTCTTCTTTCAAAGACTCAAGCAATTGATGCTTTTCTGGACGATTCACTTACACATACTCGCTCAACATTCTAGTTCATCTCGGAGGTGCTCTGTTGAAGGTGGGCTTTGAGCTGGCCAATTCAGTATCTGTATGTTCAGATCTTCAAATCAAGTGATAGCACCTTGGACTTTGGACATACTATTCCTTATTAAATTGTTGCCACAATGTAGGAAGCTTTAATTTTCCAGGATGTGGAAAATTGGGCATTAATGGTTTGGTCAAATGCAACCAGTGGACTAACTATTCTGAAATATGCTATATTTAAAACAGAGGCTCTCAACCTGGGGGTGCGAGGAAAAGTGATTGTAATTATAATAGTGATTTTGATTGTTAACTTCTTACTTTTTAAAACTCTAATAACTAATTTTTGTCATAAAACACGTGAATATTTTATTGTAAGGATGTGAAGGTTTATGAATAAATTTTTTGGAGTTGGGAAACCCAGATTTAAAATATTAATAATAGTAAACTGCTTGGGAATGTAGCAATGATACGACTTAATGCAACTTTGAAGAAGGCACAAGATTCAGTGCATATTCAGAAGATTGTTTTTGTTAAATATTTTTAATGAAAACTTTATCATAACTGCCAAACTTCACACTCTGTTACATGTTATTCTCCTGCCTTGCACTGCATCCAGGTTTGACCATTGGCTGTAAATGTGTTTGTGAAATGTTTCACATCAACTCATTCCGGCTTTGCTTTAGACAGCAGTCTTTGCACCAGCCAAAATGACGTGTTGGCAGTAATGATATTTAGAATTAAGAATAGTGATATCCTGATTCAAATTTGCAACAAAGTTAATTTTATTTATTAATTAATTTTATTATTAATTTACATTTCTGTTTTAAACCATCTTCATTTATCTTACATTATGTATTAATAATAAAATTAACTTTGTCGTAAATTTGAACCCGAATATCACTATTCTTGGTCTTAATTCATAGTGCAACATGGAACAATTCAGTCTAAATGGAGTAATGATAGCGTAGCTAGTTTTTTAGTGCCCGTGCTCATTTTTCGTTTTTAGCACCTTTAATTCGTTGCGCCCGTGTACTTTGCACACCTTGGCCGCCCATAGCTACGCCTCTGGGGCAGGAGCCCCAACCCTTGTAACCTAGAATATGGAGTTTCCAACAAGTCTTCATGGTGCTAACCACTTGCTGAAGGTCCTTCCAAAATTGCATTTGTGTTTTATGCCACTTCTGATTGAATAACCTGGTTAAGACATTGGTTTCTGTCAATCGGAATGTATGTTCTACTACTGCTATTTGCATCACATTTTTATTCCTGTAGCTTTCCACTTTTGCACACATATCATCTATTGTTGATATGAGCTGATTCTAATTACATACTATGGCACATTATATTCAGGCAACTAATGAGGCAGTTGATCACTACACCTTTATTTTGAAAACCATTGTGTTGTTTACATGTCAGGCATTTTACTATTGCTTTCAACATAGTTTTTATGCAAAGCATGGTTGTTTAAATTTGAGATGTCCCATTTTAAATGATCATTCAGTTTTTATGTGGATTAAATTCAGTTTAAATTACTATTTATGATGAAATCTTCATCATTTAAAAATATTGTAATTTATTTAGCCAACAGTCTTAAAGTTGGTGTTAATTAGTTCATATTGACAGGCCAACTCATTTTGATTTTGATCAGTGTCAGTCCTAAATGGGGATTTGATACACATAGGAAGATTTATAATTTTTAAAAGATAAACACAATCGGTTAATTAAACTCATTGCTTGTACATCGGGAGGAGTGGGGTTGATTGCAGTGCAAATGAACCCATTCTGCTAGCCATATGTTCATCAATTAGCATTTTATGAACAGCCACTCAGACCCAAATTATGAACATTCCCATAGTTTCATATTGAATTTTAACAATTTTAGGATTTTGCTCCCCTGTCTAAAAAAAATCCAGTGTTACAGCCACTGAACTGCTTTCTTTATTTATCCATCCCTCTTTAAAATGCTTTTTTTCAAACTTACTAATGTGTGTTTCGATAACGTATAAGATGTCTGAAAAGTCCTGCACCGTAGTCAAAATTCTAATATTTGCTTTGTACGACACCAATTGGATGAACATTACATTGGTTTATCTTGAAGTGGAATGGATGTAGTATCGTATTTTTTAACGAAATGAATTGAGGCCTTACAATACTGCATTATAGTGGAAACGACGACTAGTTTTGGCTTTATTTCCTGCCTTTATCAATTGTGCATAAGAGAGGTTTTTACACAGCTTTATATATACAAGGGACATAAAATTGTCTGATTAGTTGAGGATTCTAGAATACAAAATTAGGGAGGCCGTGGCCTGGTGGGCTTTCAATGTAACAACTTCTGTGAAGTTAAGCGACATCAAGCACGGCTAGCCACTGGATGGGCGACCATTCAGTGACTCACAATCTTCACCCCCCCGGATGCTGTGACCATCATACAGCTAGTCGTTAATCCTGGTTCATCCAGAGACCCAAATCGTCGGCCTCAGGCCATACATGCCCTGGATGGACGTATAGGATTACTATTAGTTAAATTATTATTATTAAAATATAAAAACAAAAAATATATATAAAATATTATTAAAATATAAATTAAAAATTACTAATAAACTAGTTGGTTTGACAAAATTATCTGACTGGTTGATAGATAGTATATAAAGAAGGGGGCTAAATTATTTGATTGGTTGCAGAGGACATGTTAATGGGCTCCACAATCACCAAATTTGAATCCAATGAACTTTTCATTCTGGGATATCTGAAGTCACAAATATACAGTGTGAAGATTTGTGACGTGGCCCACCAGGCACCAGGACTGAGGATGAATAATGCCATAGACAATCATAATGGCTCCAGGGTGTTAAACCTGAAATTCTGCCTGCAGACCTGTCTGGAATATGGTAGAGACAGATTAAACAAATACTGTAATTTTGCCTATGGTGTGAGATTTTTCACATATCTTGTACTGTTTGATATTACAAAGGGGCTATCTAATTTAGGATACACTGCAGTGCCTGAAATCAAACCGAAGCGCACGAACTCAGAGTACATTTTGTGCAAATCGTGCGTGATGGAGAATGCGCCTAAAGTATGCACATGAATACATAAATGAATGTTCACCTTCTATTATTAATTCTTGCACATCAAAGGAAATGCTACTGTGTGTAATATACTTACAGGATCAGATCAAAAAGCATACCAGTTAGCATTGGCAGTTGGTCGGTCCTCAGTTAGCCAACCCAATCCCAGTTTTTTGACCAGGTGGTTAGTTTAAAATGGAGAACGCTGCATTATTTTTTTAATAAAAAAAAAAAAATGGAGGTTAGGTAAGATCTTGATTCATCATTATTAAGCGTTTTCATCATCTCATCTTTTTTTCATAGTTAAATGCAGTCAGCTGACTGTGTTAGTCAACTGAACACAGACTTTTATTTTTGACTGCATTGACAGTTACAGACTGCATTTATGACTGATTAGTAGCTGAGTGTTTCCAACCAACTGAAAACATTTTTGTACTTTTTTGATCTAATATACTCAGTTTTGTCCATCTCCAAGGTATCTCGTTTTACATAATTAACTTTTGAAAGACAAGTCATGCCTAACTTCACTGACAATGAAACTGAAGTTTTGAATAGAGAGAAACTGAATTTCGATTAAATATTTGCTTAAGGATTCTTAATAAAAGTTTTTGTTTCCTAAATTAGATAACTCCTTTTGTAATATTGAACTGTATAATTACAAGAAGGCAGTTAGGCTTAATGTAAATAAAAATCTTTAAAGATTAGATTGCCGTTAATTAAAAACATTATGTATGCTTTGTATTAACACTATAAGGCGAGACAGGAAAGTTCGGTGAATTCCCCCTTAATGTAATAATGGGAAATGTACAACTCGTAGTGACGTGCAAGGCTTTCTTCTGTATCTCATCTAACATATGCAAACGTGCCTTCACCATTGCTGACAGCCATACGTTCATGTGGTGGTGTTGAGAGTGCAATGCGTTTATCATTGATAATGGAGCAGAGAGTCAATATGAAATTAGGTCTTAAATTTAAGTACGATGAAGACACCATGACTCAAAAATATGTTTGAGTGGTTTAAGAGTTTCCTGGAAGGATGAGAAACCCTCGAAAATGAACCACAGTGTGTAAGGCTGATCTCCAGCACTACACTGTGCAAAATTGAATATGTTCGTGGGCTTCTAAAGGATCGGTTTCTGTTCGTTTCGGATATTCAAACTGCTGTGATGAGGGAACTTCAAGCAGTACTGAAGAAGGATTCTTCACACACCATTCAACAGTTATATGAAGGATGCAAAAATGTATTGTGGCCCTGGGTGCTTACTTTGAAGGACAGAAAAGTACCATCTCTGAAATGCCTGTCCCAGTTTTTTTCAAGTCAGTCACCGAACTTACGTCTCACCTTTTACTACTTTTAAAGATTAATCTTTATGGATGGTAACTTGTGGTAAATTAAC
>JAHWFO010037605.1:555690-579867 GCA_023313115.1 Rhysida immarginata
AAAATTAAAAATTGGAGTTTTTTTCTGGATATTCTTACATATTTTATTTCTTGCAACAAGTCAAAAATGGGGACTGCATTATAAGAGGATAAAAATTTTTACTGGTTTTTGATCTCTGAAAGTGGAATCGCATTATTCAAGATGTGCATTACAGTAGAATAAATATGGTATACATAAGTCACATTATTCGTGAATAAATACGGTAGTTCATTATGTGAAATTGGCTGTTTGAATACAACTTCAACCAAAAAGTGAAGGGGATGAAACCTAGATTGTGTAAGAAAAAGAACTTTGACATTATCTGCTGCCTGCCTCTGGTGAGGATTAAGCCATATAAAGAAATGATGCGTATTTCAATTACAGCAACAGCAAAAAATAAGCAAAAACTGGAATGGAACAACTAAAAAGGGAAACCTCTAATCCACAAAGAATAAAATTGAAATATCGGATACATATACGTACCCCTCTGAAGATGGCCACCTAGCACCCGAAATACGTATCCAGTATTTCAATTTTATTCTTTGTGCGTTAGAGGTTTTCCTTGGTAATTACAGCAAGGACAATTAAAAAAAGTTTAACAAGGCTTTTATGCAAATTGTACTTGTTCAAAACCTTTCCTATCAACAAATTTATTTAATTAAAATATAATTTCCAAATTATCATCTAAATACTGTATTTCATTACAATTACTTTATTGTGAAATACCAATGTGGTGGGGTGATAAGTGACCCACAGATCTAGAGAAAAATTAAGGCAAATTCAGAAATTAGTTACAAGTATCGTCATATTCAGGGTGTACATAAAGTCCGGTGACACTTTCGAAATGTTTTTATGGTAAAGTTTTGAAATGTATCACTGCGAAGTTTTGTGCAAAACTCATTCAGGTTATTTTGACACTATATATCTTACAAACACCTTGTGGGAGCCTTGTGTGATATGACAAATGTCCATACATTAATCCAACTCTTGCCAGACACTCCCCAACATGTCCTCTGTGACTGTGGCTTGCTCAATTTTCCCCCATGGTTCCTGAACATCTTTTGGAAGAGAAGGGACATACCCTAGGCTCTTAATTAAGCAATTCCACCTAAAGCGATGTTGGAATTGGCTCCTATGGACATGCATATTCTCAAACATTCTGCAGGGTTTGCAGTGAAATTTCTGCAGTGTGGTTAGAGATTTTTAGCTTTGTCACTGAATGAGGGCTATTTTCATGCATGCTCCCTTGTAGCACACCCAGAAGTATAAATTGGGAGGGTAGAAGTCGAGAGGTTGTGCAGACTGTATTCTACACAAGATAATGAAGTCTGCAAAAATATCACGCAGGTAGGTGAACGACACATTTCATAATTTCTCATTCAGTGCACTGCAACTTTATGGATACCCTGTCTAGTGTAAACATGCTTTCTTAAATTGTTACATTCATAATTTTAAAGATAATTCTTGAAATCATTTGAAATGAAATTTTTGTAATGTATCTTCATGAAGTTTGTGAAAGACTACTTTTTTTAATCTATTAAAAATTTTTTTTTTTTCTGACCATAGTATAAACAAGCCTTTGAGAAAGTAGGAGAAGCCACTGAAACTGCGCTGGTCGTGTTGGCAGAGAAACTCAATCCTTTCCAAGTGTCCAAATCTGGTCTTAGCCGACGTGATGCCGCCATTTGTGTGAATCAGAACATCCAGTCCATGTGGAAGAAGGAATTCACTCTTGAATTCTCCCGTGACCGCAAATCTATGTCTTCGTTCTGCGTCCCAACCAGACCATCCCGTATTGGCAATGGCCCCAAAATGTTTGCCAAGGTAAGTTTTGTTTAAAATATGCATATTAATAACTTTTTTTATTCCAAGTTATAATGGGCTTTGTGTGTTTTTTTTTTTTGTTTTTTTTTTGAAGGGTGCTCCTGAGGGCGTGCTTGAGCGCTGCACCCACGTGCGTGTTGGAACTAGCAAGGTAGCAATGACTCCCGCAATCAAGAAGAAGATTTTGGAAGTTACTGCAGCTTATGGTTGTGGTCGTGATACTTTACGTTGCTTGGCTTTGGCCACTATTGATGCTCCCATGAAACCTGAAGACATGGACTTAGGCGATTCTACCAAGTTTGTCAACTATGAGGTTGGTTCTTAGCAAAGATAAGGGCTCAGCATTTCAATTGCATATACAGTGCTTCAATGTACTTGAGGAAACGTCCACTTTACTTTTGACATTAATCTTTTTTTTAAGTGGTCATTTATAATTATATATTTTATTGTCGTTGACTTCATTTTCTTTAAACTCTAATAATATAAAAATATTTTTAGAGACGTATACTAATAGTTATTTAAATTCAAACACTGAGGGGTAAATAAGCAGAGACTGCTATTTTTTTTTAATGTTAACACTTGCTGTTTAGGGGAATATATCTGAAAATAAGAGCCATTAAATGAATTGCAAGTTCATTCTTCTTGAGAATTTCAGCATTTTTCCCATGCCCTCCTGAAGAGGTGTACCACCCTTATGAGTAAATGAAATATTTCATAATGCTGCATAGTGTTTTATTTTATTTTTAAATTTTTGTTCATAGTGGATGATAATGCTTTCCATGAGGTCTTGCCAGTACACACAAAACACTGTAAATCCAGGAATGTTGAATGATTCAGCTGGCATTCAACATGTCCTATTTGAACTCTGGTAATTCTCTTCGATTTGTCATCATGTGCAGCTTAGTTCTTGTTAACTGATGACTCACGAGATGTCAGGACAGATGAAGAAATTGGGAAGGATTGTATTTTTATACTAGAAAGCGGAATGTATTTTTCAAATTCTTTAACAAATATATTTGTTACTCTATGAATGCTAATAGACTGTATAAGAATGAAAATCTATTACAACAAGAACCATTGGAGATATGAAATGCTGAATATGCATTTATAAGGTTATGCCTTCATTCTCAACTAACTGTAAAATTTATCTAACAATATATATTAGGGATTATATATTTTGTTAGTTTACTTTCTCAAGCAATGATAATGTTTATTAACAATAGAATGCTTTATGTACACTCAAGTGATGGATAACATCCATTCCATGTATTTCAGTGTTTCTAAAGGTAAAAATCTTCTGTTATCTAGTAAACTGCAAAAAACATTTCTTCATTTTCAGTATTGAAGTAGAAGAGTAAAGATTTTTACCTTTAGCAACATTGAAAGGAGTGGAATGCAAAAAGTAAATTTCTGTTGAAAAGAAAATAATTGTTTTTTCACATCATATAGGATAAAAGTAATTAAAGTTTTTTTTTTTTTTTTTTTTTTTTTTTTTTAATCAAGAAAAATAAATTAAGCGCTCATTTAATGCAACATGGTGCAATTTTGGATCGCAGGAGTGTTCAAAGCATACACTCATTAATCGAACTATTTTTCCTTCATTGGATTTCATCTGTTAATTTCACTCCTTACAGAGAACAATAATAATACACATGTATTTTGCAAGCTAATTTTTATATTTTTGAGCAATAAATAAAATCCTTTAAAAATGTATTTAGAGTTGAGCAAAAAATCTTTTATTTTTTATTTTTTTTTTTTTTTTAATTCAATCCTACAAATTTTTTTTCTGAATTTTTCAAATTAAAATTGTTTTTTAAACCTCAGTACTTAAAGGCCACTACAATATTTGTGCTTTTTGCAAGGTATTATTCTCTTATTGACTACCATGAATCCGAAAAATCAAAAATTTTTATTTTTTATTTTTTTAACAGGTTAACATGACTTTCGTTGGTGTTGTGGGGATGTTAGATCCTCCTCGCAAGGAAGTTCTTGATTCCATCAAACAGTGCCGTCAAGCTGGCATCCGAGTTATTGTCATCACTGGTGACAACAAGGCCACTGCTGAGGCTATCTGCCGCAGGATCGGCGTCTTTGGTGAAAATGAAGATACTACTGGTTAGTAATGCATTTCTATTTATTGATTTAGACATAAAAGTTAAAGTCAGATTTAAGCAGATACTTCGGAAATAACAAAAACGTATTTGGTATTTCAGGACTGTCCTACTCGGGTCGTGAGTTTGATGATCTGAGTCCATCTGAACAGAGAGCAGCTTGCGCTCGTTCTCGTCTCTTCTCCCGTGTAGAGCCTGCTCACAAAAGCAAGATTGTGGAATACCTGCAAAGCATGGGTGAAATTTCTGCCATGGTGAATTTTGTTTTACTTACTGTATATATTGAAGTTAAAAGACAACTTAGTTATTGATTTACATACGAAAATATAAGTGTTTTTCAACTGAGTATTGCGTAAATACTACTATGATCAATAAGTTTGGAGACTGCCCTTTTTGACAGATATGATGTATTGTTATGTGTGTTTATTTGAAATTTCACAAGCAGCGGCCTATACGAGGTGCATTCAAGTTCTAAGGCCTCCGATTTTTTTTCTAATTAACTACTCACCCGAAATCGATGAAACTGGCGTTACTTCTCGACGTAATCGCCCTGCAGACGTACACATTTTTCACAACGCTGATGCCATGATTCCATGGCAGCGGCGAAGGCTTCTTTAGGAGTCTGTTTTGACCACTGGAAAATCGCTGAGGCAATAGCAGCACGGCTGGTGAATGTGCGGCCACGGAGAGTGTCTTTCATTGTTGGAAAAAGCCAAAAGTCACTAGGAGCCAGATCAGGTGAGTAGGGAGCATGAGGAATCACTTGAAAGTTGTTATCACGAAGAAACTGTTGCGTAACATTAGCTCGATGTGCGGGTGCGTTGTCTTGGTGAAACAGCACACGCGCAGCCCTTCCCGGATGTTTTTGTTGCAGTGCAGGAAGGAATTTGTTCTTCAAAACATTTTCGTAGGATGCACCTGTTACCGTGGTGCCCTTTGGAACGCAATGGGTAAGGATTACGCCCTCGCTGTCCCAGAACATGGACACCATCATTTTTTCAGCACTGGCAGTTACCCGAAATTTTTTTGGTGGCGGTGAATCTGTGTGCTTCCATTGAGCTGACTGGCGCTTTGTTTCTGGATTGAAAAATGGTATCCACGTCTCATCCATTGTCACAACCGACGAAAAGAAAGTCCCATTCATGCTGTCGTTGCTCATCAACATTGCTTGGCAACATGCCACACGGGCAGCCTTGTGGTCGTCCGTCAGCATTCGTGGCACCCACCTGGATGACACTTTTCGCATTTTCAGGTCGTCATGCAGGATTGTGTGCACAGAACCCACACAAATGCCAACTCTGGAGGCGATCTGTTCAACAGTCATTCGGCGATTCCCCCAAAACAATTCTCTCCACTTTCTCGATCATGTCGTCAGACCGGCTTGTGCAAGCCCGAGGTTGTTTCGGTTTGTTGTCACACGATGTTCTGCCTTCATTAAACTGTCGCACCCAAGAACGCACTTTCGACACATCCATAACTCCATCACCACATGTCTCCTTCAACTGTCGATGAATTTCAATTGGTTTCACACCACGCAAATTCAGAAAACGAATGATTGCACGCTGTTCAAGTAAGGAAAACGTCGCCATTTTAAGTATCTAAAACAGTTCTCATTCTCGCCGCTGGCGGTAAAATTCCATCTGCCATACGGTGCTGCCATCTCTGGGATGTATTGACAATGAACGCGGCCTCATTTTAAAACAATGCGCATGTTTCTATCTCTTTCCAATCCGGAGAAAAAAAATCGGAGGCCTTAGAACTTGAATGCACCTCGTAAAAGCCCAAGTACTTCCCTTCTGCAACTATGCACTTCTGTCAACGTGAATACAGTTGCTGAAAACATTCCTGGAAGCGTTTGGAGATGATCTTTAGGTTGGCGGTTGTTGCTTCCTGAACTTTAGATGCTTGCTTGAAACGGCTTCCTTGGAGTTCGTTTTTCAGGCAGGAAACTGGTAAAAGTCGCATGGGGCGAGATTGGGTGATTAGGAAGTGTGGAATGGTTGATGTTCCCATTTTGGCCAGTGCAGTCTGCACCATGAAAAACCAATGTGTGGGGGCATTGTCGTATTACAGTATCCAGTCCTTGCTTTACCAGATTTCTGGGAGTTTCCGGCAGATAGCATCTTGGAGGCGAGCTAAGATCTGTGTATACCTTTCCTTCTCGTACGAATTCTTAATGCACCATGCCGTTCTGATGATCGCTAACAACTACAGTTAACTAGCACGCATTGTTTGGAAAAACCCTGCACTGCGGAGCTGCTTCCTCCTTACCACATCTCACGTCATATGTGCCTCTACGGCACGGTCAAATAGTGCCCTCCGAGCCTGATTGAAATGTATATCAGCACAGTCTCCGAACTTATTGATCTTTATAGTATATGGAAATATATTTTAATTTTCAAAAAATAATGTAAAGATAGCTACTCTAAATCATCTGACTCATAGCACTTTCTCTAAGTGCAGTTAGCACACCTAATCTGTGATTGCTAAATATGTATTTTTCTTTATTTTTTTACCCTTGTGACAGACTGGTGATGGTGTGAATGATGCCCCTGCCTTGAAGAAAGCTGAAATTGGTATTGCTATGGGTTCTGGAACTGCTGTAGCTAAAAGTGCCTCTGAAATGGTGTTGGCCGATGATAACTTCTCTACTATTGTGGCCGCTGTTGAGGAAGGTCGTGCTATTTACAACAACATGAAACAATTCATCCGTTATTTGATCTCTTCAAATATTGGTGAAGTCGTCAGGTTTGTAACATTTGAGATGTGAAAATGTTCTTTTTAATATTCAGCAAAGTATATGGATCAATGTTCTTCCTTCTTTCTCTCCCACAGTATTTTCTTAACAGCTGCACTGGGGATGCCTGAGGCTTTGATCCCTGTCCAGTTATTGTGGGTGAACTTGGTTACAGATGGTCTCCCTGCTACTGCTTTGGGTTTCAACCCCCCTGACTTAGACATCATGGAAAAACCACCCCGACGTGCCGATGAGGGGTTGATCAGTGGCTGGCTGTTTTTCAGATACATGTCTATCGGCGGTAAATTTTTAGTTTTAACTCCTAAACGATTTAGGGGATGGGATTCAATTCTTGAGATCTAACTTGACATAAGCAATTTTTTTTATTAATGGGACTGTACAATTAATTATTGTCAACTAACTAATCATGCTTGTAATTATCATTAGAAATTTTATGGTTTTATAATAATTCTGTAATGCTATAGAAATGATAGAATAATTGTTCTCTTCCTAGGTTATGTGGGTGCTGGCACTGTTGGTGCTGCTGCCTGGTGGTTCATGTTCTATGAAGAAGGACCAAGGCTTACTTATTACCAACTGGTATTTAAAATGAGAATTCCAAATAAATTTTGGTCTTTTCTATGACATATGAGACTAATTTCAAGCTTTGTTTCCTTAGACTCACCATCTACAATGTATTGGTGACAATGAAAATTTCAAGGGAGTAGATTGCGGTGTTTTCACAGATCCTCACCCCATGACAATGGCCTTGTCTGTACTAGTAACAATTGAGATGTTAAATGCAATGAACAGGTATGATTAAATTAAAGAATATATAAATAAAGTTCATTATATTATGCTATAGGTAGGAAGTTGGTGAATATAGAAGTTTTGAACTATTATGAAAATAAATAAATTTTAAATATGAATTCTAATTTTTCAGCTTATCTGAGAATCAGTCTCTGCTTGTAATGCCACCATGGTCCAACATCTGGCTCTTGGCATCCATTGCTCTCTCCATGACACTTCACTTTGTCATTCTCTATGTTGAAATTCTCTCAGTATGTATAGTTTTCTGTTTGTTTTTTTTTAATGCATTTACTTTTCTGCTTCAAGAAATAATTTACATTCATTCTTTTCCCTCTTTTCAGACTGTATTCCAGATTACACCTCTGAATGACGTAGAATGGTTAGCAGTAATGAAAATCTCATTACCTGTGGTACTGCTAGATGAAACATTGAAGTTCCTCGCCCGCAAAATTACAGACGGTAGAAATAATTTCCCCGAATTCCATTGGATAGTTGGCATGTGGGCAGTGTATTTTGCAGTCATGGTGTTTTCCCCCATCTAAAAAAAATTAATTTAAAATAAACTTGAAAAATGAATAAGTTTTTTTCTCCGTATGTGTGTGTGTGTGTTCTCCCTGCCGTGCCTTTTTTGCCTGCTGCTAGTCTGACCTGAAACCAACCAAACCTGATCTGAAACCTGCCTGCTACTGCTGCTCATGTTCAACGATAATTCAACACCATTTGGATTTTTACTTCCCTTCTCACACACACACCTTCTAATTAAAAAAAAAAAAAAAAAAAGAAAACAATTATAGTAACCTACCATTAATTGTGAACTTGTTCCTTTTTTCCAAAATGTTATTAATTTTAAAAAAAATTTGAAAAATTGTGCAACTTCATATTTTTGTTTACTTTCAAAGTTAAGAAGAAACTTCTTTTTTCCTTCTAATATATATGAAGTTGTGCAGTTACATTGTGACCAATTTCCTCTTCTTCAACTTCATTTCTAATTCACAATCTGACCCCTATCTCCTTAATTAAATAACTAAAAGGTCAAGTTAGCTGACATTTAACTACCAAAAAGAAAAAAAACATGCTTATGCTGATTATTATTTTTTGCAAATATTTTATTTGCTGTCACATGCCTCCCCCTCAACATTCTATCTTCCACTTTGATTCCCCTGCCCCCTTGGAAAAAGTACAGTAGCCAAAACTCAAAAAAAGAAAAAAGTATATACATACTAGGTAATTAATTGATGGCAGTAGTTCCTCTTTCCTCATTTTCCAACATTTTTTTGGTGGAAGAAAGCATTTGCTGTAAACCTGAAAAAGGACTAATAATGACGTTGATTTAAAAACTGTCATCTTTAATAACTTAAATGATTAAAAACATCCTTCTTTTTTCTATGCACAAAGATTAACAGACTTCAGTATATTGTTGCGAAAAGAAAAAAAAAATAATTTAGACAGTTTTTCTGTTGAAGTTTTTGAGAAAATTTAAAGATTAAGCTTTGTTTAGAGCATTTAAAAATACTCTTCGACATTAATTTGGAGTACTTAATAATGTTAAATTAATTGATTCCCCACTCCCATTTAATTGTTAATGGAGAAAACATTTAAAGTTAAAGAAATATTAATTTAAAAAAAAAAATTGTTAGCATTTTTGGGAGGCAAGTAAAGCAAGAATGCTTTAACCTCCTCGACATACAAAGATTTTTACTACATTATCATCATTCATTCCCAGGGCTCGATTTTAATTTATTTTTTAATTTAAATGCAATTTTCTTTCAATTGCTTCACAAGAATATTTTGTATAAAGTAATTTATAGTCTTAAATTAATGTGGTTTTTCTTTAATTTAAACACTGTTTAAACAAAGTGCTACAAGTACTAGTGTTCAAAGTGAGTTTATTATAAATGATGTAACATGTTTATAATTCCATTTTTAAAAAACAACCTTTGTATCCTCATTTAATTTTTTTTTAACCTAAGTTTTTACAATGGAATTGTTGTCTCATACAATGCATGTGAAGTTCTCTTCATACAAAAATTTTTCCCTTCTAATCACATTCATGAAACTTGTGCTGATCCTCTGGACGAGTAAATCTGCACATAAAAAAAAACCCCAACCTAATCCAATGTCATAATTTGTACAGAAATTAATGTTATTAATAAAAAAATAATTTCCATGCATGTGAAATGCCAATAGAAGTTGTTGAAATGGTGCTTAAAAAGAATAGTTTATATTTAAAAAAAAAAAACAAAAAACAAATGAACCAAAAAAATAAACAACCTTAAGTTTTTGTAACTTTTGTGTGTACATTCCAATTTGCAAGTGAATGGATCATTGAATGAATTTTTTTTCCTCCTTATTTTTTTATTTTTTTAATTTTTTATTTAACTGCTAATGAGGAGCTGCCGGGAGTGGTTTGATGGTTTATTCATGCTACTTCTGTTCCAGTGTGATGCGATTTTCCCTTTCCCATGAAGTTTGTATATGAAGCCACGGTGAGAAGATTTATTAGCGAAGATTTTGCATGTTGGAAAGCTGGACTTTAATACAAAAGAGCGAATAAAAAAAAAAAAAAAAAGGGGGGGGGGGGGGGGGGCCCAAAGCAAACAATAAAACTCCCGTAACTGCAGCAAAGATCAAGTGCAATTGAAGTATTTAATCGATTGGGGCATTGATTTCAGGGGTTAAGATTAAAGGAGTAAACGACCAATATTTTATTTTAATTGAATTTATTCCTTCCGAATGATTACTTGCGCTAAATTGTAAATTTTTCTCTTCGTAATGACAACTACTCCCAACCATGAACTTTAAACCCCCATAAGTTGGTTGTTTTTTTTTTTCTGTATATGATCCAATGTTTAATTTTGTTTAAAGTTCGAAGATATATCTGTATATAGATGTATATAGATCTATATTTACTTGTGCGGTTACTGGTAACAGCGCTGGTTTAACGCCCAATTGCTGCTCCTCATGCGAGTTTTATTATTATTTTTTTTTGAGGGCAGCATCAATCGTTTTTTTTTATTTTTTTTTTTTTGTATCCCCTCCCCTTGTTAATTCATCTAAGCTCATTTTTCTTCAAACGGTAGCTGGATTGTAAAAACCGTACCACGGGGTTAAACATTTTTATATGTACGAAAATACAACTTTTAGATCTATTTGTAAATAGTTAATAAATCAATCCCTGTAATAAGATTTTTAAACGTTATTAAAAAAATAATAATAAAAAGTCTTAACGTTAATAATGAGTGTTTTATTGTAATTCCTAAAAGAAATTAGCACTTTATATTTTTGTTATACTGTATTAAACAAAGATTAATGACTTGTGTGTGGTTTGAGAAATTAACACTTAGTTGACTTTAACAGCTTGTTGTTCCGTTCTCAACTTGGACAAGGTAATTTCTTTTTCACTTCTTTTTTTTTTTTCCTTCTCTCAATTCAATCCATGTCTTTCATGTTGTGACTAACAATTCTTCTGTGGCCTAAACTTTTATCTGGTTCTGCATCATTGACTACTCTAACCTGCATAGTGAAAGTGAATATTTGTGATTTGCCCACGTGTCTGTTTAGTTAGTGAATTATTCCTTTAGGCTGTCTTGTGGCAATATTGAATCGTACATGGATCTTTAAGATGGTGATTAATGTTTTAGTCTTGCTTTAACCATGAATTTTTTTTCACTTAACAGAATTATTCCAATCTAGCATTTCAATACAGAATAGAATTTGTAGGAATGAAGTAGAATATGGAACCATTGCAGTTAGTGTAATGGAATGCAACTTAAAAATGTAAGATGCATTCGGAGTTGGAAAAATTTAAAACTACTGGAATTTAGATATTTTCCTGGCGACTCTTAAAAATATACTTTGAATAAATTTTCATTTAAATTTGCTCTTAAGTATTTTAAAGTATATTGTAAAATCAACATTAGATAATTTGACTAGGAAGCAGAAGGGGGGAAAGCATATTTTTTTTTCCTTTTAATTTTTGAAAAATGCTGGATTGGATATGCTTCTTTCCAAAATATCTAAATAGTTTTGTGTTGATAAGGAAATTATCTATGTGGGATTTAGAAGTCACAGACAGTTAAGATAGTTTAGACATATAGTAGATTGAAACCATTTTTAATGTTAAGCTTCATTAAAATCTGTGTGATTAAGATTGATAAACTTTTTGCTGAAAGTTTCTCGGTTAACATCTTGTAGGAAGATAATGTAATAGGATAATCAGATTACTCAGAAGATAAGTTTACGAAATGATTTTAAATCATGGCCTCCAATATTTAAGCTTTAAAGAGAACGAAACTCCCAAAACCCCGTTGTTTTGTTTTGTTTGTTTTTTTTTCTATTCACAGCTCCGGGGAAGATCAAGTCTGATTAAAAAGCAGCCTGATGATGATATCTCTTGGAGATTATCCACCACAAAGGTGGCATCTTTGATTTTCTTCCTGTAGTGTTTCTCTTCTAACCTATTCTTTTATAGCTAGCAAAAATAGAACTAGCATTATTTTTTTTCTTGCAGTAGCATCAGTAGCAGCCTGTAGAATTTTCCTTTTGTAGGAATAGTGATTTAGTTTTTATTTTTTTTTTTTTATACATTTTCCAAGTAGATGGTCAGATTTTTTTTTAATAAATAGCTAGTATAGTTTTTTTTTTTTTTTTTAAATTTTTAACTAAAATGTAACTGCTGTTAGTTTGGAGTAGCCTTTTGAATCATTTGCTAACTCTTGTTGTTGCTTTTATTTTCCAGTGCCTGCACCAATCGAGAGGAAACTGTAAATCACTAATGCTAGATTACCTCGTTATCTTCATGAGGAGTGCCAACTTGCAAGAGTCGTTAAAATTTTGATGTCCATATCTTTTTTTTTTTTTCCCTCATTTTTTTTATTTTATTTTGTCCATTGATAATACCTACCCTTGTGGCTTTTTTCTTTTTTTCCCAAACTTGTCAGATATTTATTCAAAAAGAAAACTGCGTGTTTGGCCACATTTGGCACATATTTCAGGGAAAAGAAAAAGCCTATTTCCTCTTCATCTTCCTTCCTTCTCTATCCATTTCTTAATTTGATATTTCCCATGACAGAATTCAAAATTTATTAAATTGTGGTGGATAGTTTAATCATTGGCAAAAGATGCATTTGTTCAATGAAATTTATTTTGCACCTCTAATAAAGTAAAGAGCATAATACACTTCCTAAATTATCCTAATAAAATTAACTTGTATGTGCTGTAAATAAATTACGAAGAATCGTGAAAAAATGAAAATTGTAGTTAGAATAAATGATGTTAACAGAAGCTTTGTGCAACTTTTTTGATCAAGAGAGAGGCATTATCTCTCTCGTCTGCTTCTGAGTGTTTTCAGGGGAAAAAAAGGGAGAAATGCAAAAAATACAAAACTAAAGTCAAGATTATTGGAAGCTAAAAAAAAAAGAAAGAACTGAATCAACTGGACAGTTGCAGTCATTTAGAAAACTTTGCATGTACCATATATCGTATTTATTTTCTCATTCCCATATCCAACCTTTTCCTTTATTTTTTTTATTTCTCTCCTTTATTTTTGAATTCTTGTTCGAGCACCGTATTTCACGATTGTACAGTATTTGTCATCTGCAAATAGTGAACTAGAGCGGGAAAAACTTCATCTTGTGCGGTTATTTCCGAGGTTTGAATGACTATTTTTTTTCCATCCCTATCAAAAGGAAAAATATCTCCAGTTTTGGGGATTTCATTGCTGCGGAAGTTCCAAGATACCTTTGACTCAATCTTCTCTACAAGTTTCAAAAATTTTGGCACTAAAATTGGGCCCTCCCAGTCATACAAGCGATGATTCGTCCACTTCCTTCTGAAGAGAAAGAGAACGAAACTCTACTTGTGTATAATTGTAATATATTGAAAAGAAAAATTCACTTGTAACATCACCCATTTTCCATACCACACTGTAAAATTTTTATACATCTCATGAAACACTTGTAAACTAGGAAATTAAAATGATCTTAATTCGAAATTACTTTGTTGCTTTTTATCTTAAAATGATGCTAGCATGTAATTTTTAACTTGATCAACTCTGTGATCATATACACTTATTTGTAAAGTTTTGCTTTAGTAGAAATATTCTGGAATTACAAAGCTCAGTCTAAGATTGATAGACATTTTCCCCAAATTACATAATTTTATTCCTTGCATTCAGTATGTATGTAAATCCCAACAGTTTTTATTAATGAAAATTTGTATTCTTAAAATGTTGCTGAATCAGCATTTTATTTTTTTGGAAGATATTTTTTCTCTGCTTCTTCCAAGTCCTTCTCTTTTTGTAAGCGAAATACTTCTTGGACAGGAGCAACCTATTTATATAAAAAAAAAAAAGGCAGCTTATAATGAATCCAAAACTTAATAAAATAATATGGCATAATCTCATCATTATTACCTTTTTCTCTATGTTGACCAGAGATTGTTCTTCAAATATCTGTCTGGAAATGGCTTGCATAGCTGCCAATGATGCACGCAAGTTATGATTGGCCCATATGACTAACGAGATGCCCAGATCTCGAAAAACTTGTGTAGGTACTTTATGATATTTGGTAGGGACTATGACTACTGGTGCCTAGTATAAGAAATTCAAAGTAATAAATTTGCTGATTTCAATTATTATGGAGTTTTCATGAAATCTACCGGTAATTAAAATTGTAACTTGGCCTATACAGGGAGAGTCAAAAGTCTGTACCCCCTCTCCCATATAATTTTAAAATTAGTGGAGATACAACAAATCTGTTGCAGGCAACTTATACGAAGGTAGGGGCTGAATAATGGTGGTTTCAAATTTGACCTCTAATTTTGTACCTTTGTAGCTGTTACAGGTAGAACTTGAGCACTGAAATTTCTTTTTGTCGTAGTGGGTTTATTTTTTACGCTTATTTTTAATTTTTTTTTTTTTTGTTAAAATCAGCGTTTTGAGCTCTGTACAATTGGATATTTTTCTCTACCTGTAACTGTTACAAAGGTCAAATTTGACACTACCATTGTTTAGCCCCTATCTAACTTCCTAGATGTTGCCTGCAACAGTTTGTTGAATCTCCACTTGTTTTGAAATTGTTTGGGGGGGGGGGGGGGTTACAGACTTTTGACTCTCCCTGTTTACACTGAACGTGCAAATTATTACTAATTCCCAGTGGTGATCAAACCTCCTGGTGCCATTTGTCTTGTGGTGTAACGAAGGCTAGATGTTGTACTGTTGCCATATTTTCAACAGAGCTGGCTGACACAATTGTAAATGTCCCACTCTGTATTGGCTCTGAAGTTTCAACAGTAGCCCAATGATTCAGTAGCATTTAGATTCGAGGACTTTGTGAACCAGTGAATTTTAACACGGTTGAGTACCTTCCAAGTTATGTCTTATAGTGCCAGGCACAAAAAAGAAAACTGGTGCAATTGTAGTTGTCTGTTTTAGTTTTGAAATGTAGTGACCACCTTGCCTGTAAGTCTGTTTGTTCAAGGAAACTATAAACAGCCAAGCTAGATCCATAATTTACGTTTTGACTATTTAAAAGAGAATGCGATCTTTATTCCCCCCTCCCCTTTGCTTCTCAGGGCACATAAAGCCGTCGGTCCCGGCTGCTGCTACCATCTTAGAGCAGTTGTTAAATGCAGAAGGCAACAGGAAACTATCACATTACTCTCTCTTCCCTAGTATATACTGGACCTGTCTAAGGACAGAACACTCACTATATATAAAAAAGAATGGACTTGGAAATAATAATGATATAATAAATTAGACCAGTAAGGCAATCAGAATATCATTTTTCTATCTATCTATCTATAAAGTGGTTTTGGTTTCATTTCGGATCCAATTTCACTAAGAGAATGCCAGAAATAAGGAATGCACAGTTTCCTGCCTGATTTTGATTGGTTGAACGAGTTTTATTTATTTGCGCATGTGTTAGTTTCCTTTTTTCTTTCGTGCTAGGTACTATAAGTAGTAGCAGTCCCATTGAGAAGTGCTTTATTTTGAAATGACACCATCCTTTAATCTTGTACATAAAGATTATGATAGGTGTTAAGTGACCTAGTAGTGTTTTGGTAGCATATGGTGTCTGCTGAGGATGAGGAAAATGCCGTATCTGATGATAGACAGTCAATAGTGATATGATATTAAGGTATCTTCATAGCCTAGATTTTGCACCGTTTGCTTGCAATTCTGACACTGAAGTTAGAGGTGATCCATGTTGCTATTGTCCTCTTGATTGACCAGATGACATCAGTGATAATGTAGTCAGCCAGTGTTTCTTCTCTGGGTGTTGGTACAGTCTATTCCAAAAGCATTTCACTGGGTGAATGATGTTTGGCTTTGCAATATAGTCCATCCAGCCTTAGTTTGTGCGAAATGTGATGGACATTTCAATTGTTATGTACTGTTTAATTTTTGTTGTAACAGTGTCCAACAATTGAAACGGCCATCATATTTCGTGCAAACTAAGGCTGGATGGACTATAGTTAATATATTGAGGGAAGCCGAACATCATGCACGTAAGTGAAAATGCTTTTGGAATAGTACATCTAATATTGGTAGACTTGCAACATACAGTTGATACAGTTACCTTCAAGAAAACTATGGTTGTTACCATTTTAATGACTTATGCTAACCATCCAGGTCACTACAATCATCAATTGAGAAGCTTTGTATAAATTTTGTTTGGGAATGTTCCATTTGGTGCAGGAAGTTCCAATTAAAACCCCTCAATAGTAACTAATCTTCTATAATTTCTAGTGTTTTTGCATAAATACATGGCCTCTCAGACGTTTAGGTTTAAGATTCTGCAGGTGGTAGAGGGCTGTAAATGTGAGTATTTTGAGAACGGAAACCAATGGCTGGAAATGCATGTTTTAGGCACCACAAGATCTTGAACGAGTAATATGTGCGAGGAACATTATTATAATCTACTTTCATGTTTAGAGCAAACAATTTATTTATCCATAAACAAATTGCATCTCGGCAAGTATTCAAAACTGAGATCATGAGTCTCAATACGGCAGTACAATGGTACACAGTTTTAAATTTCCCCGATGTCTCTTGTACAAGGAGATGGGCAAGTTAAACCCTTGCAAGCAGTATTGAATCGGATTCTATTGGGGCTTTATACACCAATGACTTAATGTCTGAACTCCCATTGTATTTCCTAATGGGTATCGTGCATGAAAATTTTAAGTTGTTTTCTATAGTATTCTTTATCAGTATCAAGGAATAGTGATTTGATTTTTTCAAATAGTTTACATTATTTTTTTTTTTTTTCAAAATATTAAATTTGGCACCACAAAAAAACATACATCACTTGAGTTTTATGATGTCACTTTCCTGTTCATCACTATCACCATTAATGCTTAAAGCTTACAGCCAACAATGCTTAATCATCAAATAAAGCTTCACATACAAATTCATTGTGTTTTCTGGAAAATGACGTCGGACATAGTTTTGGTTGGGAGGCGTGGTTTTGTTTCTATTTTTTTTTGTTTTTTGTTTTTTTTTAAATTTCTTATATACAGATTTCTTCAAGAATCACTATTCAAGACTATCTTCAACTATCATACATCAAGGCATTCAACATTGGTGACAATACCAGTACCACATATGGCCAACACAATCACGGCATTCTTGCAGAAATTCAAGTGGGAGGTTCTCGGTCACCCTCCATAGAGTCCAGACCTTTCTCCCTGCGATTACGACATTTTTGGTTCCCTAAAAAAGGCTCTGAGGGGCAAACGATTCACCTCGGACGACAACGTCAACCAGTACGTGCAGAACTGGTTCACAACGCAGCCCCGGGAATTTTATGAGAGTCATTCACCACCTTGTTTCGCAGTGGGACAAGTGCCTCAACAGCCAGGGCCAATACTTCTGACATACAGATACTGGTTTCTGTTCCTAGGCCTCCGGCTCGTTTCTTTTTGAATGCTCCTTATAAATCAAATCAGATTTTGATCTGACGAATTTCAAATGAAACTACCTTATAATATTTGATATACTGGTGCATTTGATATAATTCACTTCTTTTTTCTCAATTTTCTGTCTCCAAAAGCTAATTCGAAAGTGAATTCTTGAAAACAAGATGGTGACAACCATTCACCGAAAAAGTCACTGTGATCACGTTTCATTTACTATAACTTCCATCTTGTCCCTGCATATGATAATCGTTGAACAATATAGACATCATGTTAAGCAAATTTATAACATTAAAGGTGAAAAGTGAAAAAAATATCAACCAGCAAAGCTTTTCACAGCAGCCACTGTGTCCATCTCTTGAAACTGTTCAAGATTGTTTTATAAAATTTAAATGAATATTTATTACAGTACCTGAAGAATCAGATGATAATGAATCGGATTTTGAAGGTTTTAATTGTAAAGCATCCAGGTTATGCATTTTTTTTTTTTTTAATTAAAAAATAAAGACGTTTTCTGCACATTTGTGTATATTTTATTTCTAGTAATTCAACAACGAGTCAAAAACTAGGGGTCGCATTATACAGAAGACAAAATTTTTTACTGGTTTCTTGGCTCTGAAAATGAGGGTCGCATTATACAAGAGTGGATTATAATGGAATAAATACAGTAACCTCGGTTTAAAAGCAAAAAAAATAGTAAAAAAAAAAAAAAAAAAAAACCTTTAAAAACATTTGCTTAACATTTTCTTTTTGTGAAAAAAATTAAAAATAAAACATTGTATAGAATCATTTAACTTATATGGAATTTTCAAATGATTGTCAATTAATGAATATATAACGAATTGAATAGATTATAAATTTAATATTTGCATTTCTTCATTCAATATTACATGAGGGCTGTCTTTAAAGTAAGGTCTGTTTTCTACTAAAAACAAAACTACTACACAGAGTGAATACAAAAGTCTGAACCCCCTTTTATTTTTTGAACCGAAGCAGATAATGTCAATTTTGATGAATCCAATGAATAGGAAGTTGTGGGTGGCCTATCCCATGGTGCACTTTTCATCATCCCAAATATGCAAATTAAGGCACATTCAAAATTTATCTCAAAAACCGTAAGGGATAGAGAAAAAAGCCCAATTGCAAACTTTTTCAGCATAAAAAAACAAACAAAACAAAAGAAAAAATCATCCAAATCGGACCAACCAATCACCCACAATCACGTGGTGAGCTGTTTGTAGTTTACAAACAGTCACACTGCACAAGGAAAACTGAACGTTGATATTTCCACCATGTAAAGCATGCAAATCCAAAAATTAACATAAATTACAATACTCGCATTCACTTTCATGCGGAAAAGCAAATACAAGGCATGTTTCAGCACACAGAAGACACAACAATTCCAGGATGGCAAGCTACACTGTTCCGGAAATGGTCAACATGATCTTCTGCTTCAGAGAGGCAAGGAGAAACCTACATGCTGCAGTTAGGTTGTATCGAGACAGATACCCTAACGAATGCCATCCAGCTCGTCAAACAATGCATCACATTATTCAAAGATTCGAGGCTACAGGGAATGTTAATGCAGAACGAGGACGACCAAGGGCACAAGGCGACGAGGATACAACAACACTAGTTCTGGCTGCAGTTGCTGCAAATCCCCACACAAGCAGCAGAACAATTGCTGCAGATGTTGGGTGCCATCAGAGAACTGTTTTCAACATTCTACACGCAGATCATTTTCACCCATACAATATTCATTGTCACCAGGAGTTACTGCCATTGGATTATGTTGCTAGGGCCGCCTTCTACAACTGGTTACTTACCTGCCTGGATGACAATCCAAACTTCGTTCATGAGGTGTTGTGGACAGATGAAGCCCAGTTCACCAGGGATGGAGTTATCAACAGGCACAACCATCATCATTGGGCAGACGAAAACCCATGATGTCTGCGAGAAGCAACTCATCAAGTGAACTGGAGAATCAATGTGTGGTGTGGATTGTACAATGACACGGTGGTTGGGCCGTATTTTTACGATGAAACACTGACTGCAGAACGCTACCGGGCTGAAATTCACAACGTGGTAGCCACAGACTTCATTGACAATTTGCCATTGGCCTCGTATCAGCGCATGTGGTTTCTGCATGATGGAACTCCTCCATATTACGGGTTGGTCGTTCGCGAGCGTCTAAGTGAGATGTTTGAACAACAATGGATTGGCTGAGGAGGACCAGCTCGTTGGCCACCCCGCTCCCCTGATTTTACACCACTTGACTTTTTCTTGTGGGGATACCTGAAGGACAAGGTTTATGCACGCAGCCCGCCTCACTGGAGGATCTGGTTCAACGAATCCAGGAAGCGTGCCGAGGAGTGACACCAGCCATGCCATGCTTGCCGATGTTTTGGCATCAGTTAGGTTCCGTGCCCAATTGTGTTATGGTGCCCACAGTCGTCACATCGAACATTTTGTTGATTAACTTTTTTTTTAAACTGTTTGAAGTAACTTGTTTGTGCCGTGTGACTGTTTGTAAGTAACGTGATTGTGGGTGATTGGTTGGTCCGATTTGGATGATGTTTTTTTGTTTTGTTTGTTTTTTTTATGCTGAACAAGTTTGCAATTGGGTTTGTTTCTCTATCCCTTATGGTTTTTGAGATAAATTTTGAATGTGTCCTAATTTGCATATTTGGGATGATGAAAAAGTGCACCATGGATAGGCCACCCACAACTTCCTATTCATTGGATTCATCAAACTTGACATATCTGCTTCGGTTCGAAAAATAAAAGGGGTGTTCAGACTTTTGTATTCACCCTGTATATGTTTTCAAATTTATTCTCTACTAAATTCTACAAACTTTTAACTATTTTTCTGCATAGCTTTCAAGTTCATTTAAACATTTGTCATAGTGCTCAATGAGCTTCTGCATGTACACTTTATACAGGGTGTTTCAAAATTATGTATAATAAATTTAGTGACATATTCTTCAGGTCAAAAGAAGACGAAAATGTTCTATAGCACTTTGTCTGGAAACGATTTATTTACGCGATACAGCCAACTAAACCCGTGGCTCCAAATTACAGGAATTGTTCAAAGTGCCCGCCACCAGCTCGCACGCACGCTTCGGCTCGTTGCATGAGCGACCGTCTGATGTCATGGAAGAGTTCGTCGCCAGCATTACGAACGGTTTGGCATGCATTTTCAATTCGTTGTCGCAGATCCATAATGTTAGGAACTTCTGTGCTGTAGACGATCATTTTCACATGACTCCACAGAAAAAAGTGCAAGGGATTAAGGTCGGGTGATCTTGCAGGCCAGGCTACCGGTCCACCTCGACCTATCCACCGATTCGTGTATGTAGCATTAAGGTGTGCTCGCACAACATGGCTGAAATGTGCTGGAGCGCCATCATGCATGAACCACATGTTAGATCTTATCAAAAGAGGAACATCTTCCAGTAATTCTGGCAATGCATTCTGCAGAAACAAAAGATACGTTCGCCCAGTCAATCGTGGCGGCAACACATAAGGGCCAATTAAATTATTTCCGACAATTCCACACCAAATGTTCACGGAGAAACGCTCTTGATGCGCTCGAGCTCTGGTAACATGCGGGTTAGCATCTGCCCAATGGTGCTGGTTGTGAGAATTTACGATTCCTGTCCGGGTGAAGGTTGCTTCGTCCGTGAAAAGTATCTGGCTGAGACAACTAGGGTCTGCAGCATGACGACGTTGTATCCATTGGCAAAATCGTTGTCGGTGTGGATAGTCCGTTGGGTTCAGTGCCTGAACCAGTTGCAGGTGGTATGGATGCAAAAGCTGACGGTGAAGAATGCGCCAAACAGATGAGTGCGGAATGTGTACCATGGAAGAAATATGACGGGTGCTTGTCTGTGGTTCATCATGTATGATGTCAATTATCACATCCTCCTCATCCGGAGAATGTGCTACAGGCCGTCCTTGTCCTGTTTGAAGGCCAAAGGAACCACACTCCCTCAAATGTCTGTCGACAGATACAAATGTTCGGTTATTTGGCAAATGTCTATTCGGAAAGCGTTCTTGGTAGAGTCTTCTTGCTTCCACAGCATTTCCGTCCGCAAGACCATACATTAGGTGCATGTCAGTGTATTCTGCACTGGAATACGTGTACATGACTTTTTTTTACGTAAATCGTAATGCGTATGTCAAAGCACGCAAACGTTCTGAAATTGATATTCCTAGTGGATGTACAGTAGTGAAACTACAGTAATGGAAACAACCGTACACAACTAATGGAACAACCCTAAAGTAGGTGTAAATGGAACAAACCTAGTGTTGGGTCGAAACGCTGGAACTGCTAAAATATCGTCCGCTAACTACCGTGCTTCCCTACTGTATGATATTGGATTACTCGTAAACAAATCGTTTCCAGACAAAGTGCTATAGAACATTTTCGTCTTCTTTTGACCTGAAGAATATGTCACTAAATTTATTGTACATAATTTTGAAACACCCTGTAGAAGCCTGCCACCTGTGAGGAAAACCACACAGTTTTCACTTCTCCATCGTCGCTGAAATGCAGACTGCCAAGAAGCTCCTTTAGGTACCGGAACAGGTGGTAGTCACTTAACATGAAGTCTAGACTTTAAATAGAGTGGTCAAGTTTGCATTTCAGCAGAGTGTGGCCTTGATTGTTGTGGAGCAACCACGCAATAGGTCCATTGCAATAGGTCCTTACACTTTACTATCCATGCACGTCTGCTGCTGTCATGTTTCTTGCTGTCAAATAACACATAACTGACTGTATTTCGCAGTCGGCAGCAACCTCAAGAATCTTAAACAGTTTAATGACACTGTGTGCTGCACACGCACCGATGCCATGGCTATAAATGGTGTCTGCATGTTCACAAGGATGCTGGAAATCTGTGCGCATGCGCACTGTTATGAGTGTGCAAGATTTCTAAAGATATTTACAATGGACCATACTTAAAAAACAACCCTCATAAAAACATTTGAAATATCCTCATAAAAACATTATCGCACGAGGGCATATTGAAAAGCTGAACCTGTCGGAGACGAATTCCGGGGTTGTTGTCGACACCAGGACCGAACGGCAGGTTTCACCTCATCGTCAGAACGCAACTCATGCCCCTTAAGGTGCTCTTTCCTCTTTGGGAAGTAGTGAAAGTCGCAAGGTGCAAAGTCTTTCATTTTTGAACTGCAGTTTTTCATCTTTGAACTGTAGACGCTGCAACCCCCTCTGATGTGTGGCGATCGTGTGCGGATGGGCGTTATCATGCTGCAGAAGAGGATCCAAAGCTGCCATTCAATCCTCGTTTCGACGACAACCCCGGAATTCCTCTCCGACGGGTTTACCCGACTAGTCACGCGTTGGCGTAATGCATGGAAAGGGATGAGGACTATGTCGAAAAGTGAATAGTGCATTACATAGAGGACAAATGTAAGTATCAGATACAAAAAGAATCTTGAAAATTGGTTAAAAAATAAAAAAGTTACAGCCATGGAGGCATTACTTTTCAATCTGCCCTCGTATTTAAGTTTTTAAACAATTCTGTATATTCAGTGAGTGCCACAACGTTTTATTTTAATTCACATAGATATTAAGCAAAGAAAATTTTTTTTTTACTTTTGAATGCATTTTTATTTTAAAACGCAAAAGCATTGTTTTTAAAAGTTTTTTTTTTTTTTTTTTTATTGTATTTTATTTTTTGCTTTTTAGTCTTTCTTCTTGAAAAATCTATTTATTCTTGTAGTTAATTATTCATGTTGCCAAGAAGCATAGATTTGATATACAAGACCAAAAACAAAGTCCTGAAGAGGTAGCCCTATCCCCTGTTTAGGAATTTTAATTACATGTAAATGAAGAAAATCTGAAGAGGTGGCCTTACCCCTTATCTGGAATATAAGTTATATTCAAATCAGTTTTTAGAATTCAAATTTTGAAATTTTTATACTGGACTAAATTATCATCAGAAATGAACCAGTGTGCTAAATTTGGCATCTTTTGAACAACGGGAAGTAGACGAAAATTGATTATGGAAGCTTAACCAACAAGGAGAAACAGATGGAAGCTTTCTTGTTGGCTAAGATGGAATATTTGACCCAAATAGAAAAATAAAGTTTAATAAAAAAGCTGTAAAAATAATAAAAAGATTATATTCTTAGGAAAGAGTAAGCATTAATGAAAAAAAGAAGCTTATCTGCACCTTGCCATTCCAGGCTTTCATAAAAGCTTGAATGTCAGATGGATCACTCTTCTTACTATGGATCAATATAGCATCTGCACCTTCAAAATTCAAACAAATTATAAAAAGTATGTTCTTCCTTATCATAAATAAAATCAAAATATATACTTTCAAATATCGTAACAATTTTTGTTTCTATATATTTCTTTATTTAGAATCTGTTCAATCGAATACTCTTAATGATGCAGGTTTAAATATAATTTCCTCTGATATAAGAAATCTTATCAAATTGGTTTGAATGAAAAATAGGTTTCTATTTTGTATGAAGCATTTATAAGAAAATTTGAACTACAATTATCTTAATCTTAATTCTTGAAGTTTTAACGGTTATCTCTCTCTTTTAACGTAATCACTTGCTACAGGTCTCCTATTGTATGAGGGGCATCAAATTTGACCTGGACTTTATCCTTTATAAAATCAGGAAACTAACAAAAAAAAAACAAAAAACACCACACCAGTTATTTCTCAAAGAACTCTCCTTGCTTCTCTACACATTTTTTTCTAGCATTCTGGGAGCATCTGGATACCGTTTCTGTAGAAACCTTCAGGCTGATGT
>JAHWFO010037605.1:607658-740581 GCA_023313115.1 Rhysida immarginata
GGGGGGGGGTGGGTGGAAGCACCTCGTAGCCTGTAGCGCCTGCATGGTCGTCCGTGCAACGTGCGGATGTGCATATGATGCAGTTCACGACAGTAGGTCGCAGCGGTGATCGTCTCCCCCTGCTGCAGGAAGCTGTAATGCACTGCACCACGGATGTTCCACCAAACTGTTCATGTGGGATCCATTTGTCCTGCTTTTTTACCTTGCCGATGGTCCTAAGGTGTCTACTGACAGTCAATGCTAATACAGCATGATCCCCTGCAAGGTCCTGAACAGTTTTTGATGGGTCCTCTTCCACAGAACGCTTCAGATCAGCGTCATTCAACACGTTGGGGGTCTGCCGTATGGCTCATTTGCCAGGTCCATCACTCCCGCCCAGAGTTTTCGGAACCAACGTTGTACAGTACATTCGTTTATAGTGTCTACACCGAATACCTTATTGATGTTTCGAGAGGCGTTGGATGCAGTGTGATTCCACCTGAACTTGTAATTCGTATGAAGTCATGACTATCTTTGCTTGGGTTCAAACACTATTAAATATCATCGCAGACATGGAAATTTCAGGCAGCTGGTCGCTGATAGGTTTATCTCTGGGAATGCACCACTTTGTTATCGGTACTTGCTACTAAACGTGGAAACAGTGCTGAAGTGCGGAACTCACCTCAAAATCAGACATTTGATATGCAACAACCTGATATAAACAGATACCTCCACCATGCTTAGTCGTATGGCTAATTGACACCTCATTGTAACCAGGGATCGGTAATATTTTAGAGCCAAGTTTCGGTCAAAACTAAAATTGTGGATAAGCTAAGTTTTGTATTTTTCCACACGATAAGTTCAGGGATATAGGACATTTAATTGCTGCTAGGCACACAGGCTGAAAATAGGAGTTGTTTAAAGTATAGGGAGCGCCCCTCAACCTCCTGCCAGCCAAACTCCAATGCAAAACAAGACCAGAAATGCTCTTCGCTCTCAGTCATTCCTGTTTAAAAATAAATTTACTTTAATTGTAAATTAAAGTTAAACCTAAAAATAAACTTTTTTCTTGAATCTAACACACTGGCAGTAGGTCCAAAGTGGCGACTTCTGGGGAGTTTGCACTATTTGTATTATCCAGTGCTTTATTGCATAGTTTGGGTGGGGATGTGGTACCATTTTACGCTGAAGAAATGTTTACAAATGTTCAATGTCCCCTCCACTTCCCCTCATTCAAGAACAAAGCTGCCAAATAAGACACTACACACAGAATCTCAATTGGCATAGCAGAAACATACCACTTAAAAGTCCTTCAACATAGCCACCAAAGTTGGCTGATCTCTGTACACCTTTGACTTCAGATACTCACATAACCAAAAGTCGCAAGGTGTAAAGTCTGGAATCTTGGAGAACACTTATCCAGAAAAGAGCATTAGGACTCCCTACAGCATTAAGTAGTGGTCAGAAATTTAACTGCAGTTGAATCTTGTTAATACGTATTTCAAGGGACTGGGCAAACATATGTATTATCCGGGTATGAAATATGATTCACTGATAATCTTTTCATAAGTTGTTCCATTTAATTTATAATTTCACTTTATCACCACATATGACTGTGAGAGCTTATTTACCAAGTGGGATGAGGTTCCAACTTTTGGCACCTGCATAACAGTCATCATATCATCATATTCAACTAGGACTGTGTTATCATCTGGACTTGAAGTCATCGAATGTCAACATCTGTGCAAAATTTCTTCTAGAAAAGGCCTCCAACATTTGGATCTACAAAAAGGCATCGTGAGTTTTAACAAGCAAATATTCAAATTTACTTGCATCAAACTTAAAGTACATACATTCCATCTGTACATTTTACTACATGAAAAATATACTGAGTGAGCAAATTATTATGACCACCCTGTCAGTATCTTGTTGGGCCACCTTTTGCCTTTAATACTGCAGTATTTCTTCGTGGCATTGATTCCACAAGATGTTGGAAGGTGGTGGGAGGCATCTGACACCATGCCTGATGGTTAGCACTGTCTAGTTGTGCTAGATTGGACGGTGGTGGATCCAGCCGTCTGATGGTTCGTTCGACTTCGTCCCACAAATACTCAATTGGAGTGAGATCTGGCAATTGTGGGGCCACCGAAGTAAGGTAAAGTCCCCCTCATGTTCCTGGAACCACTCCTGCACAATACGAGCTCTGTGGCATGGCGCATTGTCTTGCTGGAAATAGCCATCTCCATTGGGGTATGCCATCAACACGACAGAATGGACTTGATCGGCGACGATACGGAAGTATGCTGTGCCATCCAGATGTTGTTCAACACGTATTAACGGATCCAACGCATGCCAGGAAAATATTCCCCAGACCATAACACTGCCCACACCGGCCTGAAGGGTTGTACTCATGCACGCGGAATCCATGCTTTCGTGCTGTTTCCACCAGACTCTCACGCAGCCGTCTGCATGATGTAACTGGAATCGTGACTCGTCAGACCACATGATTTGTTTCCACTGCTCGATAGTCCAGTCCTTGTGCTCCTGTGCGAATTGGAGTCGTTTCCGCTTGTTGGTTGCAGACAGCAGACAGCAAAGGTGTGCGGACAGGTCTTCAGCTTCCGTATCCCATGCGATGCAGTGTGCGGCGGACAGTGCATTCAGAGACCGTTTTGGAGGACCCCTGATTAAGGTCAGCAGTGATTTGATGCACAGTTGCCCTTCTGTTATCCTTTACCAGTCATGACAGTCTCCGTTCTGTCCGATCATCAACCATCCGCGGGCGGCCACAATGCAAACGTTCAGACTCTGTCTTCCGGCTAACCGTCCAGTCTTTAAATACTTTAACGACGGCTGCTCTTGAGCACTCCACGAATGCTGCTGTTTCGCTGATACTCGCTCCATAGCTCCGAGCACCTACAATCATCCCGCGTTCGAAGGCTGTTAAATCGCATTGTTTACCCATAATTGAAGAATGGAAGACGTCTACTGTTGTCGACGACACTCAGCTTCCCTTTTTATATTGGTCCGGCCCACTAGCAACATTGTGGCGACATCCGTGCACGCATTTGCATAAACATGTCAGGTGGTCCTAATAATATGCTCACTCAATATATATTACTACTTTAGTTTCAAGTGGGTCATTTTTGACTATTCCCCTTACAGTTCCAACTTGGTGCCTAGTGATTTTCACCCTTCACCAAAAATGAAGGGGTTTCTCATGGGAACACACTTCCAACATGATGAAGCACTTAAAGAAACAATAACTTCAAGACTTCAGTCATTAGCAACAAATTTGTATAACATCACCATTAAAAAACCTGTGCCTCAATAACAATGGCGATTTTGTAGAAAAGTACCCATGTGTTATTTAGAAAGTTGTAGAGCATCATGTAGAATGTGGGTTTAGCAAAAAACCGGGTGAAAAAATCTCATCCCCTGCCCTTTATCAAGTGGGTAAAGTGAAAGTGTTAGGTTTAGTAGTGTTGCAATTAAATTTTTGTTTTGCTATCTTTTGTTTTTTGTTGAGATACACCCAATTATTTTTTACTTTCTGGACAACCCTTTTAAAAGTCTATTTTCTTGTACTTCATCACATTAAAAACATGCCATACATTTCCATTCATTTCTTTTCATGATCAATTACAACTCATGAAAAGATTAGAACTTATACTCTGAAGTATTAAATCATACTTAATACTGTGCCAATCATATACAGGGTGTTTCAAAATTATGTACAATAAATTTAGTGACATATTCTTCAGGTCAAAAGAAGACGAAAATGTTCTATAGCACTTTGTCTGGAAATGATTTATTTACGCGATACAGCCAACTAAACCCGTGGCTCCAAATTACAGGAATTGTTCAAAGTGCCCGCCACCAGCTCGCACGCACGCTTCGGCTCGTTGCATGAGCGACCGTCTGATGTCATGGAAGAGTTCGTCGCCAGCATTACGAACGGTTTGGCATGCATTTTCAATTCGTTATCGCAGATCCATAATGTTAGGAACTTCTGTGCTGTAGACGATCGTTTTCACATGACCCCACAGAAAAAAGTCCAAGGGATTAAGGTCGGGTGATCTTGCAGGCCAGGCTACCGGTCCACCTCGACCTATCCACCGATTGCAGCATTAAGGTGTGCTCGCACAACATGACTGAAATGTGCTGGAGCGCCATCATGCATGAACCACATGTTAGATCTTATCAAAAGAGGAACATCTTCCAGTAATTCTGGCAATGCATTCTGCAGAAACAAAAGATACGTTCGCCCAGTCAATCGTGGCGGCAACACATAAGGGCCAATTAAGTTATTCCCGACAATTCCACACCAAATGTTCACGGAGAAACGCTCTTGATGCGCTCAAGCTCTGGTAACATGCGGGTTAGCATCTGCCCAATGGTGCTGGTTGTGAGAATTTACGATTCCTGTCCGGGTGAAGGTTGCTTTGTCCGTGAAAAGTATCTGGCTGAGACAACTAGGGTCTGCAGCATGACGACGTTGTATCCATTGGCAAAATCGTTGTCGGTGTGGATAGTCCGTTGGGTTCAGTGCCTGAACCAGTTGCAGGTGGTATGGATGCAAAAGCTGACGGTGAAGAATGCGCCAAACAGATGAGTGTGGAATGTGTACCATGGAAGAAATACGACGGGTGATTGTCTGTGGTTCATCATGTATGATGTCAATTATCACATCCTCCTCATCCGGAGAATGTGCTACAGGCCGCCCTTATCCTGTTTGACGGCCAAAGGAACCACGCTTCCTCAAATGTCTGTCGACAGATACAAATGTTCGGTTATTTGGCAAACGTCTATTCGGAAAGCGTTCTTGGTAGAGTCTTCTTGCTTCCACAGCATTTCCGTCCGCAAGACCATACATTAGGTGCATGTCAGTGGATTCTGCACTGGAATACGTGTACATGACTTTTTTTTATGTAAATCGTAATGCGTATGTCAAAGCACGCAAACGTTCTGAAATTGATATTCCTAGTGGATGTACAGTAGTGAAACTACAGTAATGGAAACAACCGTACACAACTAATGGAACAACCCTAAAGTAGGTTTAAATGGAACAAACCATTCAACCTAGTGTTGGGTCGAAACGCTGGAACTGCTAAAATATCGTCCGCTAACTACCGTGCTTCCCTACTGTATGATATTGGATTACTCGCAAACAAATCATTTCCAGACAAAGTGCTGTAGAACATTTTCGTCTTCTTTTGACCTGAAGAATATGTCACTAAATTTATTGTACATAATTTTGAAACACCCTGTATAAACCAGTATTTTTTGAAAACTGAATTTTTTTGTATGCCAACAATTACACTGTTAAAGAACTTGAAAGATCAAGCAAAGACAGCATTTTGCAAAATATTTATTGGCATGTAAAAAAAAAATAAAAATAAAAATAAAAAATAAATAAAAAATAAAAAAAACTCTGGGTAAACTTATAGATTGGAGTAAAATCACCTATTAGTCCACAAAAGAAAAACAAACAGAAATAAATCATGGATGTCCTTATTTGTTATTAATTATTATTATTATTATTATTATTATTTATTGAATTCACATCAACAGTAGCAGGTAAGAGATATGCTGCTACAGCTATTGCTGTACAAGTTTGTGCCAAGTGTAGAATAAAGTTACAAAAATGGTAGAGACATGAATTTATGAATTGTATGGCAAGTATGAAGTATAGCAGTTTTTTTAATGTTCTTAATCAAATATCTTGGTAAGTTTAAATGGCTGAGTGATGAAACGAGATGAATAGGGATTGTCCCTGCTGCCAAGATTATCATGGGAACTAATGCTTGGTACTTCTGTAATTTCACGATAAAGGTATTGCTGACCAGCAGCCGAGAGTTCTGTCTGTGATCACACATTATTATTATTTTGTAAATGATTCTTGTAAATTTTGTAAAATTATCTTGATTCGAATTGAATAGAAATTGAAATTGAAAAATTGAAATTATTATTATTATTATTATTATTATTATTATTATTATTATTGTTATTTGGAAAACCAAACTCGGATCAAGTCCAGAAGTCAAGTCCTAGAGCAGACCCAAGAGAGGTCCAAGTGGTTAAAATGCAATGAATGGAAGAATTACATGCTCGTGGGAATATTAATGCTTGGGTGTAGGAATTTCCTTACTATGTGACAAGTGTTTATGATTGTGGCTTTCTGTAAGGTTTTATATAAGTATGGGTTTAAATTTAGTGTTGGCAAGCTTTTGTGTAATGAGTGTGGAATAACATCAGTGGCAGAAAGAATGATAGGAATAATGTGTACTCTGGTAACTCTCCAAAGCAGTTTTATTTTATGTGCAAGATCCGTATATTTAGTGATTTTGTCAGTATATGTCTTTTGTAAATTGTGTATATTGGGGATGGAGATTTCAATTATGTTGGTCATTTTGTTTTGCTTATCTGCGAGTGTAATGTCTGGTCTGTTATGAGGGATAGTTTTGTCAGAGATTATAGCTCTGTCAAAATATAGTTTATGTGTGGTGTTCTCTAAGACAGTGTCTGGGATATATTTATAGTATGGAATATGGATGTCCCTAAGCTTGTACGATGTTGGCTACCTGGTTAAGTCTGTGTAAATAATCTGATCTGCGTGAATATCTTGCAACTGAATATGACATGCTGGATGGTTTCCTGCAAGCCCCATCAATTGAATCTTTGATAATATGCTTTCTGTAGCTTTTAGTGTTAATAATCTGGTCTTGTATGGCAATCATGATTCCTTCAGTTTCTCCAAAGAGACTTCCTTCACTCAACCAAAAGTTCGATGCTTTTTTTCCACACGTGGCTGGTTTCTGACCTCAACCAAAAGTTCGACATGTGGCTGGTTGAGGTCAGAAGGCTGTCTACTATGAAGTTGCTTTCCAGCTATGATTGAAATTTAGTGCACATTGTAGGAATGTTATGAGTGTTCTGCATGCTGTTCAGATTTAAAGGTGTGTATTTTGTATCAGCCATGCAGATTGCTTTGTGCAATGGTAATGTGTGTTTTTTAGAGTAAAAGAATTCTGTTTCTGGTGTAGATCTATTATATAAATAAGACCTCTGCCTCCCTCTGAATGAGGGAGGGTGAGTCTTTTGATAGTTTTGTGTGGATGATGTTTTGTGTGGTTTGTAAGTAGTTTATGTTGTTTCCTTTCAAGTCCCTCAAGATCCGCATGTGCCCATTGTATGACTCCAAAGGAGTAGAAGAGTATTGGGGTGGCATTAAGTGTTGATGGCCTTGATTTGTGATTGATATAAGCCCGTATCTTTCTTTTAATTACTAATAAGTTAATTAAACAGGGTCGTCCTTTAAATTGTAACGCACAATAATTAATTTCCTTAGCCTAACTTACCTTGACTGCGTGATTGTCCCACGTTACTTAAGCCTATTCCCGCTGTGATCGTATAGTGTGTTACCTGTTATCCCTAACAAAACAAATTTTACCTAATACCTCCCACACCATTTGCGTTAATTAATGCCCCACAACCCTGCACCCAGGATCCTTACTAACCAAGACAATTTCATATGGAACACAGACAAATTAATAAGTAAATAATCATTTATTAGATAGCAGTACTAAAATAATAACCGTTTATCAAAATTTTCAATACAATTATAACAGCAATCAACTTTCTTATTATAATTTATCAATTAACACTTCCAAACAAGGCTAGGGTACTATTACTGATAATGACTTATTTTTGTTGATGAATTATGAAGGTTCACTTATCAAATTACATCACCATAAACCAATTTAAATTAACGAATTTACGATCTTCTCTCTAATAGCTTAATTAATGGTATTATAATGACATTATTTGGAATAACAAACTAGTTGAATCTATGGCAAGATCAATGCACGCTCAAATCGTGACACATGCTTTCCCCTTTAATTTTACCTAAAATTGCAACCCTTATTCAGTACACAATACATTAAATTACTTGAAAGAGGTAGTAAGATGGAAATTATATCAATTCGTAATTCAGATAGTCTGATAGTTGTATTTGCAGTCAATTAACGTTGGGGCCCATACACAAATTTGTAAAGTACTTACCTGGTTTTGTCGTAACTACAATGATCGTCGATCACTTCTAAACCCGTCGTACCTAGGAGTTCTCCTGTTTCCACACTTAGCTGCCGCTGGTTTGAGCTCTGTAGTCGATTCTAGATACGTCCAACGCCGTGCTGACTTGGCTGACCACCACGACGTGCGCTCTCGGTTTAGAACTGAGGACCCGTCTTGCTACATCTCCACAAGACTCCCCGTGCCGTCCTACCCCGCCGAGAGGCTGCTGGGATTCGGTCGAGCTCCCGTCAAGTCAAAGACTCCACCGTCTTCGAGGTGACTTGTTCACAACCGGTCGTTTTCGGGCCGAAGACACTGCCCTTTACCCCGGCCTAGTGCTAAGTACAGGCGTAATGCATCTCCAGGTGTATCACACGCATAATTTTTGATTCGGAAGATATTTTATCTGACTGATCGCATTGATGGTTGTCACCTTAATGATTTCTTTTTCACACACCTCCCCATAATGATTTTTTATTTCACACTGCGTTCTGGGGTTGTTTTTCTATGTGTTTCCTTTCCTCCTCTTTCAAGTTTCCCGCTCCCGTCCCCTCCTTATCTCTATGACTCACCCCCTCCCCTTCCTTATCAACCAAGAGTCTCCCGGATCATGTTCTAATTTTAATCCCAAAAGCACATGTCACAAATTTAGGCCTACATTGTCACGAATTTTACCAAACCAAAATTCTTAATATACATAATAATAATCCAGTTAATAAACACAAAACTTCCATTCAACAATTATTAATTCTAAATCAATCTGCCTCTGTTCCTTTTAGACCATCTCAATATAGGAATCCTCCCCTCCTTTTTATTATCCCAAGCAATCATAAGTATGCAAATTAACTAAAACAGATATGACTTTGAATGCCATAACTTTGTGCATATAATTTTATAGCGTTCTATAAACTTATATGTCACAGATTAAACTTCTAGAATTTAAGTATGTTTTATGTATTGCCTCTAGCCTATGAAGATATTCTTTAGTGAGTATGCTCTTTATGTGTTTGTGCTCCAGTTGCTTGGCTTGTTTAAATTCTAGATACATGTATTTGTAAAATTCACTATTTTCCATAGCAGCAATGTGACCTGATCCTTCCAATGTGAACCCCCCATCCCTGAATACTCCATTTTCAATGCGAATGGTTTTACATTTGTCAATCCAAATCCCATGTGTATGTCTTTTGAAAAAGTGTGTGTAATGTCAAGTAACTGGTGCAATTGTGTTTATGTGGAAGCATAAATTTTCATGTCATCCATGTAGAGCAAGTGTGAAAGTGTGTAGTGGCAGCTTTTATTGTGTTTAATCGTGTACTCATAAGTTGTGCTGTTCAGTCTGTTTGGTGAAACACAAAAACCAGAGTAGGCTCAGTGAGTCACCCTGGAAAATGCCCTGATTTATCTGTATTTTGTCAATCGTGATGTTTCACTACTAGGTGTGAGGTATAGTGTAGTTCTCCAATGCAGCATTGTATTTTTTAAAATTGTGATAAGCATGGGATTTATTTTACATAATTGTAATGTGTATAAAAGCCAGGAGTGTGGGACACTATCAAAGCCTTTTTTGTAATCAATGTAGGCTGCATGGAGGTCTCAATGTTTATTGTGAGTTAGTCATAGGACCACACTGTCTATCAGGAGTTGTTCCTTACAGCCCATGTGATTTCTATGGCATCTCTTTTGTTGTTCAATGAGTATGTTGTTTACCATCAAAATGTGTATAGATTTTGTTTGCAATACAATAAGTTATTATTTTGTAAAATGGAAGGAGGCATGTGAGAGGTTTATATTGTGTGAGATCTGTAGTGTTATGCAACTTTGGTACCATGTAAGTTATTTCTTGTGTGAGGAAGTGTGGCAATGTTTGTGGTGTTTGTGCTTAATAAGATCAAGTCCTAATCAAGGACCTAAGAACTATTGAGATAGTGCTTGAGGGAATAACAGTTCTGAGAAAGTTAATTTTTTGCAAAGTGAGAGTCTTCAAGTTTCAAATTTCTAGGCATCTAGGTAACCCCTTCAGTATTGCCCCAAGGGCTGCTACAAAAATTAGAATGACTACATATAGTCTTTTTCCACAAATGTTCAATTTCTATTTGTCAGTCATGACACTTTGTTATCTTCTCTCACTGCCTGTCTTCAATCAGTGTTTAAAAATTGTACACCTGCTTTAGTCTTACCCTTAGGCTATTTGTTTAATCTTTCTATCTCGACCGGTAAATATCCAACAAAATGGAAGCAGATTACAATTTGCCCAATACATAAAAAATCAACTGCCATCAGCTTTGGAAATTATGGTCCCATCATTTTGATAACTTTTCCAGCCAAATTGTTGGAGAGTATAATTGCCACTCATCTTTCTGAGTTTATTACTACTTACCTGCCAGACCCTCAGCATGGCTTTAGGAAACAATGCTCTACTCACAAGGAGAGGGCCCCAATGAACAATCGAGTTTTTTGATGCCCTTTGGTAGGATGGTAGTCTGATATGTCCTTTTCGTAAACCAAGTCCGCAGCCTCAACTTGGCCTTATTTTCGAGAAAATCCCTTTTAAAGTCTGTGTTATATAACACGTGTAAACTGCATTTTGGCAATCATCACAACAGCGGCAGCCGAACAGGTAACGTCGTGGCGTACGAACCGTAAGATCTTGATTTCGAATCCACCCGTGTTAGGCTTTGTTTGTTTTTTTTTCTTTTAATGTTTTGTAACTGTGCTATCGTCCACTTTTTAATATATTTTTTTGTTATAATACGCTGTTATAATGAAAAAAAAATTTTTAACAAGTAAGAGCAATAAGGAACACATTTTCAACTAATTTTTATGATAATAATATCTGTTATAAAAGTGTAAATAATTCATAAACATATATCGATTTTAAAGAAAAAACAAATTTTTTAATGTTTAACTTTTCATTTCTTCTTATGTTCAGGTTTTGATGTCTTTGCTTCTTGCCCATATTGGGCGCTATAATAAAATAACATAAAATAATCATTTTAACAAATAATTTCGAAGTTGTAGAATATTTACAGTTAGGCTCGTCGAATACAACGTGCTGGATAGTATTCTTCAAAAGAACATTGGATGAATGCAGGACTAATCTTGCAGTTGCAGCTTTCCTTTTTCATGCATTCCGGAAAAGAAATTTGATTTACATTCAAAAAATTTTCTTTTGTAGGCTTCAATTTGGCAGCATACCAGGTGTATCTGATATAAATACGATCTAATGTTACATATATTGCAAGAAATTATATTTTTACAAAGAAATCTGTACACAATAATTACCGTAACATTTTCGAATATATTGGAGCCTGTAATTGATCGTGAATGAATGCGTGAATTTTTATGAAATCTGCCCTGAATGTAATTTCCTTGTTTGTTTCCAAAAGATATGAACAATTCTGCATAAGACATAAAACTTTTAATTTGACGATAAAAATAAACGTCACATGGTTGGCACAATGGTGTACATTTCGGTCGTTAAAAGCAGCGTTATAAAAATTAAAACAAAAAAATGAGGTGTGGTCACCACCCGACTTTTTTATACATAAATATCCTGGTCCAAATACAGAAAAAAATAAAACAGCTGTCTAAAATGGTTACTTCCGATAGAAATTTTGAAAAAGTTTGTGAATAAAAGTTACTTCAAATTAGACTCTAAACACTTTGGTATATATTCCACATTTTCCTATACCATCTTTCGCCTATATGAGCAAAAAACAGGATTTTGTCAAGAGTAGAACTGGTACTTCCGGTTGGAATTTTGAAAAATTTTGTTAACAAAAGTTGTTTAAAATTAGCTTCTAAACACTTTTGTATACATTAGAAATTTTCCTATACAGTCTTATTTTGCCTGAATTAGCCAAAAACTGGATTTTCAAAAGAGTAAAACTGGCACTTCCGGTTGGAATTTTGAAACATTTTCTTAACAAAAGTTGTTTAAAAATAGCTTCTAAATACTTTTGTATACTTTACAAATTTTCCTATACCGTCTTATTTCGCCTGAATTAGCCAAAAACTGGATTTTCACAAGAGTAAAACTGGTACTTCCGGTTGTAATTTTGAAAACTTTTCTTAACAAAAGTTGTTTAAAATTGAAATTGTAACACTTTTCAATCTTTTCAAAATTTTCATAAACGCAATGGTTAACGAGGTATTTCGAAATTTATATTTTGGCGCTGGAGTAAACTGATACTTCCGGTTCACCAATTCCACTGGAAAACTAATCAGACCTCCCGAGGAAGATTTTAATCTTAAGTTTAAAGTTTGGTCTCGATAGCTTTAGCCGTTTGGACGCTATCATGGACACACAAACACACAGACATTTTCCAAAAATCACTTTTTCGTAATCTAGGGACCCTAAAACGTGAAGATCAGTGAAAATCTGGAGGTTGAAATTTTTCGTGATTACAATACTTCCTTATACTATGTATAAGAAAGTAAAAAAAGTCAATGCATGGACTTGAACCCACGATCTCGTGATTCATACATCACGACGTTACCTGTTCGGCTGCCTCTGTTGTGATGATTGCCAAGGTACAGTTTACACGTGTTATATAACACAGACTTAAAAGGGATTTTCTCGAAAATAAGGCCAAGTTGGAGGCTGCGGACTTGGTTTTACGAAAAGGACATATCAGACTACCATCCTACCAAAGGGCATCAAAAAACATGATTGTTCGTTGGGGCCCTCTCCTTGTCAGACTAACCTAGCAACTTTGACTCAGGTTCTTTTGCTCCACCTAGATTGTAGAGAACAGGTTAACATGATTTATTTGGATTTCTCAAAAGCCTTTGATCACGTCAGCATTGACTTATTAATTTATAAATTAAATTTTATTGGTCTTTCTAACACCTTATGTAGCTGGTTTGGCTTGCTGCTTTCTGATTGTTGTTTCTTGCTCTATGCTTGTGGTTTGAAGCTGGTCCTTATAGGATTCGCAGCAGAGTCCCTTAGGGTTTGCTGCTAGGTCCTATTTTGTTCAATGTTTTCTAAAAAATACAGAAACGGGTCCAAGAAAAAGTGTTACAGTAAACTATTTTTAATGCCGATGTGTTTCGATATTAAATCATTATCACAGACAAAATAGTTACAAGGTAAGATGAGAAAGACATGGGGATTTATAGACTAACAGGATAAGGGTGTCCACCAATCAGTATGTTTGGGGCCTTGAGAAATGGACTGTCTCTCAATCCCAATAAATCTTGTTATCTTTAACCTGAAAGTCTCTCATTTTTATTTTGATTATCTATTCGGTGATATTCTTATTGAAAGGAAGTCCTCAGCTGTTGATCTTGGAGTTTTGTTCATGAATAACCTTTCATTTGCTGCACATATAAATTCACTTATTCGTGATATCTGTCAAAGACTCTGTATTTTGAAAAGGTTAACTTACTTCTTTGTTAAACCTTTGTCCTTTCTTTGTCTGTTTAAGAGCATTGTTCTGTCTAAATTATTATACTGTATTTGGATATGGTACAGTACTCTTACGCAGAAGATGCTTTTTCTGCATAAAAAATTGATTAATTTTAAGCGTTTCTTTTTGGTGAAGTTTCCTTCGCTTAAAGTAAATGACCATTTCCATAAAACTTTTGATATTTTTAATATTATAAAAAATGGTTTTATTAATGTTCTCATGGGATCTTACATAGCCGTATAAAGGACACTCATATTTTTAAATTTCTTCAATATCGTTAAGCACACCCTCTTCATGCCAAAAAAAGGCTGACTATGAAACATAAGTGGAGGATGAGTGTTTTGAATGCTACTCCTCTGGCTAAATTATTAACTAATTTTTATAAGGATTTTCAATTTTCAGACACTAATCTAGATATAAAGGGTTGTCCAAACACATGTTACCACTCATATGGTACTACATTATTTTTAATTTTCTATTGTTGCAGACTAAATATGGCCATCTGACTTACTTTGGAAGAGAGAAGGAAGGTAGTAGCTTGGATGGAAGTGTTTGGGGCATTAGCTTCATTTGGACTTGCGTACATAGTGTGTTTGTTATTATGTTATTAAAATAAAAGTGAATCCCATGTAAGTGGTAACATCTTTTTGGACAATACTGTATATCAACACAGATACATTTTCTCGTAATTATTATTATTATTATTATTATTATTATTATTATTATTATTATTATTATTATTAAGTAGCAGAAGAATGGAGCTACTTGTTGTTTTCACAATGTGCGTCTGTCTGTCCATCCATTTGCCCCCTTCATAATTTCCACATTTTTTGAGGTAGAAGGTTGAAATTCGGAATGTAGCTTAAAATGATTTCACTATTTAGTTTGGTTTTGATTGGCCCACTGGGGTTGGAGTTTCAGGGGTGGGAATTAGAGGGGACCAAAAGGTCTACACATAAAGGAGTGAGATTCCTCTAAGCAAGATCAACATTACTATGAAATTTGGGCCAAATTGTCCCAATGGGATGGGAACTATGGGGGTGGCAGTTACTTGGTCTTTAGAACTATGTCAACATATGGCATGTCATATATCATTCGATTGGAAATGATGAGAAACGAAAGAAAATAGACCTCTTTTACACTTTCTAAATACTTTGTTCGAGAAAATCAATTTTTCGATTTAAAAAATTGGGGAGGGGGGTTAAAAAGTGAGATAAAAGGGAAAAAATAGATGATCTCAGGGCTTCCGCTACTTTTTTTATACCTTCCTCGGGAGGATTAACTTGTCATTGTCATTGTTATTATTATTATTATTATTATTATTATTATTATTATTATTTTCATTGTTTAATGATGAACATTCACAAGAGCCTATCTAGCAGTAGGTGGTGCCTTAGGTACATGTTTTGATGGATATTAAGATTAATTTTGACACCTATACTCTGTCCAACGTAAACTGAACTGGGTAGTCCAATTAAATTTCAAATTTCAATTGTTAGACGTTGTTACTTTCACAATTTTGCAATAATGTCTAACAATTGAATCGGAATTTTCACTGGGCATGATCAATCTAATTTTTGTTTGCCTAAGAACTTGCTCTGCAAGAACAATACAATTTTTTTAATGTTTGGCTTTATAGTGCTCTGGAATTATTTTACTTTTACCAACAAGTATTTTGAAATCAGAGTTCACATAAAGTAGATGCATAAGAATGCAACTAAAATGCAATTCACAGCACAACCGTTAGAAAAATTGCAGGAACCAACTTATAATCACTTGTTAGATTGGCCTATTTTGAGATCTCTAAACTTGCATAAAACAATATTCTTAAATGATTGAAACAAACTCTATTTAGCTTTAATATAAAAAATAGAATTCTCAATCGCCTTAAATATAATAATTTTTGGACCAACTTTTGTTGCTGATTTTACTGATTGGGTATATCCTATGTAGAGAATGCCATCAAATGGTCACAAATTATTCTGGACTTGCATTTACAAAGGTCAAGTCCACTGGCATCAGATAAATTAACTAATGATAATTTACCTGTTTCCTCTACTATTTTAGCACTCAAGCCTGAATGTGCTTCCATTAAAAATTCTAAACTAGGCGAAGTAATCAGTTTCTTTAATTGTGTGGTTTTCTTCATCTAGAATTTAATAAAACAAAGATTAAGTTAATATGATATAGAAATTTTATACTTTTAAACATTATCTATTTAAAACATACGTTTGCATTAAGATGAATGGAAGATGTTTGAAAATATCTTCTCGCATAAAAATGGACCGTATCTGTAAGTTTATAAGCAACGTATTGCATTGAGCGTAAAGTAACATTAACAAATGTTTAAGAGTGAAAAACGCTAGAAATTTATAATGATACGGGTGATACACTATAGCTATACTGTTCGTCAGCTAAGTTGTACAGGTGTGCTCGCTCCAAGGGGAAAAGAAATGTTTAAAAAGTAATTAATAAAATTAATAGATAATAAACTAATTACCAAAGCGTTGTTTGAAAAGTCGTTGATACCAAAAGCAGATTGAACGGGCGCCCATTTTTGTGAGACGTGGAAGAAGTTTGGATTTTAATGCCGATAATGGAAGCGAATTGCTTTAATCGAAGATATCGAATGAAGACATCGGGAGGGTGGGCAGAGAAAAGTTAAATAAAGCGTGGCTTGAGTAAAGGCTCTTCAATAGGTAATGGCTACGAATTTAATTTTATTTTGCTATTTTCCCTGAGCGAGCTTATTTTCAAGATTCACTCAAAGGAAGGACACCAAATTGAAAGCACTAGTGAGGAAGTTTTGTTATTATTTTTATCTGCGCTTGAGTTTTAAATGCGTTTACTTGAGCAAGTAAAATTTTGTGATCGGTCGATTGCTTCTGGAATAATATTCGCCAGAAATCGTCGCACTTTCACATCCGGTGCAGCTGATGATGGAATAGGAGTACAAACTTCCGGAGCTTTGGAATAAATATGAGACCACACAGGTGGTTCAATTGTCACAGCGTCAAGTAACCGATTCTTGACAAGAATAAAATCATAGCACTGATTGCATCCCAAGACACACAAATATCCTATAATATGAAAGGAGATCTCTTTTCACGGTGTTTTTTCCTCCCAACTCGAATTTCCTTCCCCTTTTTTTTTTTCAAAGCACAAACGAAGTGCATTCATTTTCTTTTCATTTTTTGACATTTGAGAGATTTGTTTGTTTAGAAATTTTCTGTGAGCAATTGCATCTTTCTTATTTCCTCTTTACGTTTTTTTTTCTCCCTTCTTCTTTAATAGCAAATTAAAAGCTGTACCCCTTTCCCCATTTGTCGCACTTTGGATTTTATTTGCTTCCATTGAACTCATTAGTCACACTGATTGTCAAATATTTGATGAAGATGATTTCTATAACAAGCCCGAAGGAGAAGCGAGGTAACGTACCGTATGGATAATAATGAACGTACCGCACATATTTAATTTTCACATTTCAAACATTTTTTTGAATGGCAGAAAATCTAACAAATTTATAAATTCTGTTTTCCGTTTAGACTTTTATCTGGAACGCACAAGCTATACGATCCGGTACATGGAGTAAAAATGGGAATTCCTGATGACGAGTGCGATGATGGAAAAGTACATCCATATTAGTCTCAATTTTTCTTTAAAAAATCGGCTTTTTTCTAAATTGTATTAATTATTTGAATTTTTTAAATATAAAACATGTAGACGAATTTAGAAGTTGATTGGGACAATTCTCCAGTGAATTATACGTGTTACACGCCAAAGCATTTATTGCCAGAAAAACAGGTTTGTTTCAACTTTGCTCCATATTAGACACTGGGAAAAACAAAAATATGAAAAAATAAAATAAATAACTAGTGGATCCAATTATAAATCACATTCTAATTAGACTTTTAATAAAGATACTTTTATAATGGATGTTTTCTACAGTATAGGAATTGTTTGGGTCCGTATTGCATAAGATCATAAACAAAGTAAAAAGATTCTTGCCTACAACAGCATCTTTATTTGAAGAAATAGGGTTTTGGTCGTAGACCATCGTTAGTCAGGTACTAACACTACCATGGCCTAAGCCATATGAAGGAACATACTCTGAATGAAAACGACAAATATAAAAAAGCTGGCATTTACACTAGACAAAAAGCACAATCCTACAATAAAAATTTCACCTGAACAAGTCTAACTGCGTTTAACTTCCAGGAAGCACTTGTTTGGAAGAATCAAGTACATCATGTACTTCAAACGTCATGACCTCAATATGCCACAACACTTCAAATATGCCAAAATATAAAGAATATTGAAATTTTAGAAAACATGTGAGATACGGTTTGCTAAAAGGAAAGAGGCAGAAAAGCTGATTAGCCTTTTTGCTGCGTAAGTGTCTATATCCACACAAAATTTCATTACCTTTACCTGCAGAAATCTGATTCATCACACAGGGTTTAAAAAGCTTATTGTTATGCTGCTAAAAGTGGATAGTTCCATCTTCTTAGGAATGAAAATGAAATTGAGATGGCCCTGCAAATTAACAAAATAAAATAAAACCTTACCAAAATACAGAATGAACGTCAAAGAAGGCTACAATCTGGTTAAGTAGTCACACAAGATAGAACCTCTTTTACCTACTACAGTTCTATTTTTTTCTATTTCTGGTTCCCTTATTCTGTTTTAATATTTGTGTTCTATTTTATTCAGATTTTTATGTTTTGTTTATTATATGTTTTTATTTAGGTCACAGTCTCTGTCTGTTTAAGTCGAAACTTGCAATCAGTTTAATTCACTTCCCATTGTTCAAATGACTCAGAATTTGACACATTGACTCATTTCGAGTTATGAATACAAATAAGCATTATCTAATTTTCAAAATTCAAATACATGTACTTGAAAAGGATTAAAACCTATTTTTATTTAATTTCCACCTCCTGAGCAAGAGGTAGATCTACTTAAGTTTGTATGGTGCAGGTGTATAAATATTCAAATAAATCGAGTTTTTTTTTTCTCTTTTTTAATTTATTTTATCTTTACTTTGAATTTATTCAGTGGCCTTTGTATTTTTCTTCTTTTATGTTTAAGATTTTTTTTGTTTTATGTCCTTTGTAAATGATTCATTGTAGCTCTATCTTGTGAACCACCACCCCTCCTTGCATGATTGAACAATGCTATACCGCATCGATGAGGAATGACACTCCTTCATATAAACTAGCAATTTACCAACTCTGCTTGTAGACGACTTCTAGAGGAAGTGCTCAAGTCACGTGATTATGCTGTTTTCGGTCCAGCAACGCCATTACCAACTGTAGAAAACTGCTCGAAAGTGTGGTGTTCTCAATAGTTTTGGACTGCATTTTCGTCATTTTATTCATAACGTGGCAAGCTTTGTTCTAGTTGAGTTTTTGCTATCGTTTATTTGCACATTGTATGAGATAGCAATTATTAAAGATTGCATGATGGACGTATGCATCCAATGCCATCTAGCGGCATTCAGTTGAATTGGCATTTAAAAAATCATGTATACCCTGACCATGACCTCCTTTATTATTACAGACCTGTTTTACTGAATAATTTCCATTGTTATTTTTGGCATTTCTCAAATTTGCCGTGGCGCTGTGTAACTTCCCTCTGATTGTTTCCAACAATGAAGGTTACATTGTTGCTTAGACTAAGATGGTCAGGTGACTTTTCAATGACGTTAAAAACAAACTGAAAGAAGCATTCATTTCATTAACCAAATTTAGGTTTCTTTTTATTCGCTATTTAACTTCTTTTAAAATAAAAGATTCTATGCAAAAAAATTTTAATACGCTATGTATTTTTTTATTTTGTTTGCACAACATTTTGTTTATCTCAGTTGGTAAAAAAGGGAGGTTAAACAGCGCCATGGCAAAATTGAGAAATGCCAAAAGTAACAATGGAAATTATTCAGTAAAACAGGTCTGTAATAATAAAGGAGGTCATGCCCTGACTGATAATAATCCAAGACTGAAATGACGCATCTCTTTGAATAAAGATGCTCTTGTAATCAAAACCCTTTTTATTCATTTTTTATTTAATTTTTGTTTGTGTTTAGAATTTCCACAACCTTTGCGCACGCACGCACGCACACATACACACACACACACACACACACACACACAAACACAAACACAAACACACACACACGCACACACACGCTGTACTCTCACCTGCACACACTTTCTCTTCTATAATCTTGCTTAATAATTAATATATTAATAATATAAGGGTAGCCCAGAAAGTAATGCACCACAATTTTTTTCTTCAACAATTATTTATTGAACACAATGAAACTTATACACACAAAAGAAGGATGTTTCTTCTACACTTCCTATTTTCCCATGTAATCTCCGTCCCGTTCTATGGCCTTCATCCAGCGAGACATAAGGGCTTGTATGCCCTGTCGGTACCAGTCCTTGCTCTGTTCACGCAGCCATGTCTTCACTGTGCGAATCACCTCTTTGTCATCCTCAAAATATCTTCCACAAATGGCCTTCTTCAATGGCCCAAACAAGTGCAAGTCTGAGGGTGCTAGGTCAGCACTGTAGGGTGGATGGGGTAACACTGACCAACACCGTTTCGTGATGTGTTCCAACATCCTCAAACTAGTGTGAGGGCGAGCATTATCATGTTGAAGCAAACAATCAGCTGGGTTGTTTTGGCGTCCAAGTCGCTGGAAGTGCTTCTTGAGTTTGGTTAATGTGTTCACATATGCCTCAGAATTAATGGTGCTGCCTCTCGGCATCACATCAATGAGTATGAACTATCACAGTCCCAAAACACTGATCATGAACTTACCAGCAGAAACAGTTGCTTTGAATTTTTTCTTCTGTGGAAAGTGCGGATGATGCCATTCCATCGATTGTTGTTTTGTTTCGGGCTCAAAATGGATCACCCAGGTTTCATCAGCTATCACAATCCGGGACAAGAAGGCTTCCCCCTCAGCTTCAAAATGTTGCAGCAACTCAGAAGAAATGTTTTTTTCTCAGAGCACTGTGTTCCTCCGTAAGACAGAGCAGAACCCATCGTGAACACATTTTTGTGTAATCAAGAGCACAGATGATTTCACCTATACTTCCTTTGCTGATTGACAGCTCCAGCGCAACTGTCAAGTCGTTCTGCGTCGGTCCTGGCGAATGATCGCATCAGCACACTGCATCTTATCAGGTGTGATAGCTGAGGATGGCCATCTCGACCGCGGCAAATCTTGAAGCTCGCCGAACCGCTTTCTGATGGCCTCACCCTCTGTGCCCAGCAATTGATCATACTTCTGTCGACTGCTGATGCTCCATAAACTGCACATAAATGTTTGTGAATGTTTCCAACTGTTTCTTGCTCTGCAGTGAGATATTCAATGATGACACGCTGCTTGTAACGTATATCATTTACAGATGCCATATTGTTTCATTGCTGCACGTACGCTGTCGGAAGAAACTGAAACTTTGCGTGTGCACTCCAAAAACTTCAAAGAATGCTTATCTCAAGTTTCGCATTCATACCATTGTTGGGGACTGAGAAAAAAATTGTGGTGCATTACTTTCTGGGCTATCCTCGTACAATAAGAATGAAATTTTTTGCACAAAAATACAAGTTGTGTAATTTTTTTTGAAATTTGCATAGCTAATTATTAAACTCTTAAGGTTCTATATACAGTTGTTAAATTTACAAATATTTGTATGCAATTCTAAATGCACTAGATCGAAATTAGCTCCTCTACGAGAAGAGATGTTATTTCACATTTGCACTAGCTAAGCATTAAAAAAAACTGTAAATAAATTCTTCACTAGTACAAAGCAGAAGAAAGATTCAAGATACTCTATAAATTGATTAATGGGTGTATATTGAGTCTGGACAGAAGTAATTTCAAAATTCCTGATTTCACCACCAACAAAGATATTTTTGTTATTTCCTTTTTGTTCAACAAATTAAGAAAGAATGTGTGCATTTATTCATGCCAACTTACTGATAACTCTCTTTCTAAAGATTTTGATCATTTTATTTTAACTTGTATTAAGAATGTTTTACCTGCAGCTTGGAATTTTAATTATACAGGGTGTTGTATAATTCGATGACCAAATTTGGAGGGGTGGTAGTATGGGTGATTCTAAGCAAAAAACTTTATATGAACATGGGTCCGCATTTGAAGGCTAACTGAGATATGAACAATGCTGCCTCCTAGGGTAATGAATTTTGGAGGAATAATAGGGTACATAAAACTGTGTATACCGTTAAAATTTGATTGAATTCCAACAAGTAATTTCCAAGTTATGCAGTCAACATCTTAACACGTGCTGATTACTACTCATAGTACTCTGGTCGCAACCATGTGTTGATTATTCATTGCCTTACTAAGTCAAAAAAAATCTAACAGACCACTAGGCAAGGGTTTGATCATTTGAATTTATTTCAGGAATGTTATGTAATAATTGTTATTCAAGAAATGTTATGTGGGCCGTTTTGTGTGATCAATGGACAATACTTCTAGTAGTAACAGAATTTCAGATGATCAATATGTTAGCTGTTTTAATCCATTGCCAACTACTAGAACCAAGATACGTAGTGTCACTAGTAATTGACATGATAATTTCTGTGTTTAAAAAACAAACCAAAAATATACTAATGTGGTGTAGAATGTAAGGTAATAATAAAGAAAACATGATGATTTTAAAATTAACTTCTTAATTTCCAGTGATTGACCTAGCTCTGTCAATTATAGGAACTTGATTGTCAAGTTTTAGATCACCCATTTTGACATACTATATACTTAAGAGCCAAAACATTATGACCACCTACGCAATAAAGCATTGCGCCACCTTTGGCCTGCAAAACAACAGCAACTTAACTTGGCATGGATGCCACAAGGTTTTGATGGCTGGAGACAGGTTGTACCAAAGGTCTAAGCAGTGGCCACGCTAAGTCGAGATATTCCAACATGGTGATGTTTGAGCTCTGAGCTGCCGCTCCTTGACATCCCAAATGTGCTCTATCGGATTAAGACCTGGCGAGTTAGGTGGGCAGGACATTAATTGGAATTCATCCTTATGCTCCTCGAACCACTCCAACACAATTCGAGCCTTGTGAATGGGGCGTTGTCCTGCTGGAAGATTCCATTTCCAGTTGGGAAGACAGATGCCTTGTAAGGGTGCAACTGGTCTGCAGTGATGTTCAGATAGTCCGCAGCGATGTTCAGATAGTCCGCAGCGATGTTCAGATAGTCCGCAGCTTTCATGGTCTGTCCATGAGAACGTCTCCCAAAGCATAATAGCGCCACCATCAGCCTGTGTATGGCCTGCTGTATAGGGGGAGAGATGAACGCCCGTGGAAACTAACATTGAAGCAGTCCGGTATAACAACAGGAATAAGTCGTCTGACGAGGGATCTAGGATGAATTGAACTAAGAAGTAGTTACTGAAAATTACACCACATATAACTGTTTGGAAACAAAAAAATCGTAACAAATGGAGATTCAAAAAACTTATAGCTACAAAGAAAAGGTACAAAATGAAAGCCCAAAGAATTAAATTGAAATTTAACTAAATAAACAAAAAAAAAAAAAAGAAAACCATAAGAATTAAATAGAAGTTCCTTCAGGGAAGACAACTAACACAGACCTAAAGGGGGGAATCTAAAACAACAAGAAATGCACATAGAACTAAATTACATTGCGACGTTGATACATCTAAGGAAGGGGAGCAGGCAGAAGGTGACAAAAGGTGAAGTGGAACTGCGGACGCACAGGTGAAGCGGAACTGCGGACAGACTACGGCTACGCAAAACAGGACCCTGAAATAAAGAACAGGAAAAAAAAAAAATAACGTTCAAGCTTAAGCGTAAAAAGGGCAAGAAAAGAAAACAAAAAAAGATCAAATCGCAGTGGAAGTAAATAACTGAAAGTTAAATAATTAATATAAAAGAATTGGCTTCATGAAGATTCCTTGCAAGAGGGAATTATTTGTTTCCGAGCATGGGAAAATTATAAATGCCAGAGACCGGGTTGCAGTGGAGAGACCAAGAACGATGGAATTTATCACCCCGGCGGAATAAAGAACGATTAATTGCGGACAGCAGATATAATACGATGAAACAGGTGACACAACGTGGAGATCAGCGGTGAATACAAAGTCAGCTAAACAGTGTCAAAGCGGACCGCTCGCCGTGATAAAGTGGTCACCACCAAACGCATTGGAAGGAGTAGCGAGAAAAGATACGCATTTACTTGGAGGACCTTCCGTCGTATTCTGGACACTGGTACGCCATCAGGGCCCTAAAAAGTAATGTTAGCGGAGGACTACAATTGCAAAAACCAAGCCGCTTCAAAGCTGACCGGCGGGCGCAGAAGGCAAACTAGGCGTCAGGACAATCCCGTGGAACGCCGATGATGATTAGATCCGAATCCGTTGGATAGAGAATTCGAACCGTGGAGGTTGGCCGTGCAGCCGACTGCAGGTATTTTCCATGTGTTCTACGGTGAGGAAGAAAAACAATTCATACGAAGTTGATGGTTGTATATAAGACATACCGTTTTACAGATAATTCTTTTCGTCATTTTCTTGTGGAGACGTGATGTCCCAAAAAGGAGGAATCCAGCCGCAATAGGCTTGCGAAATTCAATAACTGTCTACGGGGTACCTGAAAGGGTGATAGATTCCACCATGAATCTTTAGGACAGTCCAGGTGACATCTCTGATGTAATTCAAAGAAAGGTAACCGTGTTTTCAACTTCATAGTTCACTACGGCTGCGTTCAACCGAAAAAAAAAAAAAAAAACATGAGCCAGAAAGGAAAAGAAAAATCTCCGGATCGTTGAGGGGCCACCCCATTCCTTGTGACCAAGTGGACACCACTGCTCCTCAGGATTCACCTTGCTGGACTCCCTTTTTGTAAAAAAAAAAAATTAATTTTCCAAGAAAAACTAAATTTAAATATTTTGGCGCCACGCGATCTCCTAACTCGCATTGGCGAATGCGCAACGTGACGCTCTAAAAGGTCTTACCTCGGATAACAAAGGGTAATTACTAACCAACAATCCCAAGTAACCAATTGACTTTAAACTATATAACAATTATGTACCATTTAAACGAAGTAATCATAAACAATCAAGAAAATATTTTGATTCTTTTTTTAAAACAGAATCGACCAAAAAATCTATTTTAATTTCTTTATACTTTAAATATATTTCCTGCACCCCTTTTCTGGTTTTCTTGATGTTCGTCACAATGATAAAAAAAAAAACCCGGGTAACTGACTGTTAATCATGGAGTACATTAATCCAAAAAGCAATACGACCTCGTGATTAATTTGTAAGGCTAACCGCGTTTAAAAAAAAATCATGTGAATTTTCACGGCAGACTCGTTTCCTTAATCCTCTATCGTATGAAAAAGAAAGCATTTACGAAGAATTAGCGTAATTAAAATGAAAACCTGGCCAGGTTATTATAAAGGAAATCTACAAGTATTTCCTTGTACGAGGAAGAGACGATGAGATAAGGTGGTCTTTTTACCGAGAAACACTCCGACTTATCCACCAACGTGGAGCTAATGTAACGCGACTAGAACGCGTCACGTGAACCCTTTAAATTCCCTTAATAGAGGGGGCTCACAGTAACCTCCCTATAACTGACCGGGAAGCCCACAAAGTCTCTGTTTATCTCAGAGATCAAAAGGCGTACTTGAAAAAATGAGCACCACGTGTGCCAAAAAAGTACCCAGGGGTCAATGTCAGTAGTAGATTGAGAAAGTAAAGAGGTACATAATATAAAGGCTAGGCCGACCGTGCAAGAATGGGAACAAATGCTTGATAAAAACCCCCGAAAAAATCTCCCTCCGACACATGTGAAGGCGGATAACCACAGAGAATCAACCGGGATTCAAAAAAAAAAAAAAAAACTTCCCATGAAGTTTGGAAGCATGGAGCAAAAAGGCACGCGACAATATATATATATACAGGGTCGGGACACATTAATATGACCACCTGCTAGTATCCGGAATATCCACCTTTGGCGGTAAGCACAGCAGCAAGTCGACGTGGCAGAGAGTCAATAAGTCCTCGGAAGTTGGTTGCAGGTATCTGGGACCATTCGGCGATCAGTGCATCCCGTAATTCCATTACTATGCGTGGTGGAGGGTCCAGCTTGCGGACATGGCAATCGAGATGGTCCCACAAATGTTCAGTGGGATTGAGGTCCGGGGAGTTTGGTGGCCATGGGAGTAGCTTGAATTCATCCTCATGCTCCTCGAACCAGTCGTGGACAATTTTGGCAGTACGACAGGGAGCATTGTCCTGTTGAAAGGTGCCATCATCCGAGGAAACACTGTTGACATGAAGAGGTGTACCTGGTCTGTGACGATCGTCAGGTAACGAACAGCATTCAGTGTACCCTCCAGCGGTATCAGTGGACTCAGGCCATACCACGAAAACATCTCCCAAACAGTCACACCTCCCCCACCAGCCTGTCGTCTGCCAACGATGGTGTCGGGATGCCTGTTCTCAGATGCTTCCCGGCGAATTCTCCATCGTCCGTCCACTCTGTTCACCAGAAACCGCGACTCGTCAGAGAAAACAACCCTTTGCCACTCGGCCGAGGTCCAATGGTGATAGTCCATTGCGAATTGGAAGCGTTTTCGGTGATGCACAGGCGTCAACATGGGTGCTGTTATCATACGCCTGCTCCGGAGCCCCAACCTCAAGAGGGATCGTTGCACTGTCTTGGTTCATTCGCTGTGTCAGTTGCTCAACAGTGGCACGCCGATTGGTCTTGGCCAGGCGTCGTAACTGACGCTCGCCTCTAGGATCGATGGCCCGTGGGGCCCCACAGTTACCTCTTTGGTTGCTCGAAACTATCTGGTTCGTCCAGTCGCAGTACACCTTCACAACGGCAGCCCTAGAGCAGTTCACAAAGGTGGCCATTTCTGAAATGCTGCCCCCCTTGGCCCGATAGCCAATGATCATGCCCCTTTTGAAGGTCCGACAAATCACTTGCTCTGCCCAAGACGGCGACAATTGCTGTGTTAACGGATGTTACTATACGTCTGCTGTTGTCAGCTTTTAATGATATGCAATGATTTTTCATCTGCATACCATGGGATGTTCCAACATGTTCGAGGAGAGGTGGTCATATTAATCTGTCTCAACCCTGTATATTACACACTTTATAAATACCCAAACTGTTGAATAATATTCAAGCAAGTAATTGTGGTCAAATATAAGATAATAACTGAAGAAACATCTCCAAGATTTCGAAAGACAATTGAAAAGGGAAGGAATTGTGGTGCTGAAATTTTCCTTCCCTTTTCAAGTAATTGTGGTGCAGGTTTAAGTTGCGGGTATTTTATCTTGCAAATATAGGTTCAAATCTCATTCTTGATAAATTATTTTATTCTTCTTTTCTTCCGGAATTCATTTTAACACGTATGAGAGTGTGTAATTCAATTTGTAAATATAATCCCAATCTTGCAATTTGCATTATTTTTTCGTAAAATGCATGTGGGTTATTCCAAGTCAGGCAGAAATTTTATAATTTTGGCACTTGACCTCTCGGATTTTAATGAAATTTGGTATATACAATTGCCCTAGGGAGTTGGTAATGAATGCCAAATATTATTTTTTTTTTCATTTTTATGGAAGTTTAAAATTTTCGAAATTTGAGTGAGAGCCTTATCTATGAAGCACTATAACTTCGGTTGTATTTTTCTTAGAAAGATGTGATTGGTGACATATGAAAGCTCTTTAAATGTAGATTCTATATAAAATTTTAAAAATTATATTACACATGTGCAAATATTTGAATTTAATAAAAATATTCTATTTATGCAAATTTCTCAAATGGTGAGTATTTTTTTTTCTTTAAAAAATTATTAACATCTTACACATACTTTCATAAAAACTATACAAAAAATTCAAAACTGTTTTGCTCCGTTTTGAAGATATTAATTTTTAAAGCTCTAGTTCCAAGCCACAATGCTTCTGTTTGTATTTTACAGTTATTCAGATGGACAATGCATCCTAAGAAATATAAATTTTGTGGTAATATCTGATTGTCTTAAACATTCTACAGCTGTTTTTTATTCCTTTCAATGTGAACTCATTAAGTTTTTAAAAGAAAATTCAATAAATGTAGAGAAGATATGAGGGTTGGTCGAAAAGTAATGCCTCCATGGCTGTAACTTTGATATTTGTTAACCGATTTTCAAAATTCTTTTTGTATCTGATACTTACATTTGTCCTCTATGTAATGCACTATTCACTTTCCGACATAGTCCCCATCCCTTTCCACGCACTGCACTAACGTGTGACCATTTGGGTAAACCCATCGGAGAGGGGTTTCATTATTTTATTATTTATATAAATATAAAATAAATAAAATTTATATAATTTAAATAAATTTATATAATACTATTTATATAAATAATAAAACTTAAATAAATGAATGGTCCCAAGGTTACATGCTTTCTCTTCCCTGTATGAGTAGTCAAGTCCCTACTACCTGACTCCTGCTGCTTGGAGCTCTGGCTTTAAAAATTAATATCTTCAAAACTGGTTTTGAATTTCTTGTATAGTTCTTATTCAGAAAATTCTGAAAATTTGAAAATACACCCTTCTGAAACACCCCTCTGAAACGTGGGATATCCCTAATAACATCACAAATAGTGTTCGAACACTGATAAAACCCAAACACATTGTGTCTAATATTCATTTGTGAGTGATACTAGCAAGATGAGGGGTTCAGAGAAGCTCGGTGAGTTCAAATGAATAGGATGCCATAATTATAACAATTCCGTTAGACAAATTTCTCTCCTGTTGGCAGTGCCTCGCTCAACAGTAAATGATGTCATCTTGAAATGGAAATGTACTGAAGCGGAAGGAGTTTAAAAATGACCAGGCAGACCGTGGAAACTGACTGAAATGGATCAGCGAGCTCTAAAGCAGTCACTTTTCCTCGGCCCAAAACTCACTATGAGCTTCAAAATCATCTGGGATTGAACAAGATGGGATAATAAGATCATGCTGCAATGCATAAGCCAAACATCACCAAGGTGAATGCCCGGCGTGGTGTAAAGCTCACCGCAGCTACACTTTGGATCAGTAGAAACGTGTTCTCTGGAGTGATGAATCATGGCACAGCATCTGGAATCTGACGGAAGGGTGTAAGTTTGGCGATTGCCAAGGGAACTCTTTCAGTCCGACTGTCAAATTCATTGTTGGTGGCACTTTTGCTGTGGTGGTGCTTTTCGTGGTATGGACTAGTACCCTTACGACCAATGAAGGGGATGCTCAACAGTGAGGGATATAGAGACATCCTAGACAATTCGGCTCTCCCTACGATGGACCTTTCCTGTTTCAACACAATAATGCTCCTGCTCACAAAACAAGGGCTTACAGGGATGGTTCCATGAAATGGACATTGAAGAAATTGAATGGCATGCTTAGAGCCCAGATGTAAATTCGATAGAAGCACTTTTGGATGAATTGGAACAATGATTACGGAACAGATAGACTCGTCCAACATCTCCACTGACCTTGCCAACATACGGGTTGCAGAATGGAACAAAATTCCACCAGCTATGCATCAAAACCTAGTGGAAAGCCTTCCCAGAAGAGTGGAGACTGTTATTGCTGTAAAAGGGACTGTAGTAAAATTATACAACTTTTACATTTATCCATTGCCCGAGAATATGAAAATCCTTCTTTGGAAAGGACATTTACATACACAAACAAAACGGGGTTATTTGCGACGGCATTGTTTATCCTAAGCCTAAAATTAATATAGGATGTCCAAGTGGGGTATGAAGATTGCGTAGAGTTCACGAAGTGCATAGTTTCTGAAATGCTACATTCTTCTCTCGAAAGCCATTTATCATTTGCAGATCTGAGAAATTTCTCGCTTTACCAATGCAAAATTTGTCGGAAGCAGTATCTTGGAGAGACTGGTAATACTACACATACCAGATTCGCCAAGCACAAATTCGACATCCTTAACAATGCTGACACCCCTGCCACTAAACATTTTAAACCATGATTTTTCGAAAAACACTGAAAACTCAGAAAAATTCTAACACATGAAATAATGGAGATAAGAAAACATCATCTAGAAAGCCTGGATATTGTATTAAATAATCAAATCGCTTTTGAGGGAGACTTTATCCTAGACATCATTAATGGTTATAAAGAAAGAAATAATAACAGGATGTGACGTCAGCAAGAGCTGTCTATACGGTCCGCCACGTAAGTCCACAATCAGCGTTATCTCTAATTGGTGAACATGCCCAAGGTCTGTGTAACAAGGTCTCGCCATGTGCAGGTCCCAGTCACGTGGTCTGATGTCATTGCCACCGTTAGATAGTAAACACTTGCGTGCGTGCGTGTTAATGCTGTCAGTTTTGTTAAGACCTAATTATTTTTATTTATATTTAATAAATTTAATCTAAACAACCCACGGGTTGTCCCCCAACAGGCCGAAGCCCAACGGGGTTTTCTTTTTATAATAAAGGACAATCACAAACATCCATGCCCCAAGCGGGATTCGAACCCGCGACTTGCAGGTTAATATTCGATAAACCAGTTACGAATTTCAAATTTATTCTTAATATGAATAAAATGGTACAAGATTTAAATAAAAAAATTAAATATGTTCCAATCATAGCAATCGTACATAAAAAAAAAATGAATAATGAAAACATTCCTCTTTAAATATTTCAATTATTAACTTTCTTTAATTTTTCTCCCCTTTTTCTTTCTATTCATATCCGACGACTTTTTATTTAACTCTCTAATTCTATTGTTTATGTTTTATATCGAATATATTTTTTAACAATTTCAATAGGAATTTTGTCATATTTTGGCAATGAAGTATAAGCAAGATTACTAATAACAGAAATAATATTTTCATCTTTCTTAATCCCCTTGCCGTGAAAATATTCAGAGATAACATTGCATTTCTTTAATGGAATGAGTAATTCATCTGTTGGATATGTTAAGTACCCTTTAGACATGCTAGTGAATGGTTTTCTCATTTGCAGTGACGTTATGCACAGACTCGGACGAGTTTTAGAAAAGTTTCGGCGAGACATTATATACATAGACCTTGAACATGCCTTTCTTTGTACTATAAATTCTGTTGCTTTTGTTCGAAATTTTTGTAGCTGTACAGGGTGTCCTCGCACTTAGACACAATTGGTTCTCAGATAGTTGGTCTTAAGTCGAAATGTCATTTTTTAAGGGAGGATTTTAAGGAAATCACGCTTTTTGTTGTAAATGCGAAACAGATGTCGTAACACTGAAGCAGTGTGGAAATTTATAAATATTGTAAGTACGGAACATAGTAGGTTGAAACGTCGTAAGTTGAGGACTCCCTGTATATCCCATCAGGATGGTGTTGAATGAAACACGGTGGCAAAATAAATACTCTACCTTATTTCTTATTCAAGATTTTGTTGTATAGCAATTGATCTACACTGAGTGAGCATATTATTATGACCACCCTGTCAGTATCTCGTTAGGCCACCTTTTGCCTTTAATACTGCAGTGATTCTTCGTGGCATTGATTCCATGAGATGTTGGAAGGTGATGGGAGGAATCTGACACCATGCCTGATGGATAGCACTGTCTAGTTGTGCTAGATTGGACGGTGGTGGATCCAGCCCCTGATGGTTCGTTCGACTTCTTCCCACAAATGCTCAATTGGAGTGAGATCTGGGGATTGTGGGGGCCACCGAAGTAAGGTAAAGTCCCCCTCATGTTCCTGGAACCACTCCTGCACAATACGAGCTCTGTGGCATGGCGCATTGTCTTGCTGGAAATAGCCATCTCCATTGGGGTATGCCATCAACATGACAGGATGGACTTGATCGGCGACGATACGGAAGTATGCTGTGCCATCCAGATGTTGTTCAACACGTATTAACGGATCCAACGCATGCCAGGAAAATATTCCCCAGACCATAACACTGCCCACACCGGCCTGAAGGGTTGTACTCATGCACGCGGAATCCATGCTTTCATGCTGTTTCCACCAGACTCTCATGCAGCCGTCTGCATGATGTAACTGGAATCGTGACTCGTCAGACCACATGATTTGTTTCCACTGCTCGATAGTCCAGTCCTTGTGCTCCTGTGCGAATTGGAGTCGTTTCCACTTGTTGGTTGCAGACAGCAAAGGTGTGCGGACAGGTCTTCGGCTTCCGTATCCCATGCGATGCAGTGTGCGGCGGACAGTGCATTCAGAGACCGTTTTGGAGGACCCCTGATTAAAGTCAGCAGTGATTTGATGCACAGTTGCCCTTCTGTTATCCTTTACCAGTCATGACAGTCTCCGTTCTGTCCGATCATCAACCATCCGTGGCGGCCACAATGCAAACGTTCAGACCCCATCTTCCGGCTAACCGTCCAGTCTTTAAATACCTTAACGACGGCTGCTCTTGAGCACCCCACGAATGCTGCTGTTTTGCTGATACTCGCTCCATAGCTTCGAGCACCTACAATCATCCCGCTGTTAAATCGCATCGTTTACCCATAATTGAAGAATGGAACACGTCTACTGTTGTCGACGACACTCAGCTTTCCTTTTTATATTGGTCCGGCCCACTAGCAACATTGTGGCGACGTCCGTGCGTGCATTTGCATAAACATGTCAGCTGGTGATAATAATATGCTCACTCAGTGTATATAGCAATATTGAACAGTATGGATGTCATGAATACGATTCAAATCTTTTAAACTTCAAGCAGGTTTTTTGTTTTAATGTTGACAATCTACAAGATTTCATCAATGAATTGACTTGTAATGTTATTTAAATAGTTTTTGAAGGAAAAAAAATTGAATTATCAAATATAATTTTATGGAAAAATGAAAATCAATGAAAAATGAAAAAAGGTTAAAAAAAAAAAAAAAGGAAATCTGTTTAATTTAGCATTTTAAAAAACTCAGTTGTTTCATTCTTATTTTTAATGTTTTCAGAAAGAACCCTTGTTAGAATGTGAAGAAATTCCTGCCGATTACCGGGTAATAAATGTCTTCATTTACTGTAAGCCTTTAGTTCTCCTATCATTTATTAGCCCTCGTTGTTGTACAATTCAAAGAAAATGGTTTAAACTTATGCACCATTTTATTTGCACAATCATGATAGCCCAAGCATTATTGCATGTCTTCCAAAATAGAATATGATTCACCACTCCCTACACAGTAAGATTATTTTATTTTCCTTTTGTATTTTGGTCGTACAGAAATGAGTGTTACAAGCCCTCTCACGTTGTAAATGAACTCCACATGACAGCGAAACATCGAGAAATCTACAGCAGGGGTCTTGAGAAAGGATTCAAGTGGGCAGTTGTTCTTTCCGTCGCCATCAGTTATGCGTAGACAGCAAAGACGGAAGGCAATTATCACTGCCAGCGATGGTCAGTGTGGGTTTTTTTTTGTTTTTTTTTAAAGAAGGGATTTCAGGAGGTGATATTCATCTTCGTATGGTGTCATTGTGCGTAGACAAGGCATTGTCGAGGCAAATTGTGTTCTGCTGGTTGGCCAAGTTCAACCATGCACAGTGAACTGCAGCCAAAGATGTGAGTGCAGGGTGCCTTTCAACAATCATGTACAGCACCAAAAGCGGATGCCTTGTCTAGTTTGATTATGGCGAACAGGTGCATAACATTTGATGAGGTGCAGAACGAAACTGGAATTGCAGGCTATTGTCTGTAGAAGTGCACCAGCACACCCATGGAATGGTTCCCCATTTGGTAACTCTCAGGCAAATGGCTGAAGTGCATACACTTGATTGGGGAGTATGTCTAATTAATGTAATACACAGTTTTGTGAATAAATATTTCCCACCCTGTGACTGCATTTGTGTCAATCATTTCTGAACAACCCTAGTATTTTACGTTGCACACTCCAATTTGCAAGAAAATTAACATCTGTAGTAAATAACTTATGTCATAAATAGTTTTCTGCAGTCTAATTGAATTTCAATATTTTATAGTGCAGGACATCGACCACTCTGGGCTGTGTTTGGCGAATACAAATTTCTTCCACCTCAGCGATGGTCACATAATATAGAGGTTAATTTCTCAAATCATTTATTATCTTTTCCTTGATTTAATGAAAAAAATTTTAATGGCTTGCATTATGTAAATCATTGGAAAATGGCAGCATTTAAGTAAATAATCCTGCTTTCACATTTTTTATTATTTAAAATTGCGATCATGTTTGTAAAAAACAATATCCAGTTTTTGAATGGATGCTACAGCAGTGGTTCCCAAACTCTAATGGTTCATGGTGCTCGAAATGTATCAGAATTATTTTTCTGCAGCTCATAAACCCAGTTGGTGCATTTACATAGACAAAAGTATTTGGACACTGGATGTTTTTCAGAAAAATTGCTTTATTATTTTATTTAGTAACCTGTCCTTTTGCTTGTATTACAGAGGAAATATGCTGAGGCATATTTTTCTATATGTTGTCTGTAAGTATTGACAGGAATGACTCTCCATTCCTCTTTTCAAGGCTGTTAGAAGAGATTGTTGCGAAGATGGGCGTGCTTTGCGTTTTCATAACCATCGCTCTAGTTTGTCCCATGAGTGCTTGGATCAGATTGAGATTGAGGCTCTGAGCAGGCCAGTCAAGCAAATTCACCTCATTTTCATGAAACCAATCCTGCACATGCTTTGCAGTATGACATGGAGCTTAATTCTGTTGAAACAAACAACCATCACCTCGTAGTATTGCCACAGTGTAGATAGGGCTGAATTATCCAGAGCGTTGGCGTACACATTACCATTCATGGTACAGGTACAAGAACCAATGGGCCAAGTCCTAACCAGGAAAAACAACCCCACAAAATGACGGACTCTCCATCCAACTTTACTGTTGGAGCAACACAATCTGGAAGAAACCGTTCTCTGGGTTGTCGCTACAACCAAACATATCCATCAGACTAGAAGAGTGAATACTGTGACCCATCACTCCAAAGAACAGTTTTTTGTTCTTCAATGATCCAACAACGAAGTTCCACACATCAATGCCACTTCGCATTAACATTTGTATTTATTGGCTTGGGTACAGCTGTCATACAAAGATAAACTGATCCTGTGCAACTCTCTGCAGATAGTTTTGTTATTAATGGTATTAATGGTGCTCCAAGATGCATTTCCAGCCTTTTCAGCAATCAAAGCTGCAGAGGAAGGGAAGACTTTATGACCTACCGGGCATCTTCTGTCACGTTCTGTTAGTTTCTGCTGTTGGCCAGGGTATTGTTTTCTTGTTGTTGCACCGTCTTGATAATATACGCTACAGTCGATTTTGGGATGTCCAGGTTGGATGCAATGCCTTGCATAGAAAGATTACACAAATGGCATCCATGAGTCCATGTTGGAATTTAGTAACTCCGGGTCCACGTGGCATAGCTCCGCAAGAATTAATGGATAGTTAACAGAACATGACCAGCTTTTTATTATACCATGCCCTTCCCAGCATACTGTCTGGCAAACTCATTATTTGCATATTATCAAATTTTCTGGGCTGTCCATGTAGTGTATGAGGTTCTTCTGTACCATCTATTAATGTAATGGATGGTGATTTTTACAGTACAACATGTTTGGAAAATAATTTTACCAACTGGTTTCGGCTCTTACCGTTTCAAAAGTACCTCTTTGAATTCGACATTCATGGATTGCTCCATTGCGCTATGACACTAGTCTTCACAGGCAAATTTGCTACAATTTCTTTGTTTGATGCTAGGTGATGGTTCTCGACATGTCTCTTACTTGTCAATACACAAGACAGTGTTGCGTTCCTAGCCCACATTTCCATTTAGATATCCATCCATTCACTAACTTTTTTAGACAAACTTTTTATATTTTCCCTGTTTTGACTCTCTTTGCAGTGAAATTGACCCACCCACAAGGAGTTATCTGAATGACCCAAAAGTAGGTATACAGCAAGAGATACATCTGAACACACCTTTTTTAAGTACCGAAAGGTACTTTATGCTATCTGTGTGGGGAAATGTGTCTGTCTGTCTGTATGTCCATGCGTAACGTTAATTCCTCCGAGGCTATGAAAGATTTTCAAAATCTGTTTTCGTCAATCGATGAATATGGTTCATGACACAAACCAATCACAAATATTATCTAAATCGGTTCAACAGCACGTGCACAAATGGTACCTCCACGCCCCTACCTAGCAATTTTCAATGGAGAGATATATTAAGTAATATATCAAACAAATCGTAATGTCGAGATAGAAGCGAATATAAATTACTGTTTTCACCAATTAATAAATATGGTTCCGGGAATGAACCATTTTGAAAATGGTTGAAATCGAAACAATTGCACATGCTCTAAAGGTACCCTTATGACACCCTCAAATATTTTCAATGATAAGATATGGTATGTAATATATCAAACAAATTGGTATGATGTGTCATGAATGAATATAACATAAAATCATTGATAGTCGAAATTGGTTCCAAGGAGCCTGGTTTAGTGGAACCCTTATGGTTCATTGGAACTTTCAATGCTAAAATACGGCATGTAATATATCAAACAACTTGGAATGATGTGTCATGAATGAATATAAGGTAAAATTAATGATAATCCAATTTGGTTCAAAGGTATGTGGTTGAATTGTATCATTAAGGTCCGTTAGAAACTTACAATGTTAACATAGGGCGGTTTAAAAATATGGTTCCATGAATGGTTTAGTTTAACCTTTCGGTACTTGGTTATGTCATTCCTTAATGGTTCATTATATTATGGAGCCAAGATGTGCACTCGTTTGTACAGGGTATCCCAATGGAAAGCAGCATCAGTAGGTTGTGGCACCACCTCTAGCGACGATGCATTGTTTCAGCCGTAGGTGTAGGTGATCATACAGGTGGTGAATGTCATCTTGAGGTACATCTGGCCAGGCCTGGTGAGCCTGCTGTGTCAGTTCATGGAGATTGCGGGGTGATTGTAAACGACGTCCTACGATGTCCCACACGTGCTCAATTGGTGATAGGTCTGGGGACCTCGCGGCCCATGGCAGGCAGTTGACATCGTGCAGACATGCCATGCTCATGTTTGCCGTGTGTTATCTGGCGTTATCCTGCTGATAGACTGCACCTGGTATGGTGTGCAGAAAGGGCAGTAATACGGGCTGCCGAATCTCTGTGACATACCGTTCTGCTGTCAGGGTGCCTTGGATGGTGACTAAAGGCGTTCTGGTATCGTAGCCGATGGCACCCCAGACCATGATCTTGGGTGTTGGTCCACGATGGTGATACTGGATGCATTGTTCATTGGCACGTTCCTATGGTCTGTGCCAGACCTGTCCACATCTGTCATTGGTGTCCAAACAAAAGTGGGATTCGTCGTTGAAGACCATCGGGCGCCATTCCATTCGCCAGCCCACTCATTCACGACATCATTGCAGTCGTATCGCGTGTTGCTCAGGTGTCAAAGGAAGACACAACAATGGACGCCTGGCAGACTTTGTCGCAGTGTGTAACCGGGGTGCTATTGTTGCTATTGACACTGGAGCAGTACCGGGAATAGTGATGTTGTCGCGCAGTTGCTGCAGGGTTGATGGTTCTGTCCGCTAGCGCTGTTTGCAGTATCTGCCTATCGGTACAAGCTGACGTGCTTCTCCAGGCCCCAGAGCCTGGTCTTCTGGCATGTGTGCCTTCCTCTCGCCATTGCCTCCAACATCGGCCTACCGTCCGTGCGTCCCACGACACATGGACAGCAATCCGACGGGTTGACCATCCAGCCTCGGAGAGACCAATAATCCGACCTCGTTCAAAGTCCGTTAAATGCATGAACGGTTGTCGTTGTCGTCATTGCGGCATTGAGACCATTGTGGGGATTACAGTACTGTACGTTCATGAGGCCGTTGCTTCCTCCCTACTGCATGGAACGTCTCGCATAGGTGTCACCTGATGAGCCTATACAGGCACCCAGACACCCTGTATCAACCCAAATGGTCATGTCCCGTGAGCATGCATCTAATCGTTTACTAGTCGGAGGTAGACGACCCCCCCCCCCCCTCCCCCACTAAATATGGATAAGGTCAGATAACTCCTTGTTGGTGGGGCAATTTCATTGCAAAGCAGTGTATACTCATCTCACCAGGTTGTATTTTCATAACATTATATAGATAATAAATAAATGGTTAGATGTTTCTTGCAACAATATTAATTTTAACAGTGATGCAATAATGAGTTTACAAAAATTGAATATTGTTAAATTTCAAATATTTGTAATCTCTTGACTTTGAAAATGGCAAAATAGCAGAAACAATTGTTATAGTGGAAAACAGATCCAACCATTTATTTATTTCCAAGTGTGCAATACAAGATCCATATTCTAATTATACTGTTATTTATCTTTTGTAATACTTTATTATTTCATTTATTTCCTTATGCATCATACAATAAAATGCTATTGGCAGATCTAATCTGCATGGGTTAGTCAGCAGGTGTTGTAGCCTTTATTATAAGTGTGAGATGCACCATGATCACAACTATAACTGGCCAAATATCAGGAGTTCTTAGGATAACGAAAAAAACAAGTGACTGGAACGTTAAAGCCCGTAACCTGAAACCCAATGAGTGTAAATGAGGTGGCAAACTGTAGGAACCAGTTAGGAAATGAAGCACGGGAGCACTGGGGAATCCAAGAAAAAAATTGAAGCTTTAATACAGGAAAAACTCGAATATCGAGCTTATGTTTAAATGTTTTACAATATATCAAGAAGTTAGGTAGAAGGGATATTACAAGTAAAACTCCTCTGTGGTAAGCTCCAGTGAGCCAATTTAAGTTGGAGGTAGATGGGTTGAGTCGAAGGTTCTTAGGGTTCTTTTGGAACTTTGGAAAGATTAAAAAAAAAAAAAAAAAAAATTGACCAAAAAAAAAAAGAAAAACCCTCTTGTGGTTTTGTGAACACCTCAGTCTGACTATAAGAAAAAAACTACAAGCAAAGATAACGAGGGGCATACGGGGAAGGTCAAAGGTTTCTGGTCGGGACTGAAACACACAAAAGTTAGTTGGGAGGGCCAGAAAGAACATCAATCCCACTCAAAGTTCATGCAATATCATAAGACAAAGCAGTCAAACGCCAATACCAGCTATGCTGTTTATCCCAGCATGAAGATAGCAAATGGCGGGCCGATTCATCAACCCGTGGAGCAGGGGTGGATAACCAGAAAACAAATAAAGCATCTGTGGAGACACAAAAGTTCTCAACCAAGAGATTTAATAAAATGTATGGAATCGTTCTTAAGCCTGGGTCACAATGGCGTAAAACGCCACGTAAATACGCCGACGTAACGACGCCAGTGATGTCACTTTTGGTAAATAGCTTGGCGCCGCGCTGGAAAAGCGCTTTACGCCGAAGTTGAATTTTCTTCAACTTTTTACATCGCGTTAGATTGTATGCCAACATCCAGCCAATCAGAAGAGCGGTTGGCTCGCCATCAAGATGGCCAACAAGAGAGCCATGTACAATAGCAAATGCTTTGTAGAAATGGTGAGGAAGTTTAGCTTCCTGTATAATAAAAAAAAGTTCAGGCTATTAAAATACTGCCAGATTTTGTGATAAAGCTCGATACTGTTGGCATTCATGCTGAAGCTACTTCAAGTGATGTTATACTTTAAACCAATAGCGAAATGACATCAGAAATTGCGCTGCATTATATGCTTTCAGTTTAAACAGCTGAATGTTGACTTTTTTTCTGGGATGTATTTACGTAGGCGCTTTATACCTGTGTGACCTAGGCTTTAGAGTAATTGAACTTATCGCCCAGGAAACGAACAATAATGAAGTGGAGGTCGATCTAGCTTATTTTTGTAGAACCTCTTTAAGGTACGTTGGGCTCCGTGGGCACATTGATATCTGAATTCAAAACAGATTGCTTCTCATGGGTTGCTAACAGCATCGTTTACTATGCAGACTCTTGGACAGATCTCAATGGTCCATCGGCAAATACAAAATCAGCTGTGTTCGATCAATCGACACTACGCTTACTACGGTCCTTTGCCGCACAATCGCAGTGCAAGAGTGGGCAGATTCCCATCCCAGACAAATGACGAACTAATCATCCCATACAGACCGTGGCTTGTGGGGTGAGGGATCGCATAGAGCGACTCGAACCTACCAAGTCTCATCCTAGCATTTTCCAACCAGACTGCCTTTCCTTTTTCACTTTTCCAAAACAGCAAAAGTTGAAAACAATCCAAAAGTTCCGGGGATACGCACATTCATGGCTCGGGCGATTCCACTCGGGGCCAAGCTGTTAAAACTTAAACAATATGATTCAACCTAAAAAAAGAGAAATAAAAGGTGAAAACACAATTCTACAACAAGAATGGAATTGGTGTGTGAATTGTGTTTTCGCCTTTTCTTTCTCTTTTTTAGTTAATGACTGTCCACAGTTTCTGGCTTGTCTAGTGTATACGAATATGATTCAAGTTAAAGCAATAATGCACTATTTAAATCCCAACAAGGAAATAAGCTTTACAAGAAAAATTAAAACGTAATATTTATTTTACTTCTATTAAATAATATTTAATCAACACATATTTAATCAACACAAAATTAATTTTTTTTTCGGAAAATTATAAAGCCTCGAAGACCATGCTCCTACTGCCCTTACTTCACCAAACCTTCTACAACCTTGACTTTGTTATATTTATTAGTCATGTGTATCTGATAGGGTAGAAAACTTCTCCCATATATGACCCAAATGAAAAAAATAAAGGAGCAAAAATGAAAAACTATTACAACTATAAGATACAATCATTGTTGTCAAATCCGTGAAATTATGGTAAGGCTTGACCAAAAGGCAGACCAAACATGTCGCAACCCCAAAATCGATAATGCATGAGCAATGCTCCAGGACTGCATCGCATGTCCCTTTATAACGGAAGAGGGACACGTTAATCTTAACTGTGCTAAGTAGCACAAGATACTGGGCTTAAGTGGAACATCTATAATTCTACAACCTTGCAATAGCTTATGCCCTTTTGTTCTGTTGCATTTTTTCAGATCATGTTTCATTTACTAATTTAACAAATGAATATTAAAAAGCCCCAAAATTAAATTGCTCATGTTTATTCAAAATTAAATACTGTACAAGAGGTTTTTCTGTATATTCTTGCATATTTTATTTCTCGCGACGAGTCAAAAATGGGGACTGCATTATACAGCATTTTTGCTGTTCTTTTGGGCCGAAAAAGTGGAATCGTATCATACAAGGGGGCGCATTATAGTAGAGGATATATGGTAATACAATATGAATGATTTCTGGTTTAAAAAAAAACAATTACGTATTTAATATATGTAACACATGATATATTGAAGAAAATAGTTTGATCTGCTACAGTCAACCTTCCTATAACGCAGAACCCTCCTTATTATATGGGACAAAAATTGCTGTAGTCCTCCTATGAGGGACACTCTAAAAGTTTTTAGCCAGGAATGCTGCACGCATCCCACCAAATTTGTTTTAATTTCTCCTAGTGCATTACTCTTATCATATGATCACGTGCAAGATTTGAGTGTGCCAAGTTGCATTGTTTTTGCGTGGCACAACTCTAAAGCTCGTGCACTAGCAGATAGACATAATACACAATAGAGCTGGCATGCTATGATTTTCTCTGATTATTCCAAAGGCTTAGAAATGTCAGATTGTTTTGAAACTTTACAATAGACATTTCCTGGCAGAGCTCTGAGTAAAAGTCACAGTTTCATCCTGGTATCGCAAGTTTGAGATAAGATGGTCACTTGAAGACGAACCTCACAGATGTCAACCAATCCAGTCTTTCTGGAATGACAGTCAGGTAACCTATTCTTGAATTGAGGCAAGTCTGGGTGTTGGATCATCAGCAGTTAAAACAATATTGCATAACCACTTGCAACTCAGGAAGTTTTCATCATGACAGATCCCTTGTTTGTTGTTCCAAGAGCAGAAAACAGACCAAGTGCTGTTGTGCCAAGAAATGATCAAAAGGTTCAACAACAGAGCATTGAATTGTGTCAACAACATCTGCACTGGTGACGAAGGAACAATCCAAACATTGGCTCCCCAAAGGCAAGGACCACCATAGAAATACAAACTTTTTGGAGCGCTGGGGAGGTGAAGGTGGCTACTTTCTTCTGTTCCACTGGCCATGTGTGCAATGTTGTGCTTCCAAACAAAAAGACTATTCAGTAGAATGGTATATGACATCCTGCGTGCCAAAAGTCCTAGATAAATGGAAGGAGAAGCATCTGAAGACCAAAACAAGAGGTTTGTTGTGGCATCATAACAAAGCCTTAGCACATGCCCCCATTAAGGCAACTGAATTTTTCTGCAAAAACCGGGACAATATGTTGACGCATCCCCCCTTATTCTCCACACTTGACTCTTTATGACTTCTTTTGGTACCCCACAGTCAGGAGTAAGCTTCCATTTCAACCATGACGATGATGCCCTAGCAGCGTACAACGAATACATTTTGTAGCTCACTGCTCAGGACTGGGAAATAATGCATGTCCAACTGATTCAGGAGGATGAAACTTCGTATAGAAGCCGAGGGAGTGTATTTAGAAAAGTGCTAAAAGAATGGCCTTCGTAAAGTGCATGCAGTGTTCCTGGCTAAAAGCTTTTAGAGTATCCCTCGTATAAAGGCCGGCTCACATTCAGCGAATTCACCCCGTGAAGTGAATTTCTGATTCCAGACATTTTTTAGGCGTCACAAAGCTGGACATGTTGAAATGCGGAGCCATTTCACATTCAGCGGGAATGAAGTGGGGAGCTAGGCGAACTTCCTTCCTTCCTTCCTTCCCCATCCCCAGCTAGGTGAACTCTGCTCTGATTGGATGTTGGATGAGTTGTTCTTTCATCCAGTCTCTGTCACTTTCTAGACATCATATATATACGTATATCTTTATAACATGGCTTTCTTGGCATTGTGTACATATATACAGGGCGAGTCAAGTGTCTGTTTCCCCCTTCCTATCTTGGATACCAGTGTAGTTACGCAAATTCCAATACAGGGAATGAATAGGAACTTGAGGGTGCTTTATCTGATGGAGTACCTTTCATCATTTCAAATATGCAAATTAGGACACATCCAAATTCTATCTCGAAAACCGTAAGAGATACACAAAAAATTCCAATTGCACACTTGTTCAGCAGCAAATTCCAAACAAAACAAAACAAAGTTCACTAAAATCCGATGAGCGGATCACCCACAATCCCCATTGCAAGCTCTGCAACATTAAAACCTTGATTCCTGTCAAGATTGAGGCAAGGAATGAGTGGCCATAGGAGTAAACAAGAGCAACAGAGTCCAAATATCCTGGGTTCAAGTCTCGGAAGTAACCATAGTGTTTTTTATTTATTCTGAATACCATCTGCCAAGCATGCAAATTATTTCATGCACCATCCTCATCCTGTTCTGGAAAGTTCCACAATTTACCATAAAGTCACCAGTTTCCTATGCAGTTGGTATAAAAAGACATGTTGAAGCTGAGAAAAAATCAAGGACGAAGTTTTGTTCCATCTCGCAAGAGGATCTGCAACAACGAATTCAGGAAGCATGCAGGGCAATAACACCGGCCAGGTTTGTTGGTGTGATGGCATCGTTGAATTGTCGTGCAGAATTATGCTAGTGCAAGTGGACATCACATTGAACACTATCTGGATTGATGGAAAGACTTACTTTGTATCAAATGACTGTTTGTAAGCAACAAGCAGTAAAGAGCCGGTTGTTCTGTTGGAGAGCTTGCAATGAGGATTGTGGGCGATCCGCTCATCGGATTTTAGTGAACTTTTTGTTTTGTTTGGAATTTGCTGTTGAACAAGTGTGCAATTGGAATTTTTTGTGTATCTCTTACGGTTTTCGAGATAGAATTTGGATGTGTCCTAATTTGCATATTTGAGATGATGAAAGGTGCTCCATCAGATAAAGCACCCTCAAGTTCCTATTCATTCCCTGTATTGGAATTTGCGTAACTACATTGGTATAGGAAGGGGGTAACAGACTTTTGACTCGCCCTGTATATTAGTTTTCTATTAGGAAAAACAATAGAAAACGAAGCACACCTGCATGGAAGCATGCTATTGGAGAATTTCAATATGGTTGACTCAACTAGTGGAAGTGGGTCAGAAATGGTTGCTAAGGATTCTGGGGCTGGAGAGATGCTCACTCGTAGCTGATTGGCTGAAACATGTAATGGAAACCTGTGTTGTTGTCGCCTCTAAGCTACTTTTTGCCGCGAATTTGCTAAATGTGAAACTGCTCCAGCAACCCAAACCATATCAAATGCGCCAGATATGGGGATTTGACCCGAAGTCTCTGAATGTGAAACTGCCTTAATGACCTTATAACATAGTTTCTGTTATTGCATACAGCTTAATTAGATAAATTGTAAACAGCTTTCCTATAGCCTGGATTTTTCTATTACTGTACACTTTGAAGGTCAAAATGGAAAATTCCCGAATTTGTTTTTCATGCATGTACAGTATATCACAATTTTTATTTTATTTATCAAGGAATTTCCCTGGAAATTTGGAAACTATGCACACCATTACTGTTTTTATCAGTTCTGATGTTTACAACAGGTCGCACAAGCAGCTCGATGACATTATGGGCAGTCGTGTATATTTCATTTCCAAAAAAACCACTGCCATTTTCGAATACGAAAGTCCACTTTGAAATGTGCAATGGAAACCCTTGTTTTTAATGGTATTTTCAAATTGTACACAACATTTGAGAAATGTTTATTCTTGGTGTTTTTTCAATTGATCCCACCGTTTATGAGATAGGGCAATGAAAGTGCTGTGTGTCTGGATTTAAAGAAAAGGCAAAAAAAAACAGAAATTGTTCATCAATTTAAACGAAAACAAAGGTTGATGGTGCATCTATAAAAAATAAAGTAAACATATGATTAATTTGACAGTCTGACTATTTCACTTCCGCGTGGCCTAGTATTTGTGAAAATATTGTAGTTTTTTTATGTTGCAGTTTCCCAACAATTTCAAACACTACACTTCCATTGCCTCTATCTCCATAATGGTTGAAGAAACACGAAGAATAAAACATTCTCAAATGTTGCGTATAATCTGAAAATACCACTAAAAATGGGGGGTTTCCATTGCACATTTCAAAGTTGACTGCTATATTCGAAATTGGCATCAGTTTTTTGGAAATAGAACTTAAAAACCCCTCACATAAAAGTACATGTACAATAATTCTTCCATTGAAAGTACTCTGTCAGATTTGTATTTTAGAAGTTGGCTATTGGTTCACTTTAGGTGAGACGCCCTGCCTGTATATGCTAAATGATTGAGGCCTCCTTTTATTTTGAGCATAGAACTTTAAACATTTGGTGATGTGGAGAATCAAATATATTCTTTGTAAAATGAGTAAAACCAGATTAGTTTATTTAATAAAATATTGTTCTTTTCAAGGGTTTTTTTTTTCCCAAGTTGAATTTAAGCCAGTAGAGGTTCTTAAATAAAAGAATCTTTCATTTATAACGAATATCTCAATAAATCTTTTTATTAATAATTTTCATTTATGATTATTTGCATTATCTCGCAAAAGATTGCTTTTGTATCCTTGTGGACTCATTTTTTTTAAAATTTTTTCTTATTTTACAAGGGACATGTAATCATGAGTTTGGTCGAAATTTTAGGAGGTCAATCTACAACATTAATATACCTTCTGTGTAAAAGGATTTGACTCAATGGCCTTTCGTTTCGAACAAAAAAAATAAAATATTTTACGTTTATTATTGTAGTACCAGATAAGCCAAGTGGGAAGAAAGTTATACATCTTAACGGCAGTGGCGCAGTAGTTAATGTCAGGTTCTGTGGATTTACTGGTCTGGGTTCGATTCTTGTAGTATTGAAATTTTTTTTTTCATTTTTTTCTGTGTTTTTTGACATTATTATTTGTTTGCACTTTGCATAATAACATTCACATACATAAGCAAAATTTTTTCCATATTGTACAATATTGTCAATATTGAAAAAATTTGTACAATATTTTCATGGATGGTCATTGACGATCTGTGATTTGGTGGTGACAATTGCGCATAGACCGTCGATAGTGCGAATAGATCTTTATATTTCTTTTTTATTTCACATGCCACGGGAATGACCTGTACATGAAAATATTGTACAACGCATTTTATATTTTTTTGACCTGTGACGTTGTTTATGTATGTGAATGTTATTATACAAATTGCAAACAAATAATAATGACGAAAAACACACAAAAAAAGAGGGAAATGGAAAAATAATAGGAAAAAAAAAAAAAAAAAAATTTCAATACTACAGGAATCCGAACCCGGACGAGTAAATCCACAGAGCCTGATGTTAACCACTGCACTACCACTGTTAAGTTAGTATATCTTTTTTCCCATTTGACTTATCTGGCACTACAATAATAAATGTAAAATATTTTATTTTTTTCTCCGAAACAAAAGGCCATTGAGTCAAATCCTTTTACACAGAAGGTGTATTAATGTTGTAGATTGACCTAAAATTTCAACTAAATCCGTAATTACATGTCCGTGCGGTCCCCTTATTAGTGTATATTGTTCATCTCTAAATTTTTGACTATCACTTCTAAAATACTGAAATATTGTAATGGTTAACTAAAAATAAAAGTTGAAATTTATTTTTTATTCTTTTAGCATGGATCTGTAGTGATGTTGTATCATCCATGTACAAACCCTCGAATTGTTAAGAAAGTGAAAAAAATAATCAGGGGTTGCATTAGGAAGCATGTAATATCATCTAGCAATATGGTTCCTGAGACACATGTAAGCCATTTTGTTGCATGCCACATTTATTTTCTTTTATTTAAATTGATTGATAATTTTAAATTTTTGTTTCAGCCCGTGGTATTAATAACATGGGGCTGTCGTCTTCACATAACTTCTGTGGATGAACCACTGATTAAGGATTATATTAAGGTAAATTTATTTTTGTTAAATGGTTGAATGAAAATTATTTAGGTTTTGTTTTCTTAACCTCATAAGATCCATGAAGTAAATGAATAAATAATTTTGTTTTAATGTTGTATGGTAAGTATAAGTTAAATTAATGAAGTTAGCATACTTGCTCAATACAGATCATAAAATTTTGTACCTGCTTTTAACTGGAAAAAACTGGGCTGCAACCTTCACGTGAGTCTACCTATCGATGTTGATCGTTACCAGCTTTTGCCATGTTTGCTTTGCCTTTATTGTATGGCAAAGAGTTATTGAGGAAAATGGTTTTTATATAACTGGATAAATTTTATATAACCTAAAAAAGATTTTATCTGAAAATACTAATTTTCTTTGTACTCAACCCAATATATGTAAATAAACTTGTTTCAAGAAAACATTCACTTTATGATCTTTAAGGTTAATACCTTTGATTTAATTAACATCATTAGTTAAGATGATCTTGTTTGAACTTTAAGGGGAAAAATTTTATCCTAAAACCTTATTCTAAATTTCGTGGTGCGATCTGTATTCGAGCAAATATGGTAAATTAAAAAAAAATCAACAATGGAGCATGGAGCGTATCTGCAATGTTGGACATCAAATGCAAATAAATAAATTGGGATATGCTACTCTGGGTTTTGTCAATAGTTTTGCATTATGTAACATCAATTTTTACAAAGAAAAGTGATGAAGTTGATGTATCACATTATCACATGTGCTACAAGGGGGTCTTACTGGGTTAAGTAGCTTTTAATGGTCATTAAACTTAAATCTGTGTATACTTCTTTTGAAGAAGATGGGATGAACAAAGAAGTGATTGCCAGAAGATTTTGTATACTGCGTGTCTGCAAAATTGCAGTGTACCAGTAATGAATGACAATATTTTACCAGATACGCAATGCACAGCAATTTTACAGGCACCCTTTACGATAAAAATAAAATACTGGTTCACTAATTAAGGGAGTTATTATCAATAATACATTCGAACCCGAATAACTCAAACTCTGATAACTCAAATTCCCGGTTAACTCAAAGGATGTTCTAAGTCCCATACCCCAGAGCATTTAATTCAATAGAAAATTCACTCATTAACTCAAACAAATTTTTTAATAAATCCCAGATAACTCAAAGCAATTTTGATGTGAATAGGTATTCCTAAATTTAAGCAAAACCTATCTTAAAAAACAAGCTTTGCCTGTTGAAACTTTATTTCATTTTTCAACTTTAATTTTTACGTCCAAACGACAAAGAAAACGATGCAGGAATCTTTTGCAGTCGCTGGCAGCCATTGAGAAAATCAAAATTTAGCACAAACACAAAATTGCGAATCGAACTTGGTGATTGCAATTGTTCAAGAAAATTGCAATTAGGAAGAAAATTAGACGCAGTAATTCATGACGATTGCATGTTCATTTTTAGAGGAACTGTTCATGTTGACCATAAAGTTCATTGCATGAATGATCACAAATGAGTTTTTAGAAGCAGTCATACACCTCTGATTGGCCGTTGCCATTTTGATTTCGAAACTTCACTGTCTCAGTGCCTTTGTCGATGTAAAAAAACGGAAATCCGTGAAAAAAGCGAATTCTCTGTATAGTTTCAAATATAAAACATTTATACATATATCATAAATGTCATCAGATGAAAAATAAATGGGCAAAAATCGCCAAGAGATCCCTTTCTAAAATTTTTACAAACCGGTAGTAGAATTCGGAGGCCATGCCAAAACAGCATTGGAATTGATTTCGTGTTGGAACGAACCGTATTTTACTGGGTCCATACTGTATTTGTATATGGATCTCATTAAAACTAATCAAATTCATAGAAATATTGTGAGTATCATGTAATCTTTATAGTGGTCATGTAGCCTCATTTTTGATTTACTGGTTAACTCCAAAACCTGATAAGTCAAAAGTTTTATGTGGTCTGCTGACGATTTGAGTTATCAGGGTTCGACTGTATTTCAGTTTTGTTTATGTATAGTCGGGAGTGTAAAAAATAGGCTTTGTAGAGTAGGAGATATTTCAAAAAATCGAGATGTATAGGTTAAGTCCCGTTTTTGGTATCTCTTACGTGCATGCTTTTGGGATGATATGAGAAAGGGTTAAGGACATTTTAGAATTAATATTTATGTTGAAAATAAATTTAATATCAAATTCTGTAAAATTATTGTAGGAATAGATGAGAAGGAAATAGAACTCCATAGGAATTTGTAGCTACAACTTGTGATTATTTTTTTCCCAAAGAAGTAACACTCGCGGCATTTTCCAACCTCCAACATTCTGCACTATACACCATAAATCGGTTATGCTGTTTGGTGTAAGTGCTGATATTTTTCCTTTTCAAATCCTGGTTCATATATGGACTATTCTAATCCACTTAAACAAAAATCTGCTGCTATTCCAGCCAATTCTCCAAATTAGGCCATATTGGACTGACAAGGAGACTCCACGTACACAGACCCACCGATTTTGATAAAAATATTCTACAAGTAGCTTTCACCAAATTAAACACCCATGCAAAGCCATTCGATGCACTTCTCAAAATTTTCTGAGAAAAAATTCATAAAGTTTGTTATAATCGTCTACACTTTATAAATGCCCGAATTGTAGCATAGAGTTTTGTCGCGTTCAGGTGGTCTAGTGGCAAAAACTAGAATTCTATTTTGTAGTTACGGGTTACTATTAAATATAATGCATCATATTGGTATCTATAGTTTATCAATCACCCTTCATTAACATTTTTATCTGGCACATTAGCCACCAAATTATAATTTCCTATTTCTAGGAGCAGAAGTTAACATGATCTCAGAAAGAGAAGAGATTTCAATTCAAAATCAAGTTTTGGCAGTTTTTCACGCAAAATCCCCACCTATTTACTGTTTTTACCTACTTACTCTATTTACTGTTTTTACCTATTTACTCTATTACCTCTGTCTTTACCTACCCATGAATTATAACTTCTTTTGTGATTTAAAAAAAAAAAAGAAATCAATATAACTTGCAACAACCTTTCAATTTATGTAAAAATAACCTTAGCAAATTGGAAATTATAGATTATGTTTAATTATAATACAGTGGTCATCGCTTAATATGGTCACCTCAGGACCATGCTCAAGTGGCCACATTAACCAGTGGCTGTTTTAAGCAAGGTTACCAAAAGTACTTATATTTTTATCCAATGAGTCGAGCATGTGTTTGTACTTACATATAGACAAGTGTGTTTGCTTAAAAAATCATTTATACACGTACAGTATCTTGTCAAAATGTTTATTTAAAATATTGTTTAATGTTTGTTTGATAAAAATAAACAATAATGTTAGGTTGACTACACTCCATTGAATGAAACCAGTTCAAAAGGTCACCTTTTTCACTTGCTGATAAGTCACATCTTTTTCTCCTCTGAGCCATTTCTCTTCACCTAACCTAACCTACCTAGCGTTGGATCAAGTTTCAGGAAACAATTTCACTTAATAAAAACCTTCTAAAGGAAACAGTTTCCAAAGAAACAATGAATTTAGTGCAAATTGAAAGAAATTATAAAACAATTTATTACACAAAAGGTAAGTAAGTAATCCATTTTTTCCCTGAATTCCATTTGCACGTACAGAGTTTATATACCATCAGTATAATCTATAATTTTGGGCAGCAGTATCCATTGGCTTAGATGGAAATGAAAAGTGGTTATGATAAGCGGAGTGTTCATTTATCCAGAGTAAGATAAGATGAAAAAGTAGAATCCGTGAACTACCTCTGAAAAAAGGTGGCCATATTAAGTGGAGTGTGGCCACATAAAGCGAAAATTTGTTAGATAGGAAACGGTTAGAAAATTCCGGACAGAGCTGGAGTGGCCATAAAAAGCGGGTGGCCATATTAAAGGTGGCTACATTAAGCGGCGACCACTGTAATCCTTGTATACATTTTATAAAAAAAAAATGGTGGTAGCAAATTGGAAAATTGAAAATATATTTAGTAAATGAATACAAATTCCCATACATGTTAAAAAAAGTTTACGAAGAGAAGAAAAAAAATCATCAAGGATGGGATTTGAATCCGTACCTGCAAAATAGAATTCTAGTTTTTTATATTTAGACCACCTGAACGTGATAAAAATTTATGCTACAATTCGGGCATATAAAAAGTGTAAGCAATTACCGTAAATACTGTATTTAGCGCCGGACCTGAAATACCGGCCCGCCTGCATTAAGCGCCTGGGGGTCAGTTGAATTTTTGCAAACAAGTGCCGGACCTTCAATAACCGCCCGGGCGCTTATTTTAGTTCATTTCGTGGATTTTTCTTCTCTTGTTGCTTTCTCAAGGGAATGTTTGCTCTCCCAAATGCCACTGCTAAACCGGAAATTAGATACCGGCATGATTGTCTTCTAATTTCTTGCTTTTAATTTTGGATTCAGTCAAGCAACATAGCTGATGAAAAATGAAAACTTCACAATTATAGCTTCAATTTTAATCTCGCAACAGTAAAGTAGGCTGAAAACCATTCTACAGAGGCTACAGCCAAACAGTTTAGCATTGATCCTAATGGGAATGGAAAACATAGCAGGATACTTTAGAAAAGATGAAGGAGAAGGGCGAGAATTTTGCATAATAGTATCCATCACAGTTGTGCAAAATTTTATAAGCGCCGGACCTGTAATACCGGCCCGCCTGCATTAAGCGCCTGGGGGTCCGCTGAATTTTTGCAAATAAGCGCCCGGGCGCTTAATACAGTATTTACGGTATAACAAAATTTATGAATTTTTTGCTCAGAAAATTTTGAGAAGTGTGTCGAACGGCTTTGCACCAGAATAAATATCGACCATCTTCGAACATTGTAATTATTCTTATATATTAGTTTATAACAGGTCCTTCCGAGTCATTTGATATATAACATTCCATATGTTTGCAGTAAAAATTTCTAGTGGTATATTAGCCACTGGTGTTTAATTTGGTGAAAGCTACTCACAGAATATTTTTTTTATCAAAATCTGTAACTCCTTGCGAGTATGTGGAGTCTCCTTGTGAGTTTCGGAAAACTGCTGCAAGTTGTTTTTGTTTTAATTCCTATCAAAAAAATAGATATTGCATAAAGAAATGGAAAGAAAAAATTACATGACCTGGATTTGTACCAGGGAGTATGAGTATCCAGTCATTGCCTCTACCAACTGGACCACCATGGACATCCTACAAAAAGACTGTTTCCAAGTGTCTTGAAGTCTTCAAGGTAGTCAACATGGAGACCAAATTATAGGGCAGGGATCTGGCTCACAGATTGGGAATTCCTTTTTTCTAAGCCATCAGAAAGCTGATGAAAACTCATAAAGTAATAAAATTAGAGCTCCAATGCAAAGTAAAGATGTTGCGTGAAAAATCAGAAGTAAAAATTTCCGCAACCTGGATTCGAACCAGGGGACCACGTGTATTCAGCTTGTCAGCTCTACTAACTGGGCCATAGGGTACATGGTGAGCATTTTCACATTTCCTTAGGTATATGCTATAGGCATTCTTCTACCATTTAAAATTCAATTAAGCTTAAATCGGGATCGTTCAAGAGTCAACTGATAATTATAATTGGAAAACAGATCTGCTTGTTGAAGATTATCATTTCTTTAGTGTAAGAAATTTTTGCAAGTTACATATGGGAAATTAAAGTTGCTTAAATATTATAAAAAGTCATCAAGACTTTGGTGAAGTAATTTCCTGGATATTTTGTTCAGAGCTCATTTCAATATATGTTCATTACAAATTATTTCATGTATGTTAATACGAGGGCATATTGAAAAGTAATGCCTCCATGGCTGTAACTTTTTTATTTTTTAACAGATTTTCAAAATTCTTTTTGTATCTGATACTTACATTTGTCCTCTATGTAATGCACTATTCACTTTTCGACATAGTTCCCATCCCTTTCCACGCATTGCGCCAACGCGTGACTAGCCGGGTGAACCCGTCGGAGAGGAATTCCGGGGTTGTTGTCGACACCAGGACCGAACAGCAGGTTTCACCTCGTCGTCAAAACGCAACTCATGCCCCTTAAGGTGCTCTTTCCTCTTTGGGAAGTGGTGAAAGTCGCAAGGTGCAAAGTCTTTCATTTTTGAACTGCAGTTTTTCGTCTTTGAACTGTAGGCGCTGCAACCCCCTCGAATGTGTGGCGATCGTGTGCGGACGGGCGTTATCGTGCTGCAGAAGAGGATCCAAAGCTGCCATTCAATCCTCGTGTCGATGACAATCCCGGAATTCCTCTCCGACGGGTTCACCCAACTAGTCCACGCGTGGTGTAATGCGTGGAAAGGAATGGGGACTATGTCGAAAAGTGAATAGTGCATTACATAGAGGACAAATGTAAGTATCAGATACAAAAAAATTTTGAAAATCGGTTAAAAAATAAAGATACAGCCATGGAGGTATTACTTTTCAATATGCCCTCGTATTTTAAATAATGGCAGAAAAATACTTTTTCAAACAGTTTCATCCTTTACATAGAGAACATGTAGGAGAAGTTACTTCGATAAATTAACCAGAACATAGATTTTGATAATTAAAAAAAAAAATTTCCAGTAAGAAATGCAGCGAAGTCAATGTATTCAATATGGTTATCTATAATGACCATCCACAGGATCAAGCAAATTGATCATTAAGCTCATGTGGCAGTTGTGTACAGGTTCAATTAAAAAATAATATTCCAAATCGACAACGTAATTAAAAATAAAGAAAAGCCTTTATCTAGGACGAATGAAACAGGTCATTCATTATCCTGACAAATTTCCATGTAAATTTTTGCAGGACCAAAGAAAAGCAGTCGTTAAGCTCCGGTGGTTATGAGCACAGATTTTACTGCATGTTTCTGCCTTACTTACTTATTTACTTACTTTTCAAACCCGCTTATCTGTTAGGGTTGTTTGGGCAGTAGCCCAATGGAGGATCTCCAGCGCTCACGATCTTCAGCCATCAGGTGCATGTCCTCAATGGTAATACCCAAGCAACTCGAACCTAGATTCTCCATGTCTCTTAGCCACTGGCTTGGAAAATGGCCACTGTGCCTAGGAAGACCAGCTTGTGTAACACATGGCCATACCAACGCAACTGAGACTTCTCAATTTGGAGAAGTAGTGACTAACACCTAAAGACTCCCTTATTGTGTTATTATGCACTCTATCTAGTAGGTTTCACGTAATAATCAGCCGTAATTGACGTCTCGTGAGATGTGGACAACTGTCATACCTCTCAGATACGGATATTTGTTTATATTACCATCCACATATTAAAAAACATTCAAATGGATTGATAAATCAGTTATGATTTGAATTACTGAAAACTTAGAATAGACAAAAATATACGTATTATTTTGGGTACTTGCACCTGCGATCACACTCTCAAAATGAGAATGTGGGCAAAAATAGATTTGAAAACAGAGCTTTGCTTTGTTTCCTAGCTCATGTTTTGTTACCACAGCTTTCCAGAGTTTGCTTCTGACACAGCTTGCTGCACCCAATCCTTTGCACTGACATCCATTACTTGTCAATGCAGCTTCCCTAACATGGAGAGTTCACAAAGCAGGTTGTCTTGAAGGGACCAGCACCACAGGCTTAGCCACACTGATTTACATCTCATGGCTGCAAACCAATCTAGTGCCTGCTTAAGGTTAGTGCAAGAAGACCCAAAGAGGATAAGGTTGTCAGTAAAGATCAACTTCTCCACCAAGCAATCACCCATACAAATACACTCATGGGTTTGGCTTCCCCTTCTATCCAGCCCATAAATGACCATAAGGAGTGCAACACCCACGGTGAATGGTCTTGACTTAATGCCATTTATCCGGACACACATCTCAATGATTTTGCTACTCTCCAGAGCTTCTCCCGAGGAACTCTGTCATATGTTTTTTCGAGGTCCATAAAGTAAGCGTAGACATCTTTTGCATACTCCCAGGATTTCTCAAAGATTTGCCTTAGAGCAAAGATGTGATCGCCATGCTTCTGCCTGTTCGGAAACCACACTGCTTCCCTGATAGTTTGAAGTCTACTATTTTCCAACTTCTCTTCTCCAGACACGTAACATAGAATTTTCCAGCAAAGAGGTGCCTTGATAGTTGTTGCAATCCCTTCAATTTACGAGGGTCAGTCAAATGAAAACCGGACATATTTGTTTACAGCTCCTTTATTACAGACAGAGTTGGAACAAGTACACTATTTTTCAATGTAGCCCCCCTGCTTTTCAATGCATTTCCGAGACAGAGTCGGGAGGGCATGGATACCTCGGGGAAAAAAATCTATTGGCTGCGCGTGCAGCCAATCATGCACTGCCTGTTTCACCTCCTTGTCCGTCACGAACTTGTGGCCACCTAAGGAGTCCTTTAGTGAGCCAAAGAAGTGGAAGTCGGAGGGTGCGAAGTTGGGAGAGTAAGGGGGATGCACTCTAAACGCAAGTCCTGGATAGTCACCATGGTCTCACGAGCCATATGAGGTCACGTGTTGTCATGCTGGATGAAAACACCTGTTGAGAGGAGTCCACGGCGCTTGGTGCGTATATCAGGTTTCAGAATGTCACGCACCAATGTAGGTGGCACTGGTCACAGTCTTGCCTTTATCCATGTAATATTCCACTATGGGACCCTTGTGGTCCCAGAACAAGGTCAGCATCACATTTCCTGTGGATGGCTGGCTGTGGAACTTTTTTGGTTTTTTGGTCCGCCAAACTTGTTGTGCTGCTGCTGAATTTCTAACACCATTCATACATCTGAGTCTGCGATACAAATGCAGCACTATACTGTGCCAGCATGCGTCGATGGATTTCTATTGGTTTCGTGCCTTCACTGTGTTCTTTGGTGCATTCCAACAGAGGAGCCGCCGTATTGGAAACTCCCATATAGTGCCACTGGGCCACGTGGGACCAATGCCAATTGATGGCAGGAGAGTCCACGTGCATGCATACCGGGGCTGATCGCAATGGGAGCAGTTTTCGATTTCCTACAGCGGTTTTCTGGTTTTCATTTGACTCAGCCTCATATATTGCCATCTTTAGAAGAAAGTAATGTTATTATAATCCAGAAGGCATATTTGAATTTGTAATCAATGCATTATTTAAGGTGTTATTGTAGCATAACCATTCCCCCTTTAGGGAGTTACCTCAAAAACTACAATTTTTTGAAACAAACTTTACACCCTGGAAAATCTAATAGAAAATGTCCATTTTCAGATGTTACTATGAATAAATTTTGCACATTCTGTCCGATATACAGGGTGATTATTAATTAAAGTTGCGATTTCAAAAATCGATAATTTGAAAACTACTCATCAGAATGACCTGATATTTTAGCAGAACAATCGTGAGCCAATGGAATATTGTTTCCTGGAGAAGGAAAAAAAATAGTTCCAAAATCTGCCGATAGATGGCACTGGCAGGGTAATGTCAGGGGAAAAACCAAAAATGGATTCGTGAAACACAGGAATGTTGTTAGCCAAAAGGAAACAATAGAGTTCAGGGGTTTACGAAAAATTTATTAGCGAAAAGACAAGAATACGTGTTTACAGCAACAACAGTGATAATGCCAAAAAAACAGCTTCATGGAACAAACGTCTTACTGATGATTAAGGCATAAGTTGTTCGATATGCCCTCGGCCTTGTTCCGCTACTAATTGGAAGCTCAAAATGGCATGCTCCACAACAGATCGGAGGGTATCTGTACTGATGCAATGGATGTGGTGTGTGATGCTTGCGTTCAAGTCTGCTAGATTCTCAATCTGCCTGCTGTAAACAACATTCTTCAGGTACCCCCAAAGCTAGAAATCACACGGGTTTAAGTCGGGGGAACGTGGCGGCCATGTTTTTGGTAAATGGCACCTTATGATCCTAGCATCTCCAAAATGAGCACTCAGCAGCTGCTTCACAGGAGTAGCAATGTGCAGAGGAGCGCCATCTTGCAAGAATATTGTGCGATCCACACACTGACACTGCTGAAGTGCCGGAAGGACATAGTTATGCAAAAGTGCTTCATACCGCTTGCCAGTAACGGTACCCGCAGATGCGATCTCCTTGAAGAAAAACGGACCGACGATAAAGTGTGCCGTTATTCCGCATCACACAGTGACCTTTTCAGAGTGAAGAGGTAATGGCTGTAGCTGGAATGGATTCTCGGTCCCCCATATCCTGCAATTTTGCGTATTTACAGAACCTTGCAAATGGAAGTGGGCTTCGTCAGACCACAGAATGTTACATGGCCATTCATTGTCCACTTCCATCCGAGCAAGAAATCGCAGTGTAAAAGATTCACGTGCTTCCAGGTCAGCAGGAAGCAACTGCTGCACATGAGTTATCTTGTACGGGTAACAGCGCAAGATGTTCCGTAGGACTTTACGCACCATGCTGCTCGGCATATCCAGCATTCGACCAATTCCCCGTGCACTGCTGATTCCAGCATCACTGTTTGTCTGTTCTTGTAATTCTGTAGCCACATCTTCCACTGCCGCAGTCGAAACTGGTTTCCTTCCTCTACCCCGTTTCACGTCAAATGAACCGGTCTCTTTGAATTTAGCAATCATTTTTCGCAGACCATTTGTGGTTATTGGACCCGATTTTATGGATTTTTAATGTCCGAAACTTCCTAATAGCTGTTAGTGCACACTCATCGTTCTTATAAAAAAGCTTCCAGAGCAGAGCGCGATCCTTCATAGTCAGAGTCATGATGAAGCATTCAAGCAAAGAGCTGGTGCTCTGCATTTTTATGGTAGCTATGTCTGCGGTGCGCATGTCACGTATTAGTAATCTGCATCTCTCCAGACAATGTGAACCCTGACAGCTCCATCTATCGGCAGATTTTGGAACTATTTTTTTGCCTTCGCCAAACAAAATTCCATTGCCTCACGATCGTTCTGCTAAAATATCAGGTCATTTTGACGAGTAGTTTTCAAATTATCGATTTTTGAAATCGTAACTTTAATTATAATCACCCTGTATATTGTAATTTATTGCTTCCATAAATGGCTTATTTCATATAAAATTCAGTAAACTACAGTTAAAGTCAGATGGTGTTCCATAATTTATTTTTTTAATTAAATGTTTCAGAAACATGCATTACATGGCCCAGAAGGAAATTACTCAAAGGAAGGCCAATATGATCACATGCTTTTGAGAAAAGCCTCCATTCCTGAAGGTTCCAATTTTGATGATGCAGTTCTTTGCCCCCTATAGATTTGTACAAGACTTAATGTTCAGACCATTCCTTTCTCTATCTCATTTTTTACATTTTTTTTATTTTTTATTTCTTAATTTAAATTAATTATTGTTCTCATTTTCAGTTCTTTTATGTTGATCTCTTATTGAAAAATACATGATCTTAATATTTTGTTTTTGCTGTAAAACATATTTTTATATTTGCTATAATGAATTTGGAATTTTTTTTCCTGAATCTCAGAAATATATTTTAATGTGATCTCAAATGTACAGTGTGGCCCAAAAAAAAACCACCCACTTTCAGAACTGATCACTGTTTTATTAATGAACAGATTATAATGATATTACAGAAATGTTTCTAATCAAAAAATATGCAAATAAGGGATTTACTTTTATCATTGGATAACCTACTACCTTTTTTTTCTATCACCAAATTTAAGCGGTTAATGATATTGAAAACTGCAGATTGCAACATTGGCTGTGAGATTTGAGCTATCTCTCTTCTGATGGAGTCTTTCAGGTCACAGAGAGTTGTTAGTCTGGTAAGTTAAACTCTGCTTTTTAGAAATCCTCATAATCAATAGTCACGGAAATTAATGTCTGGGGATCAAGGAGCCCATGCCATTGGAATATTTTGTCCAATCCATCTGTCTTCAGTAAAAATAGACATCAAGAAATGTTTTACAGAGATGGTTTCGTGTGGTGGTGTGCCATCATTTTGGAATGTTATGTTTCCCAATATGCTACTTACAGAGAGCAGCCAAAAAAACTATTTAAACTAATTTGCATATTATATGATTGGAAACATTATGCCAATATTAACATGTTAAAATATCATTATGATCTATTCATTAATAAAGCCATTATCAGCTCTCAAAATAAATGTTTTATTTTTTGGCCACCCTGTATCTTTTGATTATGTTTAACTTTTATTTTTAGATACATATTTTTCATATTTAAAATGTTTAAAATTCAGTAATTTACTTTATTTACAATGCAAATTTAATTTAATGCATTTTTTGTTTTTATGAAAGCATATTTTGTAACTCTGGTATCACTAGTAACCTATTCACTGGAGTATGAACTCTGCAATTATTGTTGCAGTGAGAAAATTAAATAAAAACAATGTCAACCTTGGAGAAATTAACTTGGAAGTGGAACTTGATTTCTTTTATTTTACATTATTTAGAGCCATCTGAATAATGGTATTGGAAGTTGTATACAGGAAGCTGATTACACATTCACTGCTCATGTTTTATGATCTTTAAAACATGGAGAGTTTGATATTCCTTGCTTTGATACCGATTTTTCTGAAGTACTGATGTACTCTTTATTGCATGGTTAATTAGTACCAGACTAAAAATACGTTCACATTATAGAATGGAAATATTGGAATATTTTAACTGCTAATTTTCAATTACCAACACCCAGGTGGCGCTGAAAGGGGAGGGAAATAGTATAGACGGGGTGCATGTTTACAAACATTTGCTTACTTGTTCACCTAGGCTTATTTCTGCTTCTGTAATAACTGCACTTCCAACGTTAGCTGTGAATCTGTTGCTGTCAGATTATTGACTTTCGCCTGTACCATGGTGCAGTGTGCGACATGGCATTTTGTTTGTTGTTTACTCTTTCCTGCCTTATACAATTCTATGGTCAGAAGTGAGCAAAGGTACCGGAAATGGCAGTGAGTATGTGAGCCTCGATGTAGGTGTTTAGTCTAGTGTTTGAAATCTAGTCGTTGGTCTAGTATTTGAAACACCCGGCTATGTGGGTGATCACGATCTGGAAAATGCTGTTGGTAAATCCATTACCATCTTAATGGGCATTCTTACTTCTTGCACATCCTATCTATAGGAGTCTGTTGTAACTGCATCCCCAGGGTAACTACATCCATGGTCATTATTATTAAAATTGACTTTCCTCATCTGCAGTAATGTTAGCAAAGTTCATATTCTAATAGAAAACTGCTAGTGATAGCCCTAATTGTTTTACCTGTGAATTTGTGCATTTCAAGTGCAATATTCTATATGAACTGAACGCATGAAGTGTTAAAGGGATGGAAAGATTGATATACCGTTAAATTATTTTTGGAATGCTATTTTAAATTTTGAATTTCAGATTTTATTTTCTTTGAGAAATTCTATTTTTATTATTATTTGAATGGATTTTAGAACTTGTTAATATTTATTTAGATACAATATTAAGAAATGATTTCATTTGTGAAGTACCAAACCTTCTATTAATGACACTTGATTCATTTCTCTTTAGAGGAAAGAGGAGTACAAGTAGTCCTTGACTAAACAAGAGGGTTCCGTTCTGATGCAATTCAAATAACCCCATTTTTTTTCTTCCAGTTTTATTATTGCTCTGAATTATCAATATATTTATACATGTGCTTTACAATGAAATTCAGAGTTTTAATGACTTGTGCATGTACCGGGTGTCCCAAAAATGAGCGACGATTTGAAAAATCAATTAACAAAAAACAGAAGGTGATAGATATTTACTGTATCACTTACCTGATCGTCGTAGTCTTTTATTTATTGTTTTATAGTCTTCCCCATCAGCAGTGCCATTGGTTGACGAACTTTGTAACTAATTTTGAAACTTGGTGCGAATAAATTCCCTGGTTTCCTAAACAGAATGCAGCAAACCATAGATTTCTATCGCCTTCCTTTGATAATTGATTGTTAATTGATTTTTTAAATAGTCACTCATTTTTGGAACACCTGATATGAGTTTGTTTTAGGTCATTGGAATTGAAAATTACAGGGAGAAGATGAAGTGATAGTTGTGAATGCAGTTCTGTATAACTTGAATATGTTGTAAGCTGGGACAAGATTGTTAATGATCTCAGAAGTGGACTATAGAGCGCTTGTCATCTTATCCTTGCATATGAATGTGAAGTTATAATTTTCAATAAAAGATTTTTGTTAGGCCATCATGTTTTCTTTTGACTGAACTTAATGTATTCTCACAACTCACCTTTTTTTTTTTCTGCTCTAAATGTTACATATATGGTGTGAAGCCCTTTTAATGATTTACAAAATATCAAATGTACCGTAATTTTCGGGAGTAACGCCGCGGCGTTTCTGTTATTAAAAGTTAAAAATTCGGCGTGTGCGGCGTATCAGCCACCGCGGCGCTACTGCCGGAGATTTTACAAAAAAAAAAAAACAAAAAAAAAAAACTATCAACGATTAAAAATTCACTCCGATATCGATCGAGCGTGATCGTTCATCGACAGCGGGTGATTCACTCGATAATAAAGTACTCTTATTATCGACGAATTTATAGTATCGATGGTTTTCATCGAATCGTTCTAGAAACATCGATGGTCTAATTTTCGCGTTTGTCAATAGAGAGCAACCAATCAGAATAATCGACGCCCACTAGAGGTCAACCAATCAGAATAATCGACGCCCGCTAGAGGTCAACCAATCAGAATAATCGACGCCCGCTAGTATGACACCTGTTGCAATATATAAGGGGTCGCTTTTGGTTTCATGGCAATCAGTATTTGGTTTCAATTCTGACGAGCATAATCTCCCAGTATTTCTCTCTCCAACGACTTTTGACTTTCGACTGTTTATCTTTATTTCATTCCGATTCGGAAACTTCGGATTTTGAAGGATTCGACTAATAAAATATATCTTATAAATATTGAATTTTCGTTTCTTTATTGAATTTGTTATAAAACGCGAATATACAAAACGGACCTTGTGTGATGGGAGGGGGGGGGGGGGGTGCGGCGTATCGGCCGCCGCGGCGCTACTCCCGGAGATTTAACATTTTTGTTAAATTTTGGCGTGTGCGGCGTATCAGCCGCCGCGGCGTTACTCCCGAAAATTACGGTAAATGTAAAATATGAATTAACAGAATATCCTGGGAGGGAAGGTCACTATTTCTTGTGGGTATAGACTGGTATGGATCCTAAAATGTAAAGCTTAGACGAAATTGGTAGTAACTTTACAGTATAACATAGGGACGACAGAGATTCCAACTAGTTTCGCCTTTTATTCCCGGCTTTATCAAGGATCCAAAAAAAAGCCGGGAATAAAAGGCGAAACTAGTTGGAATCTCTGTCGTCCCTATGTTATACTGTAAAGTTACTACCAATTTCGTTGATAGAAACAGTATTATGAACCCTTATCTCACCGATGTAAAGCTTAGACTGAGGGCACTGCAGATCACTGGGAGACAAAGCAAACTTCTGTTTCAATATTCAAGCGTTTGTGAGTAGTAGTTTAAAACTAGGCAAATATAAAAAAATGTCGCTTGTAAAATACGTGGAATCATTTGTGTAGCAATTGGGTGCTGCATGAGAAGCCAGACAAATAATTTATCTACGCTAAAAATGTACAGTTTTCCTAAAAAGGAGGCTAATCATTCAGTCTGGATAAATATTGTTGGGAGAAAGAACAACAGTCAATGGCCAAAAGCACTAGGGGCACAGGTTTACTGAACTTGGGATTCTCGAATCGTGGGTTCAAATCCCGCTTGGGTGTGAATGTTTGGATTTGTCCTCTATGAATGTAAACAGCCAATTCAGCACTTGAATACTGCGAAAGCTCAAAGAAAGAAAATAAGAAAGATGATTTGTATATTGTTCATGGAGTACAGTAAGTTTTCAAGATGAAGACAAGAAAATATCTGAATCAGCTGTTAAACACAAAGGGCAGAGTTTTCCAAGGTTAGAAAGTATACTCTGTCCAAGGAAAATTGGAGTGGGCGTGTTCAGTTAAACTTCCTATTTCAATTGTTAGACATTGTTGATTCTACTTTGGCAACAATGTCTAACAATAAAAATAGGAAGTTTAACTGGACACGCCCACTCCAACTTTCGCTGGATAAGAGTATAGATGAAAGCATGAACGTTTGCAGTGTAAAAACGCATTATACAAAAAAGGTGCACATTCTATAACAAAAATTATGGTATATTCTGCATGTGCCAGTTGTTTTCTTTCATGCTGGATACTACAAATTAGTTATTCTGTAATTGATTATTAAACCATGTTTTTAATTGTAGAGGATGATGAGAATAAATGTATCCCTTTGTTGCAACTCTCATCTTGCGTTTCTTTGTGATGGTTACATACCGTAAATAAATTCTGTATTTTTGATAGAACATGTAGTTAAAAAGTTTGTTATTTCTGTATATACTTGTGTTTAAATTTCTTTCCAAATTGTCAGTGGCAATGTTATCTACAGGGTGTTTCATAATTGGTGTCCCATCTTTAGCTCCAAATAACGACTCAAGGGGAACAGATTGGGGGAAAATGAATATTGATTATTTGGTTTTAATGTCCCCTAATTCAGAATAAAAACATTTCGCGTCCCTGGGGGTGAAGGGGTAGGGGTTAGACCCCACGTGTTATTTAGAAAGTTGTAGAGCATCATGTAATATGTGGGTTTAGCAAAAAAATCTCATCCCCTGCCCTTTATCAAGTGGGTAAAGTGAAAGGTTTGGCAAGCTAATGTAGACAAAAACAGAAAAACTCATTAGAACTTTAAGTATGGTTTTTGTCCACATCGGCTAGCCATACCTTTCACTTTACCCACTCGATAAAGGGGGCAGGGCATGAGATTTTTTCACCGGTTTTTTGCTAAACCCACATTTTACATGATGCTCTACAACTTTCTAAATAACACATGGGGTCTACAATGACTAACAATTGAAATAGGAAGTTTAACTGGACACACCCACTCCAACTTTCGTTGGACAGAGTATAGCAGATTTCAACTACATTAGCGAAACTAAGAATGACATGTATAAAGTTTGCTTTTTTTTAATACAGGATAATCCAAAATTCAGTTCACCCATTATAATGAAAACCATTAAACATGCTGATGTCAAATTCCCAGTGAATATTCTTTAATCAATGCAGTAAATGTTCAAAGTGGCCCCCATTCTCCTGCTTGCACAAACAAACGCGACGGCACATATTCTTGAAATGCGTTGTCCACTGTTGGAATGTTATTGCAACATACTCGAACAATTTTAGAGCAGCAGACGATATTGAATGCAGACAAGGTTATTATTAACAGGAGGGAGCTACAGCCGACATGGTCCGAATCTCAATGGAACGAATGAAATCTGCGCTATTCTAGAGGACATGCTACAACATGTTTCCAAGAATATGTGCCATCGCATTCGTTTATGCAAGTAGGAGGATGGGGGGGGGGGCACTTTGAACATTTACTGTATGGTCAATCATTGTTGCATAGATTAAAGAATATCCACTGCCAAATTTGACATCGGTATGTTTAATGGTTTTCATTTTATATTAATATCTTTGGATGAACTGACTTTAGGATCACCCTTGTATAATACATTACGATGCCATGAAAACAATTAGTCGGCTCTACAATTTATATGCCCTTTCATATATTGTTTTCCTGTATGATTACTTCAGAGACACTCCTAGAAACTGTCATGTTAATATACATTGGAGTGGAAGGCTGCTAATCAGTGTTCAATGGCCTTTAATCAATGGCAGCCAGTGAAAGCCCCATGCATTTGTTGTAATGGGGTGCATACTTATCTTAAATGAGGTATAGTGACTGTTATTGAAAAGCAGGTCCTTTGTATTGTCCTCATAAAATAAATCAAGGCTTCACAATACATACTAATGGAAAACATTATCAGACTAATTTTATCTTTATTTCTGGCTTACCAAGGAATAAAAGAGGAATTTTTTACAGCCCATTCATTATATACAGAATACAGATAAATAGAAAGACGTTATTGGTGAATATACAGGGTGATTCTGAAAAAGTGTGTATAACTGTAAGCAATGACAGGCGACCAGAATGAACATTTTCTTTTAATACAATGTGGGTCCGAATTTGAATGCTAACTGAGATATGAACAGAAATAAAAATGCCACCACCAAGATCAACAAGTTAATAACTCGGGTTTTGCAATGCCTAGAATAATCAATTTTGGAGGAATTATAGGGTACATAAAACTCTGTACACCGTTAAAGTTTGATCCAATTCCAACAAGTAGTTCCGAGTTACGCACTCAACATTGTAACACGTGCTGGTTAGTACTTGCATGTGAGCACTGTTCTGATTTTGAATGCATAACTCAGAAACTACTCATTGGAACAACAATGTTTATGTACCCTATTATTCCTCCAAAATTCATTATCCTAGGCATTGCAGAACAACAATGTATAATCAACAAAAAAAGGTATTCTGTATATAATGAGCTGTAAAAAATTCCTCTCCTGTATTCCTTGATAAAGCCAGAAATAAATGCAAAACTAGTCGGATAATGTTTTCTGTTACTATGTTTTGTAAAGTAAAGTGTCAATTTATTTTACAGTGACTGAGTAACTATCATGCTGTTTGATCTAGTTTGTTTTTAATATTCTAAATGAATGCAAGGAAAATTATGTGATAACTTTTATTAAATTTTCTTTTACATAATTGGTCATAAAAGCAAATAAGACTATTGCACGAGTAATGATTCCAAAAATGTTGGCAAACTGGAAGAAAGATAAATAAGCAAATATAATCAAGCACTTTCAAGTCGGCATCTGTTCTTCACTTGGGATTGATGTAGTTCCAACGTCAAGTAAATCCTCCACTTGCCACTGGATAAGAACCAGTGATGTCTTGCTTATTCTAGCAAGAATTGTTAAAGCGCTACCATCAAATCCTATATCGCAACTGCGAATTGGCTTGTCAGATACTTCAAAAATAGTAATAGGACTCGTTTCCCAGATATTACCAATTTCATAGTCGGGACCTTTGTGATCATACAGGTATAATTTACCTGTTATATATAAAAAAAAGTATAAGTTTGTATCTGAAACTGCTTTAGTAAATTCTAAAAATCTTACTTTATTCAATGTAAAAAGATGTGCCTTTTAATTACCTGTTGCAGTTCCAATAGAGACTAATCGTCTTTTCATGCAAATTGCAGTCACATCATCTCCCATCAGTAATTTTGGATAATATTTATGGAATATCTCGCCATCCCAGCAAAGAAGCCAATAAGAATCTCCAGGGTAACAGTGCCAATATTCTTTATGAAAAAAAAAATTAATTCTATAAAACATACGAGATTGATATTTACATACAAAAACAAAAAAAGAGAAGCCAACAAACCTAAAAGGGACTGAGAAGTACGGCTGCTACAAAATATCACTCCTCGATAAATGAAACAAGGATTTTGATAAAGCAACTCTGGAAATCGTTGGGAAACTGATAACCAAAGACTAGAAGGCAAACTCCATACTGCTATTTCACCTGTTGCTAATATACAGATAACCTAAACATTAAAAAAAAAATGTTTTTCAATTATGGTAAAATGCCAATATACAGAAAGTACATATATTTAGGCCATAAGAAATGATTGACACAAGCTCTCCAATGTAACAAACTCCACACGGCAGCTAAATACCGAGAAATCTACAACAGGGGTCTTGGAAGTATGCAAAATACACGGATAGTGCTACTAGCTGGTTAAAGGATAAGGTGGGCCGTTGTTCTTTCTGTCACAGTCAGTGTACGTGTAGACAGCAAAGATGGAAGAGCGATTATCACGGCCAGGAATGAACATTGTGGTTTTAGTGGAAAGAAGGTGTTTCAGGAGGTAATATACACTGCAGTAAGGTATCGGTGTGTGGAGCCAAGGCACTGTCAAGGTGAACTGTATTCTGCTGGTTGACCAAGTTCAACAGTGGACAGGAAACTGCAGCCAAAGCTGTGAGCACAGGATGATCTTCAACACGTATAGCAGCAAATGTGGAAGCACTGTCGAGTTTGATTATGGCAAACAAACAACATTTAATGAGCTGCAGAACGAAACAGGGGAATTGCAGGCTATTGTCCATAGATGGTGCACCAACACTCCCAAAGAATGGTTTGCCACTGGCCATCCTGAAACTCCCAGGCAAATGGCTGAAGTACATACACCATTTAAGGTAATATGCAGTTTCTGTGAATAAATTAGTTTCCACCCTGTGGCTGCATTTGTGTCAATCATTTCTGTACGACCCTAGTAAACTTAAAACAAAGTAGAGCTTCTGAATAATATCACAAATATACGGTGATCCAGAAGTTTAGCACATTAGAAAAACATAATATCTAGCAGAGGTCTGAGAGGAACAATGCAGTTTGCATCGAAATGATCAGAATAACATGGGGTTTCTTATGAAATCAAAAAATTATTGCTCAGTTTAGTTAACTATTTCATTGTCAAATGGTGCTACAACCAAACGTTTCAAGTGCCCATATTAAAAGCACTCAATTCATACCTGGTGCTAAGCTTTGGATCACCCTGTATAATGCTGACTAGAACAATGCCAAAGCTCTTTAGAGCAAAATTTTCCTTGAACAACTGCAATTCCTCCTTGAAATCAATATCTCATTCAAAAAAGTTTTTAATAATTAAATGTAAGTAAATTAAATCACACTATAAAGATGAAATATCAATTATAAACAATAATAAAGAATGGTCTTGATGAGGATTTTTGCACTACAAAACTCAATGTTTAAATTATTGATGGAAATAGGAAAGTAAATTCCACAGCCAGGATTCGAGCCAGGAACCTTCTGCTCACTGTGTAAATGTGCCTACCAATTGTGCCACTGTGAACATGGAGGCATTAACGCTATCTACATGTCCTTAGGGCTGGTTGGAGCAGTACCCAGTTCGCAGGCTGGAACTATCTTTCTTACTGGTGTAATATTCGTTAAAGAGTAATAAATGAATGGTCTGATGAGGGATTTTTACACGCCAAACCTCAGATGTTTAAATTATTGATGAAAAAACAAAAGAAAATTCCACAGGTTCCTGGTTCGAATTTATCATCTTGTGTTTGAGAACAATGAGTGAAAAACGTAAGCATGTTCTGCTCGATTTATCTCAAAAATTAGAAATCATTAAGCGTCTACGAAAGAAAGAAAGTGCAGTTAGCATCGCACCAATTTATGGTGTAGACTGAACAACTCTAAACGATATTAAGAGAGATGCCCACAAAATTGAAAGCCATGTTTCCAAAATGCAAAGTTCGGACGGGAACATAACATTGAGAAAAACAATGAAACATTTTCATCACTTGAGGAACTGAAAACAATCGTTTCTCAGTGCTTTATTCAAGCTCATTTCCAATGTGTCCCCCTTTCAGGACCAATCATTAAGGGGAAGTTGGTACCAAAGCAGATGTACAACTGCGAAGAAACTAGGCCAAATTGGAACACACTACCTCACCAAACATTGGCCATGATGTCCAAAAAAGCAGCTCCAGGATTCAAAATGCAAAAGGGTCGCATTACAGTTATGGTATGCTCGAATGCTTCTGGCTCCCATCAATTGCCCCTATTCATCGTGGGAAAATCGCGATAACCTTGTGCATTTAAAAACGTGAACATAAAAGCATTGCCTGTCAATTACTACACACAAAAAAGTGTCTGGATGAGTCAAGATATTTTTAACTTTTGGTTTAACTAAGTTTTTGTGCCTTTAATCAGAGCATATTTGAAGGAATGGGGTTGCCTCCTGAAGCAATACTGCTCGTGGACAATGCCTCCACCCACTCAAATTATCAACTAAAAAGCAATGATGGAAAAATAAAGTTCATTTTTTGCCAGCAAACACGACTGTGCTGATCCAACCCATGGATCAGGGGATCATTCAATCAATGAAAAGACATCACAGGAAAGAATTCATACAGCAATTTGTGACATGTGATGAAGAATTTAGTAATGTCAAAGCTTTCTGGAAACATTACACTATTGAGGACACTATTTTCAATGTTGCTCAGGCTTGAAACGATCTCTCTTCTGTGACATTGAAGAGAGCTTGGAATAAATTGTACCCACAGGAAAATGAGGAAATCAATGGCAAAGAAAGTATGACATTATTTTGCACTTTTGTGAAGCTTTGCCTGTGCGAGAGAACATTGGAATTAATGATGTGGCTGAATGGATAAACATGGACAAACTTGACACGGGTTTTGAGTTTCTAGGTGTCGAACTTATTCAGCAAGTGTTAAATCAAAATGAGACCGAAGAACCTGGAAAAACTATTACCCAGGCTGAAGCAGGATTCATTTTATCCAAGTGCACTGAATGATTTGAGCAACAGACGGAAGTACAGGCAAACAGAAACACGGCAGCTGGAAAAATCACATAGTGTGTTTATACAAAAAAAAGTAACCGACTTTTTTAAACAACAATAATTTCACAATTTATTTTACATAATATGTACGTACATTACATGTAGTACAATCGTTTTTTTTTTGTTTTGTTTTTTAACCTAACCTAACCTACCTTCATAGTCTCAAATGTTACTGAAATTAACAGATGTTAAAATTCAGGACAAAGTAAGAAACCTGTATTTTTTTGTTTTGTCCAAAAGAATTCCTGGCTCAAGGTACAAGCCGCCAAAGATGTCACTCGGGGTGCCATTTCTCATGTTCAATTTCAACAAATATTAAAATGCTCTTTCTCCGGAATGATTCAAGATATTTTGTTGCCATTTGTTTTATTTTAAAGATAATAATGTACTGATGAAAATGAAATCCTCCATTGGGAAATATATGTCCAAGTTCTCTTGCTGTAGCCTTCCGAGATTTTTTTGTGAAAAATAAGAAAAAAAATTTTTTTTCAAAAATGCCAATCCCAAAATTATGAAATTTTCATTGTTGATCAGTACCATACACTACTACATTCCCTGAAAAGGAGACATTCCGCTTTTGAATTTTAACAGGTTTTATAAACAATGTTCTGTGGCTAAGTTCTTTATTGCAGTTTTGTTTCTCAGAAACATAAATCTCAAAAATTCTGAGGATATAGTACTATCCTGAAAAGGAGAACACGCCACTTTTGTTCTAGAATTTTTCATAACGTTCTTTGAATAAAGTCAATCTCGGACCAATGTGCTTGCTCAATATGATGGAATAAAAATGATAAATTAAACAAAGTTGGAACTGGTGAAATGTTTATTCATTTGGATTTTCTATACATAGAACCTTTCAAACCATTAAAGGTCATCTAGAACAAAGTGGAATCGTCCAGGTTATTACAGAATGTAACAGAATCTTCTAGAACATTCTGGAACCTGCCAGAGAATTTTGTATATTGGCCTAGGACACACAAAAGGGGGGACACAGGAATGCACAGTGCAGTAGTACCAAAAATTAAGTATGTTGTAATTAATAATTGAAAAATTCCATGCATAATATAATTTAATTAAAAAATATTATTTTAAAAAATAAAATCTATATAAAATATAATTTAATCTCTTATGAATATTTTTTACTATAGTTGCCGCCACGTAAGTTGAACGATCTTTTTGACATGTACAGTAAGTCTTCTCATCAATATGCTTTGTCTGGATTTTACCCAAGACGCGCTTGTTCTACTATAGTAATGGTGGAGATATCGTTGAAACGTTGAAAGCCTATTAAAAGTCATAATATAAAACAAATTGCCTTCTAGTCGACTACTCTGCGTCATTTTTTAATTTATTAATTTCACTTATCTATTTAAAAGAAAAAACGAAAATAGAAACTACACAAATACGAAAACAATGTTTCGTAAACAAAAGCGGATATTTCATGGAATAGCTTAGTGATTTACTTCCCGTTAACGTCTATTGGCTGGTGTTAGAAATGACGTCACCCTGTCGTTCAACTTATGTGGCAGCTATATGTAGCAACCCAAAATGTGGACGTCTATTGGCGCTGCTCAGGCTGTTTGTATGTTGAAATTTTGCGATAACTGAATTTGAATATGAATAAGAACACATGAAAAATCCTTAGAGTTAAGTTTATTACTCATTAGGGAAAGTACCTTCACTTTTTCAGCAAAAGCTTGAACAGCTGCATGCCAAAGAAGTTGTATTCTCTTATTTGTTTTAAAATAATTTCTTACATCTCTCCAAAGATTTTAATAAAAAAAAAAAGAAAACATAATGATTTTTATTTATTTATTTATTTATTACTTTTTATAACTATCCCCCTTAAAATGTGAATCATTAAGGCAAGCATCGTAATTACCGAAAGACTGTACCCTGATCTTCTTAGTCGAAGCAACAATGTAACCATCACGGTTTCCATCTTGGATTTTAGCAATCAGTATTTTTTTCGTTTGTTGAAACAATAAAGGTTACATTGTTGCTTGAACTAGGATGGTCAGCTGACTTTTCAGTGCCGAGGCCTGTCTTTTTCATCGATGTATTTTTTTATGATTTTAATGAAATAAATTGATTGTTTAAATACTAAAAAACTGCCACTTTTTTGAAGACATTTCTTTAATAATATTCTTGGATTGGGAATTCTTGGCTATTTAAACATTCTGAGAAAGATTTGAAATGAGCCACTTTTTACACGGGCTTGAAGTCTCAGATATTCTGCAGACTTTCTGAGAAGCGGACTATAGGAGAAAATTTTTACAGGAAAGGTGTTTTTTTCATCCTGTGGATTATCTGGGAGGCAGACTATCCGCGCGAAATTACGGTAATTCCATTAATCAATGTTGATGCAACATACAAACATGACCAGCCGATAGCTGAAGCAAACACGACAGATAGATTGTTCACACATGCAAGAAAACAAACATAAACCAAGTTTATTTCATATACAGTATATAGATTTTTTTTAACCCCCCCCCCCTTTGGGCCAACCTGAAGCTCGGCACATATAAACCTTACTCTGAACCTAATGTACATATTGTGCGAATATGAGCTAAATCGGATAAGTGGTTCAAATATTTTCAGAACATTTCCAGAATTTTTATATATAAAGAAGATATTCAGGATCTCTACTCTAAAGAAATATAGCAGAAGAGAGGATTAAAACATCATGATGCAACCGAATGAACAAATGCAAAATGGTCGAAATCTTTGGTGGAAAGCAAAGTTTATAATCATGTGATGCTAGCGCCATCCAATGACAAAATCCGCCAGTGGGCAAACAGCAAATGGAAAATGAATTTTATATATAAGAAGATTCATAATATTAATGATTTTTTCATTTTAGATCACTATCAATATTCAAGCCAAGATACATTACAGGGTTTGTATAAAAAGTATCGGGAAAAATTTTTCCCTGATGTGACTGTAGTTTGCAACACGCTCGCACCGAGCGTGCTCAGTGGTGTGGGGTGAACTTCAAAACACACCAAGCATCAGTCACCTGCAAGAGTTTGTTCAGGCTAAATCAAAGTTTTAGTGGACCCCTGTCAAGTGACTCGGTGCAAGCTCAAAATGCAGTAAACGACTGAACAGCAGTATGCCATCAAATTTTGTGTTGGACTGGAGAAATTGGATACGAAGAGGTTGGGGATGATTCACCAAGTGTTCAAGGATGAAAGCATGTCACAAACTGCAGTTTTTAAGTGGTACAAGCTCTTCAAAGATGGCCAACAGGGTGTGGAGGATGAGCCCTGCGATGGACGGCCGTCGCCAACAAGAACCGACGATAACGTGCAACGTATGCGTGAATGCTGAATTCAGACCGTCGGTTAAGTGGCCATCGCCAGAAATTGGAAACTGCATCACGACAATGCATTCAGCCACGGTTGCTCCAAGGTGACAGACTACCTGATGCAAAATGGCGTCGCAACAATTCCCCAACTCCCTTACAGTCCCGACTTGGCCCCAGCAGACTTTCTCCTATTCCTAAAAGTGAAATCCTCCCTCAAAACCACCATGGAACCCTTAAGTGCCATCAAAGAAGCTTGCATGCATACCCTTAAGGACCTTCCGGAATCCGCCTACCACGGAGCCTTCGAGTTGTGAAAGAGCTGCTGGCAAAAGTGTGTCGACGCTCAAGGAAGTACTTTGAAGAATTTTAAGGTTTTGTAGCAATATCTGAAATAAATCTATTTTTCTGAAACTTATACTCACCCTGTATATGAATCAGTTTGATCTAGGATACGACATGAGCATTTATCAACTGCATTCTAGTATTCTGTATGCTATATCCACTGTATTCTGAACTGTCTTCTGGCTGGGACCACAGGAGAGTGAAGTGTGCTGACTATTTACCTATCCATAAAAGAGTGATATTTAAGACTAGCAATAAAAACGGACTTTCTTCAGGTTGGGAATAAGAGTGCTCATTTTAAGACTCTGTTTCAAAGTCGAGATATTTCCAGTGATGATTTTCTGTGTTCTAAATGCTTTGACAGAATATCTACGATGACACCAACTGAACAAGAAGAAGCTCCCACGATGTGGATGATGAAGATTTTCTATCTGCAGAAGAAGAATTACATTTGCTGAATCAGTCGCTATAGAGGTTGGTGTTGGTCCTGTTAAGAATATGGTCAGTAAAGTCAAATCATAAGCTGTATGCATCAAGAAATTACAGAGAAATAACTGAAGCTGTGAGTAAATACACCAAAGCAAAACTGACCAAACTCTTTAAAGTAGAAATTCCATCTGCAGAAGAAAATAAACCAAAAGAAGCATGTGCAACTTGCTAGGAATTTATATCAAAATCAATTCAGCTGTTGAATCGTGTGAATCCTACAATGAAAAGGTGCAAGTTCTAACAATTATCCCAGTGTCCCTTTCAAAAGTACAAACATTGAACCACCTTCATTCTGCAACAAAATACATAGCAGACAAATCACGCAATGAGAGATCTGCAAGGAGTGGAAAACCAGATCCCTATTATGGTCATCCTCTGAATGAAGCACATGTTCAAATTGCACAGTCATTTTATCTGGAAAGTAAATGGGATTGTTCTCGCCAGAGCGCCAAAAAAAAAAAGGACACTATCACTCTAACGGTTGCAGGGAAAAAGTAGTGAAATTGAAAAAGATACCGGTACGTGACCCACAGTATAAAAGAAACTTTCTCCATATATAAGAAGGAACATTCAGTATTCCACACTACAACCTAAGTGGGTGGTTTCACATCCACACAGAGATCGTCTCTTTATGTGTGTATTGTGCCAATTTTGAACTTTGTGTGGAAACTTTGAAGAACTTACTTGAAGACACCTTGATTGGACGTGTGAAGTTGTTAGTGGTCTGTGATATACAGCGAGAGACTCGTTTGTTTCAGGAATGATCTGAAAAAAATAGCAGATGACGTTTTTGAAGTTACATATGCAACATGGGAGAAAAATGAACTCTTTAGTTGCCACTGATACATTCATTGACGAACTTGGGAAATGCACAGTGAGCGAAATTACATACTAACATCTGAAGAAATTCCAATAACAACACATTGCAGAAGTGAAGGGACATGTAGAGGCTGAACCACTATGTTTCGTGCTTCACTGTAATTTCGCTGAGAACTGGTCTGTGATTCTGCTAGAAGAAACATCTCTAGAGTAATGGCCAGTTTCAATTTTTACAGGAGTCACATATTTTCAAAACAAGACCACAAGTGCTGCAGTTATCAGTGATGACAGAGGACATGACTCAGCACATGCATTGTTTGCAATACACAAAATTCTTCAACAGCTGCAATCACAGGCAGAAAAGATCAACATTTCTGATGGTGCCCTTAGCCATTTCAAAAATCGTTACCAACTACAGTGAAACCTTGATTTATCGTTTTCTGGGGACCGAAACAAGCAAACGATAAATATGGAAAAACAATCGATGCAATGCTCATATAAACTGATCAAAGATGTTGAACATGTCTAAATAGAACCACTGGAATGCCTGATGCTCAGGCCTGCTGATACCAGTCAAAGAGAACGTTTTCTAGCTCACTCTAAGTCGATTCCTTGCTTGACTTCCTCTTTTTAACTGATGAACCAAAACTTGTCAGCCTGATCTCCGATCTCTCTTTTCTTTGCTATGATGGAATTCAAGGTTGATGGTGGCAGGCCTAGTCGCTTAGCTGCATCAGTTCTCTTTTCTGTTTTTTTCTACCTCTTCAGTGATCTTAAGTCATTCGGCTAACGTCCGTACATGTTTCGCCATTCTCCAGTCGTTTTATATATTACATGCCATATTTTAGCATTGAAAGCTCCAATGAACCATAATGGTTCCACTAAACAAGGTTCCTTGAAACCAATTTGGAGTATCATTATTTTACATTATATTCATTCAAGACACATAATTCCAAGTCGTAACTGTAAATTGTATCAAAACAGGTAGTGTACTGTGGGTTCCTCTTGGCATCAAAACAATGTGTAGTTTTTGTCTTTGCATCAAAACCGAAACTGTGAAATTGAGAACGCGTATGGAACATGTTTCCCACGCTTGAGAAGAAAAACAACACATATGCTTCCTACATTTCTAACAAGAACTTAGTTCATGATTCCCACGTTTCTAAGAATCAAATGCATTGTGTATTTCCCTTCTCAAAAAACCATAAACCCAGGTTTCATGGTTCTTGGGACTGAAAACTGTGTTCGATCAATGTGGGGAAACAGTACATCGAGAAACGATTAATGCGGAATAATTTGAATTGCTTCAGTAAGCGTTTTTCAGGGACTATACAAATGGGTTGATGGATCTGAAAAAACGATAAATAGAGGTTTCACTGTATTTGAAATGATGAGGTAGCTTGTGCCAATGGAGTGGATATACAGTGCTGCTGGTCATTGGAAGGGGCCTTGCAATGGTGTCGGATGCCTGCTGAAGCACTGCGCTACAAAACGATCTTTCTAGCCCAAGAACAGCTGCAATTCAGAATGCCAAGGATTTTACAAGAGTGGTGCAGTCACACGCATCAACGGCCCTTATCCTGTTGCCCAAAGAGAATCGAATTTGAAGAATTCCACCAGCAGAAAGAAGAAGAACTACGGCCCTTATCCTGTTGCCCAACCAAACTAGCCCTGTGAAAGGAATGCAGAAGTCACATGTCTGGACTCACAGTGATGGGCGAACTTTTATTGCATGAACTTTAAAGAGCAAGAAAGAACCAAGATCTCAGAAACGGCAGGAGAATATTCAGATTCAGAACCTACAAAGAGGGATGTGTGCATGACTGTGACTAGTGGATTGCAGAGGTTTTAGATATCAGTTGCGAGTTAAATGAAACTGTGAACTTTGTGCTACCACATGGACCGGCTGGTGGATATAGATTTCCGCCTGCAAGACAACAATGTCACCACCAGTGCTCACTTCCAATTCGCGATGTTTTAAAGATTGTGGGTGCCCCAGTTCCTATTGGTTCAACAGGAAGGCATCACTCAATATCAAAGAAAGATACTACTGCTGTTGAACAAATTTTTAGTTCATTGAATTAATAATTTCCGTTCTACACAGAGTGCACAGAAGCGGTGTGCTTTGGAACTTGCACATATAATTTGGAAGCTTAATATGTTTGAAAGCTGTGCTTATTACTTATCTTTATGATGAATGAAAATGTCATGTCAAATAAGACTAGCTTTAGATTTCCTGAGATCAATGTGTGCGAATGTGATAACAGAAACTGGTTTCATATGTATGGCAACATTTTCCATTGTTTGTAAGTCCTGTTAAACTCAAAAGTGGAAGTTCTCCTTTCCGGGGAATGTAGTATTGCATGGTATTGATCAACAGTGAAAAATTCATAATTTTTGGGATTGGTATTTATGAAAAAAACATTTTTTTTTGATTTTTCACAAAAAAATTTCGGAAAGCTAAGGTGAGAGAGCTTGGACACACATTTCCAAACGGAGGATTCCATTTTCATCAGGACATCATTATCTTTGCATAAAACAAACAGCAACAAAATATCTTGAACTGTTCCAGAGATAGAGCATTTTAATATTTTATCAGAAATTGAACGTGAGTAATAGCACCCTGGGTGTGATCTTTGGCAGCCTGTATCTCGAGCCAGGAATTTCTTTTTGGACAAAACAAAAAAATACGGGTTTCTTACTTTGTCCTGAATTTTAACATCTGTTAATTTCAATAACATCTGAGACTATGACGATAAAATTTTTTCTTTGCCTGCCTGAATTGATATGAACTATGCCCATAAATAAATATAATCTAATAATTAAGGTACCAAACATTTTGTAAATTTTCACAAAAAATAAAACAGTTTTAAAATTCACTACTATTGAATATGAAGTAGTGCAACCTTATCAATGAAATATATATTGCCCAATACAGGAGTCCTGATACTTATAACAACTGATTCCTGTGAAGCATGTCTCAAGTTTGAAGCATCATTTTTTCTTAAGAATTTATTTTAAAAAAACTGCCTTTTTCTATTGTATTTTTGTCTTAAGTGTCTTAACTTGAGGAATGACACTTAAGTAACAGTCTTAAGTGTCAGTTGTATAGCAGACCATAACCAATCTTTCGTGACATTTCTTACATTCAGCATTATTCTATCTTTGAGGGGTGCCAGGTTAGGAATGTGATTTTAATAAACTTTGTGCTTAAATGATCTGTCATCTAATAAAAATCAAAAGGATTAGAACGAGGTAGCCATAATATAAGGAAACATGCAACTAATCACTCTCTTCTCAGTGAAATGTTGCAGCAACACAGCATTTGATATACAGAGTGTCCCAAATTGATGTATACACTCTTTGAAACGTTAAAGCTCAGCAACGAAATGAGATGGAAAGATAAGGTTTGCTGTGTATGATCCAGATAGCGCTGGAAAAGCATAGCAACACATTCATTGTTGTTCATTTGTTTAAAAACCAAAATGGCGGTGAGACTTTCATTCGATGAACGTAAGTGGTTAGTGAAGTGTTATTGGAAAGTGGAGAATGTTGTTGAGGTTCAACGACGTTGGAGGGTTGAATTTGGTACACCACCTCCTACAAGGGTAACAATATCAAAACTCCGAGACAAGTTTGAAGCCGAAGGAACGGTGAAAGATGTGTTGAAAGGTCGGTGCGGAAGAAAGAGAAGTTCCAAAACCCCTCTCGACTTCTACCTTTGGGGAACTTTAAAGAACATGGTGTACACCACAAACACTGATGGAATTAAGAGATCAGATTGAACATTTCATCAATGATATCCCATTAGCTACAATCCAGTCGGTGTGTTGCTCTGTTCAACGTTGGTGTTGGGAGCGTACTGTGGCAGAAGGTGGACATTTTGAACATGTACGGGCTTAAGGAAGTTTAAGGAATAAAATACAACAAACCTTATATTTCTATCTCATTTTGTTGCTGAGTTATAAAGTTTCAAAGAGTGTATATATCAATTTGAGACACCCTGTACATTGGCAACAATTGTAAATTGAACATCAGAAAAACTGATGTTAAATTGCTGAATTTACATAGACAAAAGTTAAATATGATCATTAGCAGCATGTGATCAAATTTTCAAAATTGTAACCCATTTTCAGTGAAGAGGATACCAGATGTTCGTGTTTCAGGTGTATAAAGGAGCCTGTCAGAGCATTATGAAATCAAATACTGGCATTTCTTTAGGCTGTTCAGTACTGCTAAAGCTTGTGGAACATAACTACAAGTCGTCACTGTTCACTAACTCATAGTGGGCTTCATGAGGCAGGATGGTTCTTCTGCCAAATTAACGCAAAGTTCGAAAGAAGATGTCTGCAGTGCATGGTTGCCGAAGACAGAGGGCAGAGGAAGGATTATTTACCCACAGATGTGGTTCAGGACAGCGCAGACTTTTGGATGATCATGATTATCGGCGGATTCGAAGGGCTGCTCTAGCAGCCCAAACCATGACCACTCAAATCAGAGCTACAGTCACATCATATCTGTAAACATCTCTTGGAAGAAAGATTGCAATCACAGGTCCCTTTGGCGAGGCTGCCATTACACCACGACGCAATTGGATGTGCCTCCAATGGTTACAAGAACAATCTGCTTAGAGGAATGAATGGAGGTCGATGGTATTCAGTGATGAAAATTGTTTTTGTCTGGGAATACTAACAGTTGTATATGTGTTAGTCGAAGACCTGGTGAGAGGCACATTCCATCATGTATGCACATTAGACCCAAGGAGCACAGTCCTGGAGTAATGCTATGGGGTGCTATGTTTTTCAACACCTGCTCACATCTGCTGTTTGTGGAGAGGACATCGAATGCTGCATCCTACGTCAAGAACATCATCCAGCTCGTCCTGATCCCTTTATTGGATGATGTGGAAGACATGTTGTCCAGTGAGACAACACTCGTTCACATGCAGCTTGTTTAACTCAACATGCTCTACAGCATGTCTTCCAACTTACCTGGCCATCATGCACATTAAGGTGTGGTTTTCATATCATCGGAATCATGCCAGAACAGAAAACCAATGGAAATTTTTATGATGTCACTTTCTTTCCATTCCATTCCATTTTGGACACCAGAATATTCAATGGATAACTTGTTGAGCTGTGTTCAAGAAAAATTTCCATTCCGTTCTGTCACAGAACAGAAAACCGATCAGTAGGCAGTATAGCCATGAAGTCATCGTGTCGGCTTTGCTGCTGTTGGTTTGGCTCCTCATCGCCAATGCTGTCTGTCGAATCGAGTCTGCAGTCTTTCCATTTCCCTTGGCAAATTCCGAAAAATATGGCAAAAAATGAAAAAAATATTGAAAAGAAACTGCTTTGCATTCACCTGGATAAGTTTCCAGGGGAAAAAACTTCATAAAAGTTATCACCAATGTGTGTTGTTTAACAATATCGAAATGTTGGTATTAAAATTAAGTGTATTGTTGTAGCACAGTGGTAGGTTGCAAGAGTCTTATTTTGCAGGGACAGGTTCAAATCCCATATTCAAGAATTTTTTTTTCTTTTTTCTTCCTGAATTCATTTTAACATGTATGGAAGTGCATAATCCATTTTGTAATCATAATTTCAATATTCCAATTTGCTACTGCCATTGTTTCATAAAAATAGAGACTACAAAAAAATTAAGTCATTATAATCGGCATGCAGGTAAAGACAGGCAATAGTTAAGTTTTGTTCCTAATAAACTCTGTGCATGGTGGAAGCAGTATTTATGTTTTGCCTGATTGTAAGAAAAATATAACCCCTAAGAAGTTTTATAAAAATAATTATATGTGGAAATATAAACTGTTTTTAAATGCTCATTTATCACTGTAGATTAAATTTTATCAAAATGATATTTTATTAAGAGCCTGTCGGGTTTTAAAGCCAAACACCTCAAAATTGAAGAGAGATAGTTAAGAGGTCACATCTTCCTCCACCCTCAGGTCCAAAATTGAAACAGTGGACCAGTATGACATTGTTCACTGTTTTCCTTTCATTTTGGTTGATCAATTCTTGTAAGAAGTAAGATATTTTATCTGGATTTTGCCCCGAAAGAGTTGGTCCATCCTTAGCTATTTCACATGCTTGAAACAGCTAACATTAAAAAAGTCAATAAATGCAGACTTTGAGGCAGCTCTGTAGAAAGCACTGAAAATTAATTACTGTAATTATGATCATCTGATGCAACAATGTTTTGATGATGTCCGTGTTCTTAAAGCTGTATCAATACAAGTGTTTTTGGGATTTAAAAAATACAATGATTAACAAAGAGCAACACGACAGAAGACCAAGACAAGGAAAAAAAGCCTTTAGCAAGCCTAGAGAAAACAAGAAATTAATCTCCCCTCCCCATCCTTAAGGAAGGTAGCAGAAGCCCCGAGTCTATCTATTTTAACTCTTTTTATCTGCATTTTTTAACCCTCATTTTTATTTAATAAAAAAAAATTGTCTGCTGGAACATAGTATTTAGAAAATGGAAAATATCTATCTTCATTCATTTCCGATCACATGCATTGCATTACCATTTGAAGATGTTAATGCGAAGTGTGATAAAGAAATTCCAGGACTGGTTGCGCATCTCACCAACAAATGGCAGCACAAGTCCACAAATGCAGTAAATTATAGCTCTAACATTCATAAATCAGCTCTTCAAAGGATTTTGTTTCATGTGCATTGGGAACTGAGAAGATACTACTATTGTGTGAGGCCGTCTGTAATTTATCATGGATATTAAATTTGAGAATGAGCAAATTCCAGCAATGAGCAATCTGAGGGAGGATGTTTGGCAAAAGCGACAAGATCTGTGGCGTGAATAAAAACTGGACGCTCCACCACGACCCTCTCATTTAGCTCTGCCTCACACGTGAGTTTCTTGAAAAAACAACATGATTTCGCTTCCACACCCACCCTACTCGCCAGATTTGGCCCCTGCAGACTTTGCCCTCTTTCCAAAACTGAAGATCCAGTTGAAATATCGTAATTTTGATACAATTGAGCAGATCCAGTGTGAATTGCAGTAGGTGCTCGACTCATTTCAACAAAAGGACTTCCAGATACATTCCTGAAGTGGCAGGAATGCTGGACTCATTGTATGGCTTTGCAAGGGAACTATTTTTGAAGGGGACACTGTAAATGTATTTAAATAAAGTACTTTCTCTTTAAATGAACCAGTCCTGGAACTTTTTGATCACACCTCGTAGTTCTACAGACCACGTGAACGCTATTCCCACTACTCTGACTTGTCTTGGACAATTTGGTCCAAATTTCATAGCACGGTTGCATCTAGTAAAATGGCAGGGCAGGGAAGTGAACAATAAATAGGGCACATTTGGTCAGAAAGTAGGGCAAGTCAGAGACATAATCGCACATTACAATGGTTATTTTAAATAAATCCAACAAAAAAAAAAAAGAATGGCAGAGTGCCACACCCTTCTGTTTCCATCTTGATACAACACTGTCATAGTAATGTAGATCTTGTCTAGAGGAATCAGTATATCAAACTTCACTCCTTTTAGGAAAGTGCAATTTAGAAAACTTATCAAAAAAAACTTATATGAATTTGGTTTTAATAAAAAGCAAAATTAATAAAACATTTGCTCATTTGTAATTTCACTGGAAAGAAAAACTCTGTTCAATCTAAAGTTTTATGTGAATAATTTTAACGAATTCTAATGCTACACATTGCCAGTGTAAATCAGACTGATACCTTTTCTTGCCATATTTTCCATTTCCATAACCATGTATGGCAAGTTATTTGAGTAACTTCTTTAACGGTCAGTGACTGTTTGTTTAGTGATAATAAAACTTGACGTACAGTCAAGATAGATGGACGCTCTGCAACAGCAAACATGGACCCAAAGACACTATGCAAAATGAGAGAAGAATTATTTAATAAGCAAAGAATATCCCTTTCACCATCATTAATTGCATAAAAACACAAATCAATAAAAGAAAATCCAATTTAAACCAATTTACAAAATCCAATTTACAAATCAATCTGTAAAATAAAACTGAGTCATCACGTCGTTTTTAAAATACACATGCAATCAAAAGTAATGCAACCGCCAGAAAAACCGTACAAATTTTTATATGTACACATAAAATAGCCCTTATTTTATTTGCTTGTCCTAGGCAATCCACAATACTCATAATATGGCACTCTAAATGATAATGTCTATACCCTACTGTAGACCCTATGCACGTCAGAACAGCTACTTACCCAATGTGGCATTACTGTCATACTGACAAGGGAAGTTCATGAACATGTACCTCACCAAATCGAAATATGTTATTTATCTAAAGCAACTATTGATACTTGCAAAATAAGAAATCACTAAATTTTGTTTCTTTCAAAATAAACGCAAAAACGAAAAAATTTGAGCGCACACAGTCACACAAAGACTCCATTGTTAAAGCCCTAGTTAAAGCGGAACTTCTTTCCTCCACCACTCAACTATAAGAACGAATCCACTTCACCTGATTAGTTTGGTTTGGTTTGTTTGGTATTAACGTCATTTTCAACTGCCATGGTCAAATTTTGCCTCGAAAGGGTTCTTTAATGTGCAGCCGGCAAACAACTACACGGGACCAACGGCTTTACTTCCCTTCCGAAGTAAGTGCGTGAGCTCAGGATTTTCCCCCTGAAAAAATCCTCGTCGTCCTCGGCCAGGGTCAAACCCGTGTCCTCGGGCATTAGAGGCGATCATGCAACCACTGAGCCACCGAGGCCGATCCATTTCACCTGAAAGCAAGTTTCTAAACAAACTTAGTTCTTAAAAATAGATTATTAAAATTAGCTAATATTGCCATCCAGTAAAAAAATTCTGTATAGTAATTATAACCATTTCCTTAATTTATTATTTCATTTTATTAATTAATTAGGTAATTTTTTTATATTTTCTGGGGCTGGCGTCATGTATTTGAGAGTGAAACGAGGATAAAGTTGTTGAGTGATACGTTGCATTGGTGACAGGGTAGTATTGTGAAGCTTTTTAAGTGCTTACCTCATCTTATAAATTATTTCGAGACGAATAATTGTACAGCAAAATTAAGGTTTTGAGTTTAATAACAACTGCAATTCTTTGGCAACCACCATTAACGATTTTGCTTCCAGTTTGCCACCATGCTTTATTTAGTCCTTACTTCTGCTACTGCTAGCGTGCAATGCCATTGCTTCCAAGGTATACTTGCACGAAACAAGAGTTCTCTGATACAGGTTCATGAATTCCCCTTGTGAGTGCAGGTGAAGTCCTCTGGTACAGCCCACAATACTGCCAACCTTAAAGCCTAGGGTGGCAACTACACTGCTTGGTAACTGTGGAAAGCGACGGATTTGTCTCTCCATGTGTTCCCACACATGCTCCACTTATCTGGTTGGCCAAGGCAAGACATCCACAGTCAGTGATCGGATACTATCCTGCAGGAAAGCAGCCCACCCTGGATGGTAGCCATGAAGGAGATGACGATGGACTTAACTATCTCATCTGCAGGTCACTGACTGGTTAGATTGTCTACTATTGTCCACCAGAGCTGTCCAAGAGACATACGATTTGGCACTCCATACTACAATACCAGATAAAGGTTCTGTGTTACATTGAGTCAAATGACTCTTGAAGCTCTTCACCCACTTCATCACACATGCTCTTTCATAGGGGCTCAGCTGATGAAATGCCCAGTGCTGACACTGCCGAGGCATAGAAATGAGCAATGGACTGTCAGACAATTCAAAAATTTACATCCAATATTAGAAGACACTTATGATAGGAGATTCTCAGCACTAGGGATATATGAGAATGCATGCACAGCTTGCCATCTGGTAACTCAGGAGGCATCTCCCTCTAGTGGTACTTGGACAAGCATTTGCTAAATTTTCAGCATAATTTTCAACTTCCTACTGTCACTACATTATTGATATAAAATGTTTGCATAAAGAGGATTTCTTTAATGTGCCACGAAAATAGAGGCCTCAGAATTAAAATTCTACTGTGAAGTTCTCGAGAGACGAAGGAAAAAGCGTTCTTTGAGTGAGAGCAAGCATTGCTGAAACTTCGATGTTTTATCACAACAATGCACCTTGGCACACAGCACTCTGTCATGCAATTTCTGACCCAAAAAGACATTTCAGTAGTATCTCAGCCTCCCTATTCCACTGATCTTGCATCATGTGACTTTTTCCTCTTTCCCAAGTTAAAACGTTACCTCAAAGGATGACATTTTGCCTCTGTTTCCATAAGGCTAAGTGCTACACCTCCCAAATTCCACCACTGCTATGAGCAACATCTCCGTTGTTGTTGTGTGGCCTCTCCAGGGGAACTATTTTGAAGGTGATAATGTTGATTTGTAAATAACAATTAAATAATGAGTTTTTCTAGAACAGTCTTATTACTTTTTAAACAGACCTCTTAGAGTATTTGAGAATGCTGAAGTGCTGCACAACGTTGTAGATATCTTTGCTTTTTTGATTATTTGAAGTTTCTTATATATGCTTTCCGTGACAGTGTTTGATTTGGCTCACTTGTGTTACTTGGAAGATGGGTAAGGGTTGCATTTCTTTTGATGGAACATAGATCTTTATAAAAACATTTAAAACTTAAAATTAACAGATGCTAATGAAAATTAGATGTTTGCAGATTGAAAAGGAGAGAAATTCAACAAACAATCCAACAACACTAAGACATCAAAATATCCATTAATTTCTAATCATTAGGAGATTATAAATTACATTCGCAAATGATAAGTTATTTCGATCATAGCTTTCATTTTAATGAAAATAATAATTTCTTAATATTAAAACTTTATTATGATTACCATGGGGAGGGGGGGTGTAAAAAAGCTGTTTACCAGCTTTAAATGTTAAAATATAATCTTACCTTGATTTTGCGATGGACATGTTATGCAAGTCACCGAGTGACCATACTAACATGCAATGAGGTTGCTTTTTGTGGACAGGAAGTTGGTACATGTGAACAAAATGGTCACCAATTATCAACATGAAATCGTGTTCCAACCGCAGCGACGGATTGCATTCACAGGCGACAATTTCATACGACCCTACTTGTTCAATGTTCAATTATTATTGCAGTTCTCTTAAGTATTAATTACTAGAGATTTGTTTTTGTTTTGTTTTTTGATTTTTTTTTTCTTTTAACAACTGGACCTTTGTTTTGAACATCCATAACTGCTACATCCCAAACGGTAGAACCTACGTTTGTTAACTCTTGGAAGCTTCTCCCTCTATTGTCGTACATAACGACACATCCACTCTCACATGTAATAATGACAAAGTCTCCTAAAAGTAACCAAAAAATGAAAAGGGAAAACAAAAGGCAACATTTATTCGAAACATTAGGGTGTCCCATGAAGCCATTCACAAAATAAAACAATTGACAAGTAAAATTGAATTTTTAATATACCGGGCACATTTAAAAATTTAAAAAAATACAAAACCTGAAACTTTATAGCAAACAATTGTTTCATCCCTTGACATATAAGCTAAGCTCACTGGAGGTGCGTCAATGACTTTACTTCGAAGCCAACGTGTAAAAACTAAATCCCAAGCTTGAGAACTCTGTGTCTTCTCTACCAATTTGTGGCCCACTATTTCTGAAATAACATCGTCTGGTATGTGAAGTAAGCTTCTTTGCCACATTAACCTATTAAATAGAAAACAATTTATCAAAAGTAAGAATTTTTTTTTTACAAGTTTTCACAATACATGAGGAAAAATTTAACAAAAAGTATTATCATGTTGGTGGAATTATGGGGGCATCAACTTTAGAGTCATTAGCGCAGAAATGTTATATCATCATACTAAAAGATAAATTGTATGCATGGGTAATATTCAGCATACAATTCATGTTCACAAAGGAAATAAATAAAAAATAATGAAACTAACACGCTTTACTTGTGCAATTTCATTAATAAAAAGGGGTCAAAGGACTAACAAGAGAATCCCTCGAACATGTATGTCACAGATTTCTACCAAATTGAAGTATGTTACTCATCTGAAGCTACTATAGATGCTCGCAAAATAAGAAAGTATGAAACTTTGTTTCTTTCAAAATAAACCCCGAAGACGAAAAACTTTGAGCACACATTTCATACAAGGACTCCATTGTTAAAGCAGTGTGTGTGTATTAATGTGCTTAACGGAAATTCTTTCTTCCACTACTCAGCAATAAGCACGAATTCACTTCAAATGAAATCAATGGAAGTAGACAGCAGCAGATGACAATTGAATGGCTTCTCAAGTTTCTAAACAAACTTAGTTTTTAAAAATAGATTATTACAATTAGCTAATTGCCTTCCAGTAAAAAATGTCTAGAGTAATTAATAACTATTTCCTTAATTTATTATTTCATTTTATTAAGTAATTCATAATCAAACACGGGGCTGGCTTCATGTGCAACGTCGAGTAATACATTGCATTGGTGAGGGGAGCACGTATCGCAGTGCTTTATAATTTTAAATAAAAATAGTATTCATGGATGCTTACCTCATGTTGTAAATTATATCCAGACGAATAATTGTACAGCAAAATTAAGGTTTTATGGTTAATAAAAGTGCTCTAACTGCAATTCTTTGGCAACCGTCGCTAACGATTTTGCTTTCCCCTCTTACCACCATGTTACTTGAACTCTGCGCACATCCGGAGCGTTCCGCTGCTATGCAACGCTATCGCTTCCACAGTGTGCATGCGCGCAAAAAAAGTGCACTTAAAGGCTATGTGGGGTTCCCTTGTAAGTATTAAATAAGAGAAGAAAATGAACCAAAGTAATATAGTATGCTAAATTTATTAACCGCAACACCGTTTGGTATTTCATCATTATCGAAGGCAAATAGCTACACAATGAAGTGAGACAAAGCAGAGCTTATATAGCAACATGCTATAGTGAACGCACCAATGATAAGGAAAACCCCTCCCCATTGCTTTCAAATGTGGCTTCATTGGTCCATAACACTTGTAATAGTAGCTGACAGGTTTGTTACGTTGTACGGCATTAAAATACATAAAGTTTGAGCTGTACCCAAATTCATGCAATAGAGGGGGGGGGGGGGGGGGAACGACTCTCCAGTAAATACAGCAATCCCATTGTTGGATTACAACTATGGAATTCGGTTCCTGTGCCAATACCTCCTAAACTGTTTTGCAGTCTATCTATGCAGTGTATTCATGCACTTGGTAGCTGCTCATATTTTTCATTAATTATACTTCTTAAAATTTAAGGCATACTTGAAATTGAATAGAAAAAATAATTTGATTTTTTGATAAATGGACATTTTGTGGCTGGTTTGACATACTAGAGTGGTTTGAGGAGTAACTTGTTTCGTGAGCCGTAAATGATGAGCATTCAGTGTCATCTGTACAAAAGCAGGAGAAGATATTGCAATGGGTCATTAATCATAGAGATGGCACTAAATGCTCATGTATGACTGAACAGGTGGCACCATCTTTTAGTTCACGAAACAAGTTACCCCTCAAATCACTCTCGTAAATCCAGTCTCCTCTGGTAGTCACACCCTTGAAATGCATGTAAAGATGAGTGGAAGAGGTGCCTTTCTGTTTAGTAGATCAAAGAAAAAGCAAATCTCAACAATAAAACAAATACAAGCTTCAACAATTAATAAACGAGACTAACGCTACTTTGAACGTGTTGAAGCATGTGCGACCACGGTGATGCGAGTTTTCGGTCTATAAACTATCCTTGTTGCCATGTGTACAAGTTACAACAATCAAGTTGCGCATGCCTATATATTCTCGTGCTTCAACCCCATGCAGTCATTAGTTGACGTTCCAATATTAAACATGGAACAAAGGGCAAACATTAAGGTTTGTTTTATACTTGCAAAAACCACTACAGAAACTTACACGTTGATAAAGCAAGTGTATGGTGATGATGCACTACCTCACGTGTTTTTGAATGGTTTGTTAGATTTTGTGATGGCCAGGAAAAGCTGAAAGATGACGAAACGTCTGAAAACTGTTTGAACACAGGAATCGACCGAGAAGGTGAGAGAATTTTTGTTACGTGATCGGCGAATGGATCTGAAAACGATGGAAGAGGTCTTAAACATTGCCTAATATCGACAGAAGATTTAGTCAAAAAAAAAACTGTGTGCTCAATTTGTGCCACATTTCTTAACAGATGAGCAAAAAGGAAAATGAGTGATGCTTACATGGAATTCATCGGAGCTGCAGATGCCAATCTGAACTTTCTGGATTCAATTGTGACGGGACGAAACCTGGTGCTATGACCCTGAAGCAAAACGACAGAGCATGGTCCTCAACATCCCAGTGAAAACAGAAATTCCAGTTTCAAAAGTCAAGAACAAAAGTAATGCTCATCACTTTCTCTGACAGCACTGGCATTTTCCATAAGGAGTTTGTTCCACCTGGACAAACAGTAAACAAGGAGTACTACAAGGAGATTTTGCAGCATCTGATTAAGAGAATCCATCAAGTACAGTTACAATTTCATGCAAAGGGCAGTTGGTTCTTACTGTGTGCCCTGTACGTGGGTGGGGGGGGAGGGGGACCACGAGGTTCACTCAACAACAATGCACGCCCACGCGCACCAGGAGCGGATTGTTTGAACTTGCAAGGGAGGGACAAAGTGTGGTTAATTCAAAGAGCAGGAGTATAAATACACCAAAACAGACATTTTATTTAACCAGTAATCTAAACAAGAAAAATAAAATTATTCAAAATATAAACAAACTTGGGGCCCCAACTCAAATACAATTAAAACAAGAGCATGAATATATTTCCTCAAAATTAAACATAATAGCTCGTTAACAGACTAGCAGTTAGTGTCAGCTGTGTCTTGCACCTTCACACACCCACTACTTTTTGCCAAGACTGGCACATAAGCAAATAGACCTGAGCAGCTAGACCAGCTAGGGTGATTATTGCCCTTGGTCGCTACCTAAACCCCTCGCAAAACTCTTTTCAGATGGGACCTATGGTGTAGTGGCAAATTTCAGCTTACACTCTGGGACAGTCGATTGAGCATGCAAGACCCCAATACAACTACAGCCCGTGGACACGCTGACAGGAATCACCGTTCGAAGCATTATACGGGGCCCCAAACCTTTAAGCAAGAGCGAAAATGCTCAGTCTTACAACTGCATTGGCTTTTCAGGTACATAAAGACCATACATCTAGTAAACAGTCTAAACCTATTTCAGCCAGCTTCAGAATAGTTTTGTACATAATAACTCTTCACTGTCCTCAAACAGCAGCGAGGACCAGATATTAAGCCATTCGAATCAAAGAGACGTATAGAATTCACGATGAACAACTTATGTTCGATCACTCCATTTTATCACATGACGGACTTCTCCCTTCTGAACAAAGGCACTGGGTTAACTGCAACGTAGTTTCGTCCAACAAGAAAATCAAACTCGTGCAATGACGTTATTGCTACTTTCACGGTTCTACAGATGGAACTGCCGGAAAATAATTAAACGTTCATCTCACCATCTTGAAATCTTAGAATTCTGATGATTTGGAAAGTAGGAACTCCCGATCTGCGAGCTGGTTGTTTGCCCTAAAATTGGGTGAACTCCATCTTGTCTACCTGGTAGTTTTTAAGAACACATGGTGACAGCCTTGTAGCATATGCTGACGAGTGTGACTGCAAAAGACTTTTCTTAAAAGTTCTTATCTTGGGCGAGCACCGATAACAACAAATGGGCAGGAGAAACAGTTCTTAAAATGCAAGCCAAGCATAAAACTCAAGCATATTAGAAACAGACATCATATTCTAAGGGCCGCATCACGACTACGTTATGAGGAACTGGACTCATGAGGGTCGCGTCCGAGTCGAGTTTCCTGCCAGTTCGACTCACGTCTAGCATACGCCCATAGTCTCCAATGAGTCACTTATGAGTCGCGGAAGTGACGCAAAATTGGGGGAGTGTTCTCTAGAAAGTGTCATGTAACTACGGAAACAATAGCATGGCCGAGCTCCTCATGTAGCTTTATTTGACTACTTCTATTTGTATAAATGCTTTTCATTTTATTTGTTTTTGCTCGGTAATTCGAAATTTTAAAACTTTGATCGTATTTTAAGAGTTAAATAATTCTTTTTTTTGCTATCATAAATTCAAATATTAGGGATTGAAACAAATTTATGTTCACATTCACATAAATTAATGTTGAACATACTTCAAATTAAATAATTTATATTTTTGAAATGTTTGCGGTCACGAGTTAAAAAAAAATTTAATGTTAATTTAATGTAACATTGTCTGTTATGGTGCATTTCCTTGAAAAATGCTTCATAAACTAAGCGAATTTCAAAAAATATCAAATTAAGCAAGTCATATAAGACAAAAACTTATTAAATAGAGATATGCAGGAATATTTTTTTGAATATTAATTATCTAAATGATATAAATTTATAAGAAAATCCAATAAAGTAAAAAGTATTGCAAATTTACAGAGTAACCTACATTATTATTAAAATAGTTATGAATTGTAAACATATTGTTAAATTACTCATTAATGGTATGCAATTCACAACTACTGCAACTATGTATCAGGTTACTATCAAATTTTGTATTAAAATTGTAATAAAATATACTTAAGTTATAACTTTATTGCATTTACTTATGAATTCTTGTATACGGCTAATATTATCCATATTTATCTGGCTTGTACCTCATAATTATGAACATTGATTATTTTTTTTTTTTATTATTATTAATGCTTTGATCGAAGCCATTATCACAACAGATGTTTTATTAATTGCAATAAAAGGGAGAAAAGTTTAAATTAAACGAAATATTCTGATAAAGCTAACCATATTCTCCTTTATTTATTGGGCTTCAATTCAATTGTTAAAGTCGACACAACCGAGAAATACGACCATGGCTGAACGCCTCGATACTTGGCGGGGATGAATGCCTCGCTAGCCAGTGTGTGTCCAATGAGTTTCACGTCGATCGGACTTAGTCAAAATTATTATGGAGCTACACAGTTCTCTCAGAGTGTCTCTAATATATTTAAGTGATTATTACGTGTAGCAGATTAATTCCATTTTTTAATCAATTTTTTTTTAGCATTAATTGTAAAATCTAGAGCAATATTATATGAAATAGCGAAGCGAGCAGAGCAAATCGTCAGCATCATTCATAGTAGTCATCCTGTCCCATATTAGTTACTCGAATCAAAGATAAAAGTGCCTAACACGTGGCATTTCTCCACTGTACGTTGGGAGTCCGACATGTTTGTTCGTCACTGAGGCTCCTTCAAGCCACCTGCCTTGGTGTCTCGAAAAAGGAGACTTGTCTCGCCTTCTCGAGTTGTGTTTAGGCTAGGCGTGATAGCTCTGTCAGCTCAAACGGGTCTCATCAATGACTCCACAGTGACTGAGACCTCATTTTACTGAGTCGTGATTCGGCCCTAAGATTATATCATCAGAATCCCCATCGCAGAGTAGGGTATGCTGCTATGTTCGCTTCTCCATTATTCCTTTTTTTTGTTATTCTGCGAGCGCCAAGCAACAACATCATCAGACGCATTTCAATTTTTTTTACTCTCGCTTCCCTGCAAGGCCACAACAATTGCCTTGCCAAACGAGTTCCATAAAAGGTAAACACAGCGAACTACAGCATCCCTTCCTCGAAATCCCATTACAACAATTACATCGCTTTGCACATTGTTGCAGCACCAGAAGATACAAAAGCATGCAAAACTTAAATAAAACAAAATAAATTATGCCCAACATCACTACAATAAACAAAGTAAGTAAAACTCATTTAATTCTCTTACGGAATAATTAACCACTAACACAAATCGCACAATATAAACTTCTTCATTTGGTATTATTTAATAATAATTTTGACGGTAAAGTTATTGACTATGAAGCATCTCTTATAGGTCCAGTATCTGGGCCTAGATAAAATTTTGATACGTCAAATTCATATTTTATAAGCATCCTAATTTACTCTCCACTTATCGACGAATAATAGCGAATTTCATTTTCGGCCAAAATCTACCCTCAACTTAACTATGAAATCGACTTACATATACGAGTATACGAGGATCGGTCATAAAATTCTTACTATTCCTATGAAAAAATAATGCAATGAAAATAAAAATTGATGAGCTTAGTGCTTCTCTACATATTTTCCATCTAAGGTAAAACACTCTTCCAAAAGATAGATAAGCTGCTGGTGGAGACAGTCTTTGAAGAAGCCTTCTTTTTGGGTCTTGAGGAAGAGTTCCACCTCAGTAATCACCTCATCGTCTTTCAAGCATCTGCACGAGGTGGTTTCTTCAAGTGCTGAAAGAGGAAGAATCACTGAGTGCAAGATCTGGGAAACAGGGAGGATAAGACAAAATTTCGTAGCCTAAGTCGCCCTTAAGTTTCATGGTGTCATGAGATGAAAAGAATGGCACATTGTCATAAAGAAGACAAGCCCCCTCCATTATGAAGGATGTTGCAAACTGATACATTGCTGATGTGAACCTCCTGCACTATGGCCTCGACAATAATTCGTTGGTCTTCGAGCAACAGTGCCTCCACTTGTGCATAATTTCTGGTTCTTCACTGAAGGAAGCCCGTCAAGATCGTGCTTCATCCTGCAGGCTTGTTTGACCCAATGATATCTAAAACAACTGGATCGCTGTCCCTATGCGCAGTCGGCATTGAGAAGTGAATCAAAAATACGTCATAGATGTTCCCTTCAGGTCATTGAGTAGTAACGTCAGGTGGCCTAAAAAGCAAGGTTAAATCCCTCATAAACGCTCCTAAATTGACTAGTAGGTTAAATCCCTCAAAAACGCTCATTCTTCATAAACGATCCCTTCAGATCATTGACTAGTAGCTTCAGGAGGCCTAGAATTACGGCCTCAGTTCTCTCCCAGTGAGTCAGCGATCCAGTTGTTTTAGATATCTCAGTTGACCACAATGAAAGCATCGACGCCACTTTACAAATGTATCATATGTTTGAGCATTATCACCATACATGGCAACCAGTTCGTCGTGAATCTTCTTTGCATAGGTTCCCTTCAAACGCGGGAAATAATAACTTAATTTTGTCATTCTGACTACAACATGCGGAACTATACCGTGGTTTTTAAACAAGAAAACTGTTCATGAATGTACTCTTTGCTAAAGAGATAATTTGGACTAATGTTTTTCGCTTTTTCATATATGAATTTTATGACCAGCCCTCATATACGATAAGGGATCGTCCATAAATTACGTAACGCAAAAGCGGTTCATTCTTAACTCCCTCTGTCCCTTGTAACAGATAACTGGACTGCCCCCCCCCCCCCCCAGAAAATTACATAACATTGTGCTCGACTCCCCACCTCCCTCTCAATGATTTTCAAACTAATATTAGAATTGATAAAAACAATAATGCTGCATCGTTTCTGAATACATATAAGGGAACTCCTTGAAATCTGAAATCGAAAAATGAAAAAGACAGGGGGAGATCTCCAATTTCAAACTTAAAAGTGTACTAGAAAAATTCATGCTATGGGAAGATGGTTAACAATAGAAGGTATCGCAATATGCGGCTTCCCTGCAATGCTCAAGCTCTGTACAAATTTTTTCTTCTTCCTGTGCGAAGTGCTTCTCTTCGTACTAAATCCAAATACGAGGGAGTCATCAAAAAGTAATGTCTCGTATTTTTTTTCCCCCGAAAATGACAGCAGATATGAGAAAATTGCGATATAAAAAAGTTAGTTTGGTTCATTGTTAAAGTTTTCTATTAGTGTCGTGTGCATCCGCCAAACAAGATGGTGGCTGTCATTTCATTGTCCAGTGCTTTTGAGCGGCAGAGTGTTATGCATGAAAATCGTTGAATAACTGTGGAAAGTGACAAAATAACAGAAGAAGCACCTCTGTTATTAGAGTGTTATGAGTGTTCTTTGTGCAAAAGGACTGAAACAAGTCGATATCCATAAGAAAATTGTGTCGGTATACGGAGGTGATATCGTGCAGCTCCGGCAGTACAACGTTAGTGCAAGGCTTTTAAAGAAGGACGAGAGGACCTGCTGGATGTACATCGCTCTGGCCAGCCGCGGTAATCCATGACTGACAGCAACATTGCCGCTGTGGAATCGCAGGTGCGGGAGAACCGGCGGATTACTGTGAGAGAAACTGCTGCAAATGTAGGACATTTCATATGGGACGGTGTACCACACAGTTCACAAGCAACTCTGCTTTCGCAAAGTGTCATGCAGATGGTAGCACAACAGTTGACAGCCGAACGTCAAGGTGCTCGTGTCGATGCTTGTTTGCTGCATCTCACCCGAAACCAAAAGGATGGTCAGGAGTTTTTGGATCGAATCATCACAGGCAATGAATCATCGGTCCACCATTTCACGCTCGAAACCAAAATGCAATCGACGGTTTGGAAACACACCTCATCTCCCACAACGAAAAAGTTCAAAACTGTGCCATCAGCCGGCAAGGTCATGCTGACATGTTTTTGGGATTGCCGTGGTCCAATACTGCTCGAGTTTCTTCCACAACATACTACTGTCAATTCCGAACGCTACAGAGGCACATTGAGGAATCTTCAATGCACGTCCCCACACAGCAAAACGGGTCACTGACCAGTTGCAGCGATGGAACTGGGAAACACTGCTTCATTCTCCATACAGCCCGGACCTCGCTCCTAGTAACTACCATATCTTCGGACAGTTGAAGAAGTCACTGGCCGATCAACATTTCCGTGACAAGGTGAAATCGTCAGTTCGCAACTGGTTCCACACTCAACCGGACGACTTTTATCGACAGGGCATGGAAAAACTTGTCCACCGCTGGAATCATTGCCTCAATCGGCTTGGAGATTATGTGGAAAAATAAAAGTTGAATTGTTCTATCGAATATACACGGTTATTTTTCCCCGGTCACGATTTTAGAGAAAAAAATACACGACCTTACTTTTTTGATCACCCCTCATACAATTTCTTTTTCCATATTCAGAAACCTTCTGACAGAAGATGAAGGGAATGGGTGAAAATTAACATGTTTCATCCATGAGAAGATTCCAGCATTATGTTTATGACATTTATATAACACTTTTCAAGATAAAATGGTTCAAATTCTAACGGATAAATTATTCTTTTAATAAATTGTGCATAATTCATAAACAACAAGTATAAAGAGATAACCTGTCATAGTTATTTGGTCAGCAGTTAAATAGATATATGTAATAGTTTTGTTTTTTAAAGTATCGTTACGTATGTAACTGCATTGTGTAACTGCAATTTTTAAAATTTATACTTGCAACCTTGATCTCAGTTAATTTTAATATTTTTTTTGTTTAGACAATTATGAAGTAGTAAATAGTACTTAGATATTTATCCCCTAATAGTATAAAATTTTACTTTTCTTGTCTATATTTTTATGGGTAATTACGAGGGTTGTCCTAAAGTAAGTTTTGTCATTTTCTTTCACACGGAAACTTTATTGCCAAAAAAATACACCATGGCACCATGAACTATACACCTTGTACTATCTTTCGTCATAGTCGCTACCGACATTGAGACATTTGTCGTAGCGTGCAGTTTCCCGAAACTATCTAATCTTGTGTGAGACTTGCTGCGTGTGGTTTTGCATTGTCGTCCAAGAGCACAACACCTTCACTCAAGAGCCCTGGTCTCTTTCGTCGAATGGCGGACCTGATTTTGGTGAGGGTGTCGCAGTAGCGTGCCGCATTGATGGTCCCTTGATAGAGGAAATCGATGACAATCACACCTTTCATGTCTCAGAACACTGTTGCCATAATCTTTCCTGCGGAGGGTGACACTTTGAATTTTTTCCTCACTGGTGAACTGGGAAGCAACCACGTTGTCAGTACACTTCTGTCTGCCGTTGTGATTTGTACTCGAATAGCCTCGGGCACACTTGTCTGCTGCTACTCTTTCCTCAAACTGATTGTATGCTACGACAAATGTCTCAATGTCGGTGGCAGCTATGTCGAAAAATAGTGCAAGGTGTATAGTCCAAGATGACATGCTGTATATTTTTTTGGCAATAAAGTTTCCGTATGAAAAAAATTGAAGAAACTTACTTTCGGAACAAAGTAATTCTCCTCAATTACTCTGCTGCTACGTGTGTGACTTGACGAATTTATGCTAGACCCAAGTAAAAAGTAATAAGTTTTCTCTCCTTAAAGTAGTTAATAACAAAGAGTAAAGGTTTAATTTACACCTAGGTGATCAAAAATTTTGGACACTTGTACTTTACACTGCAACCTCGATTACACAAAAATTAATATGGCACTCTGAGGAAGATTATCCACCAGATCTTTGTAGATAGCTTCAGGAATTTTCTTCCATTCCTCTCGAAGAGCTTTGACAAGCTAGGTCCTTGTCTTGGATGATGTGGCCTACCCATAATCGTCTCTCCAATTCATCCCACAGGTGTTCAGTGGGATTTATATCAGCCTCTCTTCAATTCATTCCTGCACATAATCTTGTTGTGTGACACGAAGCACTGTCAGAAAGAGAGGCTTTCATACATCGTATCATTTTTTCACCATATCATTATGGGCCAGATCATACGAGCCAAAAATAAAATGGCAATAGAATGAGTGGTGTTATTGAGGGTCACCAGAGAGGTCAAAAGTTTCCCAGAACCCTAACAATTTTGGCAGTTATGATGCGTGTTGTGTGACTCATGTTACTCTAATCATACCATAACTCCTGGGCAGATCATCGATAAGCAGTTTTACTGTTAAGTTGTTTTTTTTTGGGACAAATTTTGAGAAAAAAGCGGAAGTATTTTTTTTGCAGAATCGACCCTTATTCTGCGGGATAGTGTTCGGGCATATACATAGAAAGTTGTGGCTGACTTTTAAAATCAATGGGGAAGTTCTCTCCATCCAACATACTCCTGTATAGTCCTAGGATGAAAGAACCACATGATGGTACTTGCTTCGGAACTGTATCAGAGATTCTTTAGGCAGCAGACTGCTCCATTTGAACTATCAACAGAACAGGCACATCTTGCTGTCCTGGAATCTCCTGGCTCTATCTCCTCCTCTTAGTGACGTTTTTTGTTGATCCATGTTAGTAGTTTTCTTGTGTTCTGATAACAATTTTATTTCAATTTTAAATTGGGAAATACATGGTTTTATTTCCAAGCTTTTGTCATAAAATGTTGTGTGTGACCATCTTTTAAAAAATATTAATAAATACTTAAAAGTAATTTTGAAGGATTTCTTGATATATTCTAGGTACCTGTGATATAAATTTATATAATATAAATTTTAAACTAAATATGATCATTAATTACAGAATCATAAAAACTTTTCCATGTTTTCATTATGTTTGTGACATGAAATTTAACACAAAATGTTAATATCTCTATAATTAATTATGATATTGAACGAAACCTAATAGCATAACATTACACATGCAGATGATAGTTTTTATTTTTTCAAATAAATTTTTCTTATTACTGTGAAAATTTAAAAGCAGGAGTCTGACGTTTTGATTTAAATCCTTCGGTATCTCAAAATTTAGATTTTAAAAAAAATATCATCACACATCTAAACATACAAGAAGTTTTATTTTTTAAGGTTATGGAAAACATTTTCCAAGAATTTTCCCAGAAAGTTCATCTTTCTTCTTGTATCCAAATTACAACCTTGAGCAACACTGTGATAATTAGGCATATTTCAAATACATATAATGACAGAACAGAATGTTCCACTCCTCCATTTTGAAATTCTGCCCATAATCAGGCGATTAACTGCTCACTGTGCATGTGCAGTATGCTCTGAGGACTGTGTTAGGCACAAGAAAGTCACATATCGCGATACCTCCTATTAATCTCTAAAAAGGATGCATACAGTAATAAATAATTATTTTGATGATCTCCTTTTTTTTAATGTAAATGTTGTAAAATAATAGAGAAAAAAAGAAACATCACCAATGTTGAATATGTCTTGAAGTGTGATTTTTTCATCATTTTATCTCTTGAACTACCTCTTCAAAATTCTAAATATTATATTGTGCCTGTGAACTTTCATTTCTTCTACCTCACAGCAAGACTTTCTTCAAGAATCACACTTCAAAACCTATTCAACATTGGTGACTTTTCTTTTTTTCTCTATTTATTATTTTACAACATTTACATTAAAAAAATATTTGTGCTGTATGGTCGGGGTTATTTTTGTTGTGAATTTTGAAATGTTTTCCAATTCGGATTTGGGTTTTCTAGCACTGGCTCTTGCACTGTGAGAGAGAAAAAAAAAAAAAAAAAAGAGAGAGAGAGAAAGAAAGAGAGAGGAATTGTTTCTTCGCGATTCACTTCACATAAAGAACATCCAACATCCCTCCCCAGTATGCTCACCCATTTTCATCAGTAGTCTGGCCACTTCAGGGGGCCTCGTTGTCAACGGTTCACTGTACAAGCTAAGAAGCCGCTTTACACATGAACATTTGCTAAATTTTTTGCGTTCTACAGAACCGGACGACTACAAAAATTTTCTTCAATTGGATGAAGAAGGCTTTCAAAATTTTTCTTCTTTTAGAGCTAGTTAGGCCCAATATCCAGAAAAAAGGAAACGATATTGAAGGAAATATTGACAATAAACCTCCTAGACATTCAAATGATTCTTCAATATTGATAGGGCGCTTCAATACACTCCCAGACGATCAATATTTCCATCAATATGGTCCTTCATCAATATTGAAGCGAATATTGACAATTCACAGTCGTCAGCCCTCAAGCGGCCAATGACTTAACCTTCCAAAATGGCCACCAAAGGGGGTAAGTGAACAGCAGATGACAGTTGGTGGTGAAGCTAACTGAATGAGCATGAACAACTATATCTGTTGCTGATATTTTATATTATCTTGGTGTTAATGCCAGTAATTAAAGATACTTGATATAGGAGGGAGGCAATTTTAAATGCTCCGCATGTAATATTTTGTGGGAGGAACAAGTATTGCACTTTCACCTTCCATATACAGAATAGCCCTTGTGTTAGTTCCACTCCACAGTAGGTAAACATAATTATCAACTCTGGCCAATGTACAGATCAGATAAAGGTATATAATCAAAACACAAAGCTCTATTAAGTAGTGGAAGAATGGAGCAACTTATTGTTTTTACCATTCAGTCTCTCTCCTCTTCATATTTTATATAATTTTTTGACGTAGATGGTTGAAATTCGGAATATAGCATACTGAGGTCATGTGCCACTTCACTATTTACTTTGATTGGACCATTGGGGTCAGGTTACAAGGGTGGGAGTTAGAGGCCCATCTTAAAATAACAATAGTATTCAGTTATGAAATTTGGGATGCAAATTCCTCTAGGCAAGGTCTATAATGCTATGAGGTTTGGGTGAAATTCTCTTAGTGAGATAGGATTTGTGGGAGATAATGGTCACGTGATCTTATATCTGTTAACGTTTTCAAAAGGCAAAAGGAATTGTTCCTCCCACAAAACATTACATGCTGAGCATTTAAAACTGCCTCCCTGCTCTACGAAACACTTTTTCTTTCTTTACTGGTGTTCAATCCAAGCTAATTTAAAATATCGATGATAGATATAGAGTCGTTTTCAGTTAGCTGCACCACTAGCTGCCATGCTATGAGGTGTCGTCTGCTGTTCACCGACCCCTTTTCGGCGACCATCTTGGAAGCTTGAGTAATTGGCCACTAGAGGGCTGACGACTGCGAATATTATTGATCGTCTGGGGGGGGGGGGGCCCCATAAAAATGTGACAATTGGGCTGCATACGTGTTCAACAGCAAATTTTAAAACTTAATTTAATAAAATTTGAGCTCTTTTAACGAAGTCACCAAAATGGAATTCTGTTTTAAGTTGGAGGACTACTTGTATGTTCTCATAATGCAATCTTGCCATTGTGTTCTACATTTACCTAACAATTTCAATAATTTGTTGTTCTATTTATAAACAGAGAGCTATTGCAATAGCAAATTTTAATCATACTATTTTTCTCTAAGCACTATTTTTTTGGGGGGGGGGGGGGGATTATTAATTTTTTCCTTGATGAATTGATAATAACTTCATTTACATACAAAATCCAAATATGCAATAATACTTTTTTTTGGGGGTAAAAAAAAATCCCAGCGTCTTTTTTTTTTTTTTTTTTTTTTTTTTTTCCAAATCAAATGATTACTGGATGGACAAACTGTTATTACAATATATTCACCAATTCATTTATGTTTTCCTGCTTCTTGTATGACCATTGGGAAATAATATTTATAAAAACTACGGATTTCTAAAATAGATTATTATTTTTTTAAACAGAATGAATTTAGAGAGGTAAACATAATTTTTTTTTTTGTATGTGTGTTCTATTATTAGACGACAATAGCATTTAAAAATGGCTACTTCTTTACCTCTTGGATATTTCTCGCCACATTTGGCATACTTTACTCGAGGCTACTAAAGTTTTGCTGTCGGCATTTTTCAGTATTTTTTCTTGGATTTCAACCGGCAGTTCCGTTATGTTCATGGCTCTATGAACAAGAAAATAAAAATGAAAACAGTGAAAGATGTTCTACGTCTAAACTCGCAAAGAACAACAACAATCGCGACACCGATCATGGTTTCAATCAAAAATGATATTGTGATTAAGGGCCTTCTGCTACAATTAAATTTAGAACCAGTCATGTTTACTCTTATTAGAAATATTTTAATTTGTCTATTATAAATGTGGTGGATTGAGCTACACGTTTACCCTTTGGTAGTAGACGAATCTTGCGATGGTATTAGATGCGCTCCTTTCTATTGGTTCTGTGCTGCTACCTTCCAATGGGATTTTGCATCAAACCAATTGATGAGGATGGCAAAGGTTCTTTTTTTTGCCACCTTGCTATTCGAAAAGGAGCCGGAATATTTGTCGTTCTCTTAAAAACTGGTAGAGAATGACTCCGGCAACTTCAAATTTTAATATTTTAACGCATATCAGGTAATGGGCAAAGAAATATTGAAGGGATATGGGGAACGTTGCGTGTAAAATGACTCTAAAAGAAAAGCTTGGGCTTTTCTTTTTTTATTTTATTTATTCATTCATTTTTCCTTTAGTTAAAGAGAAAAGATGCTTAAGAGATATGGAAATTTTCACCCTTTTACTGTAGTATACATCACAAATGCAAATCAATGAACGGAATGATAACTTGTGCAGAAAAACGTGAAAAAAATGTTTCTTCTTTATAATTAATATTGGCTTTATGAGCGCGTAGAGTGAGCAGCCGGAGCGGAAGCGCCGTCATCGACGTCGTCGTCGGACGGAAGGAGGGGAGGGGAGGAGAGGGGAGGGGACGGTGGATTGGTGAGCGCGGGGTTGGTGCGCCCTCTGCCTCCTCATTAGCGAACAAAAATTACCCGGGAAAACATGGCAATCGCTACACTACTGAAAGGCGCAGCGTAGCCAGGGATTCCTTGCATTTCCAGTCTCACGCTGACGATGTCTGATAACACTTGGGGCATCGAGGAGTTAAGAGTAAAAGATGATCTCTTCAAAGATATTAAATTTTATCTCATCGGTAAAATATGTGAACAGGTGAGGCATAGCTCCTTATGTGCACTCGCTTCTTACCAGTCCGGGGATTTTATGTCGCTTGTAAACTTCCCGCGTAGGTAATCAAATGCTTCTTCTTGATGAGTTCAGTGCTTGCTTTCTCTGACTGCTTACTCTTCTCTCTTTCTCTCTCTCCTTCTCTGATGCTGTCTCTTTTATTCGCCTGTTTATGCTTAGACAAAGAGTATAAATTAAACGTCATAATGAGGTATTTGAAAGTGTCTTGTAAATTAAAAAAAAAGGGGGGGGGGGGAGAATTAAAAAAAGAAAGAAATCGGCGGGGAGAGGATAACGTAAACCCACTGCGAACACAAATTCATTTCGAGCATTTATGATCAAAGCTGATGCTGATGAAGAAGTTTCCCTGTCTGCTTGTTTCAGGTGAAGAAGTTGCTTCTGGACGGCGGAGGCCGAGAAAGCTCCTACTTGACCGACATCGTCACTTTGGCCGTCTCTGATGACGCCAACCACAGCGAAGTCGAAGAAGCCAGAGATATGTTCGAAATCTCAGTTGTGACCGTAAGACAATTTTTTTTATTATCACAATAAATTTTTCAGACCCATAAGAATTAAGTCTCTCTGATATGTCTAAAAATTTGGTAAATTTTAAAAATAACAATCCAAAATATTAAAAATATGGCTTTGCCGCACTTTTCACAAACATCTAAACCCCTTCCTCATCATTCATATAAGGAATTTGAGTTTTATTGGAAAAATAATTGATTCAGCATCGAGCTCTATTAAAAGAATATACTGATTAAAACTTAATCAAGTCTGAATTGAACTTAAGCCTGGAACTGCTCTCTTGGGTCTTAGAAACTCATAGCCTTTCATATTACAATGTGATTAAGTTGTAAATTCCTGGAATGTTTTTTTTAAATCCATTCCACTTTATGTAAATTCATGTTTTTATTAATCGAATTGGAATATGTAACACTTTCTGCATAGCAGTGAAACAGTATTCTAGGAGAAATATATGAATATATGTAAGTGGGTATGTCAGAAACATATGTGAACTTTATGAAATCTAATCTGTTAGATGCGAGTGGCGATCTCGCAAATCCAAAATAGAATTCATAAGTGTGATTACTCGCAAATCCAATGCTAAAATCGGGCGAGGTGGCAGATACGTGAAATAATAACACTGCTGTTGCCATCGACCAACTTTTGTAGCAAATCCTGCTTACTGCAAATGGTAATTCGCTTTTCGTGTTAAGTTTCTGTCGTATATTTTATTGTTTCACTATTTATAAGTGATGAACGTGTTATAATGTGTTATTAGAGTAATTTGTATATTGTTTGTTAAGTTTAAAACAGCATTTTTACTCATATTTTAAAAAAATTTACGTGTTTTATTTACTTGTGCACATACCTTATGACAGTGGATAGGCTTACTTCGTTCCTTCAGCGAGTAGCAAATGTCTGTCACTGCCGTTATTCTTGAAGATCACCAGAGTTAGGCCGGTTTAGAGGTGGAACAGAATCGATTTTCAGTGAATTTTGTTTTAATTGACAATGAATTTAAAACGACAGGATCGTAGAAAAAGCACGACGCTTTGAAATAAACTGAGCACATTATGCTGTTTGCATTTGGATACCAGTTCTTTGCTGGAAAGGTAATCCACTGCTTTCTGATTGTAGGAAAATTGAAACGTGAAGTTTCTATCGGATTTCTTATTTATACACCGAAACAGAGAACAATTTAAAGGTATTCTGATAGAAAAAAGGCAAGCTAACTCTCGCTTTACGTAGAATCAAAACGAGGCTAGAATTGAAAGCAGTCCTCGCAGCAGGAAATTACTTCTTGTTTCTGCTGATTCTCCTGAGGGGATGAGTGGGTCAAGTTTCAATCTTTTGAGGAATATAAAGACCAAAACATAGGAAATTAAAAGTCCTGGCTAAGAATGGCTATAAAATAATATTGCCGAACCACAGTGTTTTTTTGTTTAACAGGAACATTATTATAATTACTGTATATACCCATTTATAAGTCGACCACCGATTTTTGACCCCAAAATGTAGAAAAACTGCATGACCCGAGACAAAAAAAAAATATATACAGCTACAGATATATTACATGTATTTTTACTTTTCGAAATGATACAGTAATTATGTACACTATGTAATAATAAATGTCCATTTAACTGTATTCGATTTCTTTATAAAAAATTCATGGACGATTTTCAGAAATATTTTCAGGATGCACTAGGTACAAACGCAGTGACAGTTAAAAAATCTTATTTCACTCTTCACCTTTTTTGTTATGAATTTATTTAACATGGTGCCAGTATTTTTTAAAAACCGAAAACGTGATTTCCATTAGACTTCATTCGTCTGGTGGATTTTCACATTTTTAATTGAAAACTACTAAACGAAGGCAAAATAGTAGAATTTGCTAATTTAGAAAATGAAATGTGATCGCCGGCTCGGTGGCTGATAGGGTTAAGGCGCAGGTTCAAATCCCGCCGAGGGCATGGATGTTTGTGTTTGTCCCCTTTTCTAACATTTCCTCTAGTGATGTTTGTATCAAGAAGGGCATCCGGTTGTAAAAACCATTGCTTCAACTAAAAATTAACAGCGACCCTAAGAGAAATGGGAAAAAGCTGAAGAAAGATAGAGAAAATGAAACGTGATCGCAGTGACTTTTTTACACAAAAGGTTGTTGACATCTTGTTTTCAGGAATTGACTTATGCATCAGCTTTTGAGAATGGTATAGTGGATGGAAAATTGAGGAAAAAGATGTGAAATAACGCACTGATTAATGTACTGTATATAGTATATATAGTACAATGTGTATATCAATACTATATACAGTACGATATCAATACTTTTTGAACATCAATACTATCGCATAGCACTAGCGTGTAATATACAGGGTGTCCAAAAACCACACTCAAAGCTGCCAGGTAGGCAAGATCTGATGAGTGTGGTTTATAGGTAATAGGGGGATGGGGAATTCATTGCCGCACTCAAATTTGGCTTTGACCCTCAAATTTAAGGTCATTCATTTGCTAACTCGAAAACTATTAAAGATAGAGAAAAATTTCCAACTGCTACCCTGTAGAGCAACACCACATTAGTCTAAAAACAATTTTTAATCACACCCTTCCCCTTGAAAGATTTTGAGAAAATGGGCGAGAAAGAGTCACTCAAGGTCAGGTTGAGTTGGCCAGGTTGGCTGAGGTTTCTACTACATTTGAATTGCAGTGAAGCACACCGTTGGGAATTTACTTTCCTTGAGCAATTGAACAACTAAAAATTTGATATTCAGTGCTTAAAAAGTATACAGAGGGTTGTTAGGGAATAGTACTCGAATGGCAAGCTAAATACATTGAGTTATGCCACTGAAAATTGATAGGCATTGGGAGGGCTATATAACAGCCGTTTCTGATGACCAATTAAGCTATTTAGCAATTATGAGAGCATGCAAGAAGCGAAGCTTCGTACAGTAGAACCTCGTTTTTACGAATTTCAGGGGACCAATAATATTTATTCGTAAAATCCGAAGTTCGTAAAAAACCCTCCCCCCCCCACCCAAAAAAAAAAACCCACGTAAATAGCCACTGAATTTTTAATAGGCAGTATTTTTAATACAAATAGGCTTATACATTAAGTATTAGAATTGTTTCTGATACATATTTGAAGTTATATTATTATTTAAGTAGTTTGAAAATTCAAAAAACTGTCAAAAATATCGTCTGGGACATTTATTAGTTGCATACAAATGTTTTTTAGAGTTTCTAAGGAGCTTTTAATTTGTGAGGGTGTTGCTTTGAATGTAGTTTTTTCCAGTGATCTTCATGTTATTCTTCGCCGCCATCTTTGATAAGATCGCAAATTTCGTTATCGTTTAACGTCGAAGAAGTTAAAACTTCTGCATCAATATTAACAAACTCTGAGAATTTAGATCGAAAACTCAGCTTACTTTTTAGGATTTCCCACTCTTCAAATCCTTCAAATTCGCTATCATCTTCAGGTGAGACTGCAAGTTCAGTTTCACTTTCGTTGCATAGAGAGCACTTCTTTGCAAAGAGCAAGCACTTCTTCTTTCTAGGCTCTCTAGTTACTTTTGGCGCCCTATGTTGGCGATGGCGGAAACTAGTCCACAGTTAATCATCAATCACGACGGCGATAAACATAGGCCAAATGAACAAAATGCAACCAGGCCGCTCACGCAAAAAATTTTCACTTTTTTAGTAAAAATTTTTACTACCAATTACAACTTCTAACTTCGTAAAATCCAAATTTCGTCGTACAAACACTTCGTAAAATTTAAAGTTTATTATATGGAAATTAACAGGAAGGGGTCGGGATTTCAGAATTACTTCGTAAAATCCGGAATTTCATAAAATGCGAGTTTGTAAAAACGAGGTTCTACTGTAGTTCCAAGAAAGGGATGTAAAGTGTACTAAATAACATTGGCAAAATAAGAAGTGGCTGTACTCCTGACGTTGTCTGGAAAGTTCGGGCTCTCGTAACCGGATGTAACCCACCAACACAACAAGCCATTGCATAGAAGGTAGGGACATTTGTGTACACGGTAAACATGTTATTAACCGTGATGCGACGTAAGAACCACATTCATAACTCGTTGCCGCATCATGTTCAAGAGCGATGGACCAATTGCTGTAAACAGTATGAACGATACATGGTGGATAAAAAGTGAAAATTTGTGTCACACAATAGATTGTCCCAACGATGTCTCTTACCGAACATAGTGCACAACATCGTATCCTGCTGTTAGACCGTCCTATAATCGTGTGGCTTCTCAAAAGTGAACTAGCCGAGTGATCAGATATCATTCTTTTAAAATTAATTTTTGATATATTTTAATATTCTTCATTCAAACTGGATCATCTTTCATTTCTGACATATCTCTTTCATGTTTTTCACATAGGAACAAGATACTGCCATCTTCAAATAACCTTGACTACAGACCGACTTTATTTAATTTTATTTATTTATTTTTTTTAATTTCTTCAAATGTTTTTTTATCCGTCAGTGTTTTATTATATTGAGGAGAAAATTTGAAATATGGTTGCAGAAAGAATTTATAACTTTTTTTATAGAAAATTATTCAAATTATTTCTTCGTTTGGACGAACTGTAAGCAATTCACTATTTCTGCACTCATGACGACACACTCAACTAAAGCTGATATAGACTATAGATGAGGTGTATGTTTATTTAAGCAACTGCAACAAGAGCCGAGCCATTTTTAAGGGGAGTCGCTCCTGTGCGGGCCGGTTTTTTTTTAAATTATAATAATTTTTCTATTTATGCATAGAATTATAAAAAATTTTGAACACTGAATGATATAGAAATTATCTTCAAAAGGACACCAAGTGTATCCTTATATCTGCAGTAGTTAGCAAGTTACAAAGAAGTGCATTTTTTGGCTTTAAATTAATTTTTAAATTTAACTAATAGAGCTAGAAAGATTTTGTATACACCATTGAAAAGAGCATACATTTTTCATGAGGGCAGATTGATTACTTTTTTTATTTTTTGTCCAAAAATGTTTTTTTTTTTTTAATTATAAAGTAAATATCTCAAGTTAAGATTGCACCCTGGAGGATTGGTGATCATAACTTTTTATCTAATTATTATATTGAAAAAGTAATCAATCTGCCCTCTGCAGGAGAAAGAGATCTTTCCAAAATGCCCCAATTTATGAAAATCCATTCACTAGAAGTCGAGATATTTTAAAATATAGAATCGCATTTGGTGAAAAAATTGAACGGAGAAAAATGAAATCAAAGTTTGCCAATATCGTACACACACATTTCTTCTTATTATTATCCTATGGAGATTAGGTTTACGCCATTATACAAGGGTCTAATAAAAACAGTTTTGGGGGTTAAAAACTTACAAATTTGAGAAAATCACTTGCACAGATTGAAAGTAGAAGGTTTGAAGGTTCCAATATATAATTTTCAAATTTTGACCCAAAATTCGATTTTTGAGGAGCGACTCCCCTTAACTGCCGTAGGGGTTCTAAGGACTATAGAAAATTTACCATGAATGCAAGGAAACATTTTCAGAAGGTTTCATTATCCTGGCAGGATAAAGCTACAATGGCAAGTCAACGCCATGTACTATCATACTGATGTTCTAACCCCCATATTTAACAGTGACATCTCCGGTTTGTATGCTGCAGACATAAACAAACGGCGGACGGCTAGCCGGATAAACGTACAGACAAAGAGTGAATTCGTACAGGGTGGTGCAAATAAAAGTAGCCTCACATGAATTGCACTCTGTATTAAGTCAGGCTACTTTTATTTGCACCACTCTGTATAAGTAGCTTTTATGCTAAAGCTCCTAATAAACTCCTTAACTATAGAAAAAAAAGCTAACATTATTTGGCAGCTGGAATCTTGTGCCAACAATCACAATTTGGCTGAGAACTTAATATACAGGGTGATTATAATTAAAGTTTAAGTTTCAAAACTCTATAAAAAAAGAACCACTTAGTAGAATGACGTCCAATTGGAACGGAATGTTATTGAAGAAGGGGGAAAGCTTATGGCATAAGAAAAAAAAGTAGGTCCAAATTTTAGCAACAGATGGCGCTGTAAGCGCCAGAATTTCGACTACAAATGACAAATGAATTGTAAAACAAAGGCTAAGGTGTAAGTTACACGTTGAACCAACTGTACTGTTCAGTGTGCAAAACATCCATCAAATCTGTTTTTTAAATTGCGTGTTCTGAACTTCTGCAGAGCTACTGGTGCGGAATCATTGTTCTTGTAAAAAAGCTTTACAAGCAGAGCATGGTCCTTCATTGAGACACCCATGGCGAACTTCTCGGACGCGAAATGAGGAAAACCCGTGTACCCGGCGTTTTTATAACAAATGAAATGAGTCATGCGCATGACAGGTATTTTCATTTACATATTCTGACGTTTACAGCGCCATCTGTTGCTAAAATTTGGACATACTTTTTTTTTCTTATGCCATAAGCTTTTCCCCTTCTTCAATAACATTCCGTTCCAATTGGACGTCATTCTACTAAGTGGTTCTTTTTTTTATAGCGTTTTGAAACTTAAACTTTTATTATAATCGCCCTGTATATCACTCTACTGAGTCAACATTTCGAAGGATCATGAGAAATTTAAGAAATTCTTTGAATCCAATAATTTCAAATCAAATAAATAAATATTGACATTGGTATAAAGCTTCATAACCAGAATAAGAGCAATGTCAGTTATAACGACCAAGTTTTCATGGTCCCTTGGAGGTCTTTATAAATGATACCAATTGTATTTTAAAAATGTATTATTGACAACACAATTCTGTCCTGTTATTGCGTTTTTTGTGATTTTCCTTACTTTATGGAAACCAGTGTATTCAATCCATACTCTGTTTTATGTCTTAAAATATGAAAGTAAATGAAAAGATAACATATAGTAATGAGATCTGATTAAAGTAACTTATTAAGTCAGTGCAAGGAAAATAACAAAAAAAATGGGGGGGGGGGGTTATTGATTTAAGTTAGGTATGTCATCTTCAGCAGTGATGGGCACTTATTATTCTAAAGATAGTTTAACTACAACTATTAACTATTTTAAAAATTACTACAGTAAACTCGTGATTAACCGATCCTCGGTTATCTGAGGCTCTGGGTTAACGGAACCGATACGTGCAATCAATCTAAAGAAATGAAAAAGGACTTTTGAAGCAAAAAGTTAATTTAAAATCCTTTGTTTTGGAGTTGCATACATGTATGCATTATTTTGTAATGTACGTTTTAAATGGACACTGTCTTTACATTAATGCAGCTAGTTATCGTCAAGTATTTTATTTTTATATATTTAATACATGTACCAGATTTCCGTATCATCTGAGTTTTTTTCGTATCTGAGGTAGTCTCGGTTCCAATTAATTCAGTAACTCAGTGAATCTACAGTAACTGCAATTACTTTTTTAGTGAAGAAATTATAACTACATGCTTAATTAATGCAAAAGAGTTAACTACTTTTACATTGTTAATTACTATTTTATTTATCCACTTATGTAATAAACTTCAAACATTTTAATAGATTATATGGTAAGCTTATTGATTTTACAACTTTTTTATCATTTCTATTATCATTACCATTTTTATTTTAACAGTAATTTGTAGTTAACTTTTTTAAAATGTAGTTAAACTACATAGTTAAAACTACTTTTTTTTTGAAGTAATTGTAAATTACTTTTTAACTATTACCATAAGTGGTTTAAGTACCATATCTTTTGGCTGAATATTGGCCACATTCACTTTAGGCCAGAGCCACGAATTTGACGGTTGAACAAGAAAATAACCATTTAAAGGCCACAATTCACTTTAGGCCGCAATTTAGATCTAGTAACTTAGACAGTAATTTTATTATTTACGAGGCACATCCAGAAAGTAAAGATATAAACGTCATGACATGGTTAAAAATTTTTTTTAAAACACGCCTTCATTACTATCAAGTACTTTTGTACAAGCTCATTTTTCAATGTAGTTGTCACCATTATCCAAGCACTTATTGAGCCTGGGGACAAGCTTTTGTATTACGGTGTCATAGAAAGATGCCGCCTGTCTTTTTGAATCAAGCGTTGACTTCATGCTTCATGTTTATTTATTTATTTATTTATTTATTTATTTATTTATTTATTTATTTATTTATTTATTTATTTATTTTTTGAATAGCACCCGAAAAGGGTAAGTAAAAAGAAATATGCAACTAAAGACAAATGTAGTCTAAACAACGTTGTCAATGAAATGAATATACAATACACTTTTAAAATGCCGACATGACAACCTACAAACTTGTGCTGTACATTCGAGCGGAAGGCATCTAATCTCAAAGGAAGTTCATTCCAGAGTAGTATTGAGTTAAAAGGGAAATGTCTATCACAGTACTTTGTAGTTAACTGGGGTATTTGGAATTTCGCATATCTGGTTGTACGAAAGCCGGTTGCTTCATTCAACCGTTGCCAGACAAATGCTATTGGATGGTCCATACAGCGAAGTGCAGAAGACATTTCGGCCAATAATCCAGCTTTTCTGATAATTTCAAGCGTAGGTAGTCTCTGTTGTGAGCAAATTGGACTTATAGCTTGATACTTCGTGAGATTAAAAGCCCTGCGTATGACATCATTGTAAGTAATGGTGATTCTTAGCAATTGACACTTTTTGACACCACCCCAGAAAACAACTCTGTACTCCAACAATGGACAAATCAGTTAAAATATAATTTGACATGTCCTTGTTAAAAACTGATGTATTCTCTTGATTAAATAAAGTTTGCGATGAAGGCTGGTGACTATACGATCAACATATGCATGAAATTGTAATTTGGCATCAAAGGCAATCCCAAGGATTTTAATTGTATTTCCAGTCTGATTGTCCTTAGAGGCCACAAAGATAACAGTTTTGTCCTTGTTTAGGGACAATCCTCGGTTAGCATATCACGACTGCAGATAATTAATATCATACTCTAAGTTAGATAGAGTTTTTGCTAACTCTAACAGATGAAATTGCGTGGACAAAAAATTATCATCCATGTAACTGTGGATACACAGATTAAACCGATGATTGCAGCCGTTGCGATCACATACATCAAAGGGCCTAGGGAAGAGCCTTGAATAATTCCTCTATATGGTGGTTTTATAATATGTTAATTATTCTATAGCAGGTTAGTGTGGTTCTTAAAATAGTCCCTAATCAGATGACTCTAAGGTTCAGAAACCCCAGAAGTAAGCAAATCTTGCAGCATTTGATCCCTAGAAACTGTATCGAAAGCTTTAGAAATATCAGTCTGTGCAATCATGTAATTCAAGCCTATATCCAGCGATTCAACAGCCTTTTTATACAAATAAATCGGAATTCAAAGAACATTACGTTCAGGCCTGCTACCTTACAGCTGTAAAGGATGATATCTGCCTAATGATATCTACACCATACAAGTCTAGATGTTTCAAACAGCAGGCCGACATACATCTTGCCTCGTTAACATCCCTTAGCTTCATTTTTTTTAATTCTTGAATTAAGCTGATATCACACAGCTATATTTGGCCACAGGGATTCATCTGTGATTTTTGGATCAACAACTATACTTTTGGGAATAGGAATTCCTGTCGGATTGTTAATCCAATCAAGGTAGAGTAAACCTTTATCCTTAGGAAAATTATTGTTAAGTTTTGGCGAGACAAACCATACTATTCGCCACAAACAGGGGTTTTTAACATGTCCTTAATAAATGAGTGCTTAGCCTGATCAACAGTTCGTTTATATTCTTTAGCAGCTTCTTTATATTCCAATAAGTTTTCTTCACTCGGATCCTCTTGATAATGACTATATTTATCTCTTACATTTCCAATATAAAAATATCGTCATCATCATCATCGAACAGTTCCCAGCAAGATGCTTCTTCAGGTGAAGAAACAGGTGGAAATCGCTGGGTGCTAGATCCGGACTATGAGTATACAGTGGATGATACAGAACTTCCCACTTGAAGCTTTTCAGCAACTCTGTGGTGATACGTGCCATATGGGGTCGAGCATTGTCATGGAGGAAGCAGATCCCATTTGTTAACATCCCCCTCCTTAAACAGCAACAATTTGTCTGTGGATTTCAGCTGGAGACTCATGTTTGGCATTAAGAAATCGAATAACAGATCGGACTTCGCATTTAGCAGGATTTTGAATGGGCGCCGCCATATCAAACAACTGTTTCTCACGCACGACGCTTGTGGCGCCACCATATAAAGTAGTAAAGCAAGCTAACGAATGAAAGTGAAAGTTAACCCTGTGGAAATTATCGTAGCACAATTTACCCTATGTATTTTTACTTTCTGGATGAGCCTCGTTTATATCAAACTTCATTATTTTTATATATTTAATGAAACTTTTATAAATTTAGAAATCAAATGTGTAAATAATTCTAGTAATCTCATTTTAATGAGCGAGGTAACTCCTTATTTCTTCGGCAGCGGCCATGGTTCTATCAACGCATTTTTGACCAATAGTGATAGAGTATTCTGTGAACTCACAACAATAAAAAATTTTGGAATCTTAGAGGAGTAGAGTGAGCTTCATCTGGGAATCACCGACAATAGCTTTTAACATGTGAATATCATAAAATTTATGAATCAAAATATATATGACTGGTTAATTATTGTTCTGAAGGGTTAGAAAATGATTGAACTAAGCCATGAATTTAAATCCATCGTATATTTATTTATGAACAACGCGGCGAGCGGACAGAATCCAATAACGTTTTCGAAGAATTGATAATAATATCTTTGGTCCTGTATGGCAAGATTTTATATGGAAATAGTCCACTGGAATGTTCACAATGTGATCTTTATTTGGCAAGAGTATCGAGTAAAGTGTGGTGAAGGGTAACTTCGAATTAGCTAACCTACCATCCACGCAAATGAGCCCGTCATGGATAAAAGGAGATAATTTCCTTAGTGCCTTAGTGGCATTGTTTATCTTGCAATAATTTAAATTTTTCTGGGAAGCACATGTTCTGAAAGGTCTTTAAAGACCGCTATCTCTACAATCTACAGATACAAGGCAGTAATAATTCTATTTCTAGGCAATCTTTTTTGCAAAACGAAAAACGTACACCATCACTCTTTTCAACCTCCCCCAAGAACGTACAGCAAGGGCAAGTCTGCAGGTACTGAAACAGTACTAAACGCCGCAATAGGTTTAACATCAGGAATATCAATGTCCAATGGCGTGAACGGAACAACAGGCCAAGAGGACCTAGGTAAACGTGTCCAGCTCTGATCATGCCACCATAAAGATGCTTCCAACAACTGAGCTGGTGAAAGACCTCTGGACAAGCAGTCACATGGGTTTTCCGAGCCTGGTACGTGAAAAAATTGCCGGGCTGAAAAACAACCTTGTATTCGCGAAAGTCTATTTGCCACGAACGTTTTCAAATGAACCGGTTGTTGATTAATCCAATGCAATGTAATAGTAGAATCCGAAAAAACTAGAACATCAGTAATAGGATAGCGAGCCGAGTAACAGTTTGTGACTAACGTAATTAGTTTCGCAAGAACCATTGTCGCGTACAATTCCAGACAAGATAGCGAAATAACTTTGAGAGGCTCCACCCTGGATTTGGCACAAACCAATTGGCATGAAATGCCATTATCAGGATCTGTCACATGCAGATAAACGATATCCCCATATTCCCTTTCGCTGGCATTAGCGAAGCGTAGTAGTACGATGGAGGAATTTTCCGTTACCCCTAAATGGCGGGGGATGCGAATCTCGGTCAATCGAGCAAGCTCTTCACTAAAAGTGTGCCAGCGGGAAACAATCCCTAGTGGTGGGGTTTCATCCCAACCTATCTACTCGAGCCATAAAGCTTTAACCAAAAGCTTTGCTTACAATACAACTGGGGCAACGAGTCCTAAAACATCAAATAGTCGAGCAGTACGGAACAGCATATGGCGTTTCGTGCAAACGGATGAGATCAACGTGACTTTAAAAAAAAAAGTCAGCTTTCGGATTCCGTTGCAAACCTAAGACCTTTAGCGAAGAGTTATTGTCGGAAAACGAGATGTTATTTGCCAGTCTGTTTTCGAGCGGGATGTGTGTGAGCACTCTGGGGAATTTGAAGACCATTTTACTAAGTCGAACCCCCCCCCCTCTGCTTTGAAGAGCATAATTAACTGGTCAGCACTATGCTTTGCGACATAAGTGTTAGGAAGATTTTCCACTTAGGAATCGTCCATGTAATAGCGGCTTGACGCAATTTTAGAAGCAAGCGGGTACCGTTCCCTTTTATCCGTAGCTAGCTGCTTTATTGTGTGCATCACCAAATAAGGGCTGGATTGAATTCTAAAATACACTTCATTGAACTGATAAGTACTAATTGTATCGGAGTTGTCAAAATGATGCAATGTTTTCTGAAATCTACGATGATCCTCTAACATGCTGATTTGGAGATACATCTCCTTTAAATCCACGCAAAAGGCGATGTCAAATAATCTTACATTCAACAGTAAACTAAATAAATTAGATTGCAAATTTGGCCCAGTATGTAAAATATTGTTGAGACAGGGATGAATCATTTCTAGTGCTAGCATCCAATACTATCTGGAGTTTTGTTGTAAGTTTATCTTCCCGTAGCACAGGATGATGAGGAATGAAGTAACACAAAATGTCATTTGCCGCTGCAGAGATATAACCTTTCTCCAAATAAGCTTTAATGATGGTATCATTATGGTTGCGCAAGTCTTGATCCAATTCAAATCGTTTCTCCAAGCTGTAGAATCGTCGCTGTGCTGCTATGCGAGAATTACCAAGTTTCGAAAAAGCCTCTCGGAATGGGAGAGAGAGAGAGAGAGACCGTTTATCTGCCGTTTGATTCCCGCGTGGTCGAAGACATGTAGAATTGCTCGCAGCACGCATCCGCTGAAGTTGCACGACTTAAAGGAGGAAGTTCCTCTAATTCCCAAAATTTGATTAATAAATCACTTATTTTCAGCTCGGACTTGTGAAAAATGACAAAGACGTATTCTCCGTTCAACAGACAGGGACATTTCCCATTAGCACATAAACGAGTGATGTTTGCACTACAGTAGGTACACCACTTGCAGGTGGAACCACCCTTCGTTCACAGAGCAAATTAGTGAATAGTTGCGCTCTGATTACTAAATCTATCCGATCTGGAATATTCCAGGAAGGATTGGCTAGCGGTAAGTCATTCAAATAAGAAAAATAATGAGCGAGAATATCTAGCGTGGGAAGATTACCAGCAATATGACTGACCACCAATGGTATTAGGTCAAATCGAGCACTACCGACTCTAGATTGTATGGTCAATTCTATGGAACCCAGAACATTTTCTTGTGTTGCGCCTATTCGATTGAGAACAATATTCTTGGATGACAGTAGTGGGAGTCGGAGTCTCTTGTAACAATCCTGTGTGATCAAATGATTCTGAGAGCCACTGTCCAGCAAACAACGCACCATATACTGATATCCGTCAGCACCATCAACTGCTACACAGGCCATAGCTAAAACAATCGTTGTAAGTGCAGCACATGGTCCATGTAAATTTTGAGAAGTAACATTATGCGAGTCGTCGAGACACTGTGCGGGAACTCATGGGGTGTTGTAGAGTCTCCAGTACATGTTTGCGGATGGCAGCTGCTGATGCCATTGGATTCCTTAATGCTTGGAGCACCATACGATGGTCCTCTCTTGGGGTGGTGTTTGTTGGTCGACCCGAACCTACACGACGTGCATGGGTGCCGTCATGTACCCATTGATTCCAACATCAAGCCACTGTGACATCTGAATGGCCCACATGCCTGGCAATTGCACTATATGACTAACCAGCCTCATGCAGTCCCTCAATGCGACCCCTGTCAAATGCTATCAGTTGGTGGATAGGATGTCTAACGCGTCTGCGAGGCATTGCAGGTGCTTTGTACTGTACAGTAATCCTCTCTGAATGTCTTGCGTAACTGTTGGACTCACAGCAGTTGATTGGTAACAACTTATCAACAACATGGCAGTAACATCACGAATGCACTTTGATGAGCGTTCTAGACATTACAGATCCTTGTGAATCTAATCATTTACTTGCACATCAATGGTATGCATGTGTACCAAAATAGAATAATATTGGACCACTCCTTCTGGGTACTTCATATTTTTTGTCAGCCAGCGTAGTTCGTTCACTGTGGCCCTTTCGGTGAAGTCCGGACCAAACTCTGAATTAAGCGAAAGCTCTAAATGGTTACGTTCATTTAATAATTCAAAAACGTCCTTGATTCATCAGCGGTTAGTGACGCCATTGGGAACTTACCTTGTGATCGGCTAGTCATTGAAGTAGTGGACTCTTGAATGTTTCCAGCTAGTTTGCTGATATTTTGCAGTTCGTGCATTAATGTTGAACATTTTTCTTTCACTAATTTGAGCCTAGCTTGCTCAGCCATTACCAGACCTTCACATTAGATGATGCAAAGTGGATGCAAATCGGCCTCGAAGGACCAAAACTAGAGGGGCAGGACAAGAGGTTATGAAACTCTTGCTCAATGAATTGGGTTTCGTCAAGTTCGAACTCATTGACTTAGTTAGAATTATTAAAAAGTTCCTTACCAGCAGCGTGAGTTGCAGGCGTGCAGAGCAGGAAGATGAATGTTCATATGTAGAATAAGGGCCAGAAGTGATCCATAAGATTTCTTGGTGAAATTGGGTGACGTCACTAGCTGCTAATGTAGGTTGCAAGCAATGTAGAATCACCTCGGTGATTGCGATAATTCTTAAAAAAGGCTAATTGGATACATAAGCAGAAATTAAGTTTAATGACAAGAAAACAGATCAGAACCGACAACATAAGCGCCTCATAGTTACAACAACAATTACCGCAAATTCCAAAAAACCAACAAACACAACGTACAACTAAACGTGATCGTAATTATAAGAGTACACAAAAAGAAAGAGAAAACAATGTCTTCTTCAACTGTTGCATTCCAAACAAATGAACGAAAAATGTTATTAATATTTTTATTTACCCATAAAAAAAAAAAAAAAAAAAAAAAAGGTGTGGCGCCAGCAGTTACCTTCAGACAAACGATGAAAGCTCGTTTTTCAGATCGAAAAGCTCCGATTTGCCAGTGGGTTTCATTAGTTCATTAGAGTGCAGAGAGATTGCAACAACAACAGCAAGCGAACTGCTGTCTTAAAAGATACATTTCTGGAGTGCAGGTTTAGTGTTTTTTGTGTCTCCACTGAATTTTTCGCTGAGGCTGCAAACATTCGGAAAGATCAAAGCACAAGAAAGATAAATGAGAGTCTTGAAGGCTTTAACACAAAGTGCCCTCTTTAAGCACTTTTAACTATGATGGTAACATTGTTATTGAAGCTGATTCAATGATTTTTCATTCTTTTAACTATGATCCAATGTTGGTAACTATTGTTAAATGAAGTTCTGCAAGGTTTTTTTCTCTGATAAATTTTATGTTTCTATTTTCACTGGGTGCACTAGGACCTGAACAAAAAGTTTTTCCTGTTTATAAAACAGATCTTAATGCTCGTTGTTTACTAAAGCTGCTACTTCCCTTTTTATAAAGATATGCTTTTTCTTTCTTTTTATTTATTAATTTATTTATTTATTTAAATTACCATTTGATGATATCTTAATTTTGTTGCTGTTCAGTATTATTTTTCTCCTGGGTGACAGTTATCATTTAACTTTGTATTGTTGTCCAATAACAAATTGTATACGTTTGAACTGTATATATTTTTTATATTTAAATTATAATAATTTTATTTATTTATGTTTTTCTTTTTATATTACAGAGTCGTTGGGTTATTCTCTCAGCTAAATGTGGGGTTCAACTGCCGTATCCTTTGATCTTCATATACAATCTTGACCAGAAATAATTTTTATTACCAAAGATGGAGCTAGCCTTCATGCAAAAAAATCTTGAGACTTTTTTTTTTTTTTTTTTTTTTTTTTAATAATTATTTTGCAGGCATGTCCAAAAGGCAATATCAAATATGTAAAAAACAAACAAATATTGATAAATATTACTTATACCCATGTGAACTCTAAAAATGTCCAGTTCTCTATAGAAACATACTCTTAATTATGTATGTTCATTCGATAGATAATTTTTTTACGTAGTACAATGAATTGTTTGGTTCTGGTGTACAGGGTGGGCTCTTGTACAATTCATGTTTGTGGAAATTGATAGACAACCACCATGTGGGACATATTAGGCTTAGGGGGAAGTCGTATGGTGCAGGTGACCGGGACGGCAGCCATCATGAAAGCTGCCATTGTGGATGCACCGTAGGGTTTTATAAATGGGAAGGGGGTAATGGGGAACATGATTTCGGGTTAGAATTTCCCAATGAAAACTATGGTGCAGTCCATAAGTTCTTATCTGAATTCATTCAACAGTTACAGGCATTTCAAATGGCGATTCTCACTGTTACATATGGTGCTCCACATGCTCTACGTGAGCCCCCTTCTGTGCTATGCACATGTGCAGTCGTTCCAACCAATTGTTCAGAACTCTTAGCAGAGTGTCTGGTGAGATTTCCGCACAGGCTGCAAAGATCCGTTGTCCCAGGTGACCAAGATTCTGGGCCTTCTCGACATAGACCTTGACCTTGAGATGACCCCACAGATCAAATCCAAGGGAGTCAAATCGGGTGAACGTGCTGGCCATTCCCAGGGATCACGACGCCCGAGCCATCATCCAGAAAATTGTTCATCCAGATATGCACGGACATGTACTCCATAATGGCGAGGCGCACCATCCTGTTGAAAGAAGAGCGGAAATGTACCGTCCTCGGACAACATGGATGGCAGGATGAGATCTCAGAACATACCCAAATACTGCTCAGCATTGACGGTACTGGGAATGATAAATGGATCTTTAATTTTGTGCCCCATACACCGCATCACACAATAACTTTCCCACTCCCGACCATTTTGCAAGGGTCAACCCAGTGAGGATTGGTTGGGGGAGCAATATCGATAGTTCTGTTTGTTTACCATAAGTATTCTACAAAAATGCGATCTCTTGTATAATGTGTCCCCATTTTTTTTTGATTCATCGCTAACTTATGAGAAATAAAATATGCAAGAATATATAGAAAAAATGTGGATGTATACAATTAAAAAACTTCAAAATCTGATTCATTATCGCCTGATTTTTCAAAAAGTTTCTTAATACAGTACAGATGGTGGTTTTTTAAAATACGTGTATAATAAAAGGTTATTTAATTTTGAAGAAGACAAAAACTATACAGTTACAGTAGATTGATTACATGTGCTATTTTTTGTATGTAAAATTTTTGAAATTATTATAGTACACATTATGTATTCATGCATTAAGTGCTGTAATAAGTATTCATTTGAACTTGATAAAATGTTCTTTGACAATTTCAGTAGATAGAAAGCATAAGATGGTTGGATAGGAGGAATTCTCGACCTGTGTGCTGGGTGCCTGCCCTATCATTGGGCTTTTCATGGTGACTACTAGGTAGTCTTTAAGACACTTGGTGACAGCATGGCTGTACAGTGTCTGCAATAGCCCATTTGGTAAAGGCGTCGAATGTGATACTCACGGTTCCTAGTACGAATCCAGGTCTCAGAATTTTTCCCTCCATTTTTTCAAATAATTTCATACCATATAGTGTATATCCCTTCGTGGTTTTTGTGCACCCTGCAGTTTTTCTGTATGTAATGGATACCATGGCATGTTACTGCTATTAGGGAGGTCTCTGTAATGTTTTGTACACCTTGTGAATTTTATTTTATATAAAATATTTCATATGGATGCTGTCTTAAATTTGGGTCATACACAAATTGTCCCATGATATGCAGGGTGTCCATAAAAGCTCTGACACATTTTATTTGTGCATTACCAAAAAAATAACACAGATAAACAGAAACGGATTTCAATATATGAAACTGTAACTGAAAAAGTTTATTAAACCAAGTTAGTAGACCCTAAGGTATATGGGTTAGTAATGACACAATATAATTAAGGATTGAATAGAAACTAATTTAAATTTGAATTGAATGCTCTAAAGTTCCGATAACAAACTGTCACCGTTCAAAGTCTGTAGTAATTGTTACGCGAGGGCACAAAAAAAATCAATTTACACTTATCTGTCACTCCTTCACACATGGTCTGAAGATCTTGAACTCAAGAGTTGTCTCTTTACATTCTTATAACCCTAGAAGGCTGTCCCTTGGGTATCATTGATTGTGATGGAATATGCTCTGTCACTATTGCGTTGATGTCAGTCACTCGAGGATACTATGCTGCTTCGCCGTGGTGGCCTCGCTCAGCCCGCCGTCGACAGCCCTGCTTGCTGACGCTCACGCTTTACGTTAGGCTTAGGATTCCTGCCCAGGGTCCAACGTTTTCTCCACTCTCGAGTTAGGATGCTCGATTAAGTGTCGAACGAAAGTATACGTTAGAGCAGACACCCATCACCAAGCTCCTTTCTTTGTCTAGGAGTTTTCTATTGGGTCCGTTTACGGGTACATCTCCACCGACAGGTGGTCAGCACAGCCCACCTCTGCTTTAGCAAGATGGCTCCGGCTACTTCTTGGTCGCTTGTGTTAGTGGGAGCAAACCAATTCTCGCTCACCTTCGCACTGTTACATATTTCCAGGTTGCATGCACAGGGAATTCTCCCTCTCTTTTTGTTTTTACACTTTTTATATTCTCGTTTCCTAATCACATTTTTGATTCCTCCCGCTCTCCACCGGTTCATTCAGTTGGTTTAACGATTTTTGAAAATGCTCACGTCTCACTCGTCCAAGCGCTTGGTTGCCGAGCAACCGAGTGAGTCACCCTTTCCGTTCACAGTTCTCGTGGGGAAAAAACTTAAAGAGCATTCTTGGAGCAAACAAAACAATTGAACAATTAAAACTAAACCAGATTTCGCCAAATGAGCAAAATTTATGACAAAACTCCAATTTGTTTAGAAAAATAAATTATTCTAGACTCTGTTAATATCATCTATTTTACCCTTCCCTTTGATTCCATTACCCAAAACAAGCTTAAAAGATTAGACAAAGCGAAGATTTCAAAATTATCTTCGCTGTGGCAAATTTATTTGTCATAATAGCAACCGTTATTCGGTGTTTCAAACATGTAATGTCCTTAACTTTTGTCTTGAACACCTGGTCCTTCGTGAACCCCCACAAGAAAAAAATCCAGTGGCGTAATGTTGGGTGATTGAGGGGTCCAAGAGTTAGGTCTATCTTGTCCTATCCAACGACATGGAAATTTTTCGTCCATAGTGATAAACCAATATACTGTCTGTGTTCTCTCCGGTGGAGTAGCCATCTTTTGTTTTAATAATCCATATGTACAGTTCCCACATTTTAGCGGCGAAATTGTGAAACACAAACTTTTTTCAGTTACAGTTTCATGTATTGAAATCCGTTTCTGTTTATCTTTATTAGTTTTTTTTTTGGTAATACACAGATAAAATGTGTTAGACCTTTTATGGACACCCTGTATTTTAGACTATACAAGTTTAATCAAAATGACTTATTATGTATCGATATAGAGCAGATTGTTTTAATGTTATTATAAATGTATATGTTATTATAATAAGTAGAACTCCGTTAATTAATATCAATAGTGATCGTGCAAAAACAACTGACGCGACTTCTTTTGTCGTTAAAGTTAAACTAATCGAGGAAAACATTTTCCAATTTACATTATGACTAATACGGACAAGAGAACATTATGTCATTTATTTCTCGTATGAACATGGGAGTTGCCAAGAGGGGAGGAGGGCATTTGCCCTCTCCCCTAAATCAAGTAAACTTGCATACAAATACTTAATTTTTACCGAAAATAAGATTACACGGCCAAACTTTGAAGTATTGGTATTGGCTTTATTCAGCAAAGATGAAGCTAATATTTGGTACACAAGTCCACATAATTTTCTTACTTGTATATAATGCATTTTTAACCCCCCCCCCCCCCCCCGAACATAAATTCTGGTTATGCCCTTGGGTATGGATTTATTGCTTTCCAGTTTTCTAACTTTATCAATCATCCATCCTTATCTCCCCAAATTCATTCTGCTATTTTTTCAGCAAGGATAATAAAACACCATGAACCCTCAAAATTAACACAAGAATATGCAACAACCAGGGGCGAGTGGTAGATTGTCTCAATATGATGCAAGTCTATGTAAATGCCGCCAAAGACCGCCCTCCTTTTGCTTATGCCGCCCCCGAACGGTGTCTCCTGGTGCGGCTGCCTCTCTGCATCATAGCACGCCACGCCCCTGATCATTTCTTAGCAAAGACATATTTCAGACTGAAGGATCACTCTTCTTATATGTCACAGTTCCATCAGTGTACAAAAAAACAATTACAGAAGATCAAATAAAGTTAAGGATTTTAAACCATAGTGTATTATTTTTTGGGTTTGTTCAGACGTTTTTTCATTCAAAACACGCCCACGTGGTTCTCTTTTCTAAAAACTCGCTACAGCGTAGTAACACACCATTCAGCAAATAACTCCGAAACTGCTCAGCTGAATTCAACCAAATTTTGTCGCCTTATAGGAGCTAATATTCCCTATAATCCTTAAAAATTTCAAGTTCATAACTTTAATTGTTCCGATTAACGGTCTCGTTGATTGAACCAAATTTCAGTCAACCACTCAAGTTTTCCTCGATTTATTTACATACTTTGCAGCTAGGTGTCTCAGGCGCCAGTTGTATGAGGCCTATAGGATATTACGAACTCCATTAATACGAAAACTTGCTTAATAAGAAATTTTTTCGTGTCCCAACCCCAAATAACTGTTTTTCTTGTTAATTTCTCCTAATATTACGAACAGTTTATTTTGCAAACACGGATATTCCGAGAAAAATGTAGGCAAAAATCATCCCAAAATTAACTAAAAAACGATTTTTTTATTAATACTTCAAAAAATTTAATCATCCCTAGTGGTAAATGCAAAAACATTACATAACTTTCATTTCTTATCTGTGGGTGTTGTCAAAACTCTAACTGGCGAGAAGAGTTAGCAATTGGTCGGTCATAAAATCTCGATGGCATTGACATAAAATCCCCTCTAATTCTATGGCATTGATAGCGATTTAGTAATGGCAGAGCCATTAATGAATGAAGCCGTTATAGTACAGCTCCGCGAAAATCAAGATGATGGATCCGAGAGTGATGACGATGTAGGTGAATAAGTATTACTCTGCACTGTAATAAGTTACTGCAAATATTGTAGAATAAAATAATGTAATTTATCAGCAAAAAAGTCATACATGTTTCCATTTTTTTCTCTTCCTGATTAATACGAAACCCGGCTATTACGAAAAAAAATTCTGGGCCCCAGCAGCTTCGTAATATCAGAGTTTTACTGTACGTACTTTCGATTTTAGAATCTAGGAAATCTATTATATAGTATCACATTTTACGTAATTTAATTCTTTATATATAATCAAAACATAAATATAGCAATTTTATTTTCCTGAATTTGATTCAGTATGAATGGATTTTTACCTGAAACTAATCAGCTGTTTTCCAAAGTTGTTGCATGTCCTTCTCAGGTAAGACAACATCACATCTTTAAGACAAGAGTGATACAGGCAACTTAAATGCTAATATTTGCAAAGAATGAACAGAGGCAGTACAGGAGAAAAAAAAGTATAAACCAACAACTATTTTTACAAATGATGAGGGGGGGCTATTTTTAAACTCTCCGACTTTTTTTTTAAAGCCATAATACATTTTCAATTAGATTTCAGGTGTAAACATAAGGGTTTTCAGTGGTTGATAACGGTTTTTTAAAGATACAAACATTACATTGTGTTAAAAACATTTCACTATTGGATGCCTATAAAACTTTAGAAGTTAAGAGAAAAAAATGTGTTGCTGAATTTTGATTTTCGACTCTTGGACATATTCAAACTGCACTTGTTGCAAATGAAAAATAAGCACTCTGAGAAGGGATGATGCCATATTGCTAAGGTTTTATGTTCATGGTCCTGTGAATGAAACATTATGATCAGAAGCTTCACTTTGTTTAACATTGCTTACTGAAGATACAGGGTATCAATTTCTTAATGTCCAGACATTAATAATGTGTCTAACTTTCCCAAGCCTGAATTCTAGCAAGCATTTTATCATAAAGATGACGAGTATCATCTTGAGGAATGTCATTCTGTGCTTGTTCCACGTGTATTGTAAGTGTAAGTGGATGAGTCGTGGGCACAGATGAAACGTTATCTAATCCAGTCCCACATATTGTTGATTGGAGAAAGGTCTGGAGAGTGTGTTGGCCAGGGAAGTTGACGGACATGCTGTAGAGCATATTGAGTTGGACGAGTCTTGTCTTGCTGGAAGAGCATGTCTCTCATGTTGTCCAAAAGAGGGATCAGGATAGGCTGGATGATCTGAATTTAGGATGTAGCATTTAATCTTCCTCTCCACAAACACCAGACATGAGCAACTGGTGAAAGACACAGCCCTCTGCATTAGCAATGGGTCTGAAAATACTGTATTTAAAAAAAAATAAGCCACAATGTTAAACAGGGATTGATGTTAATTTTAATAAACATAAAAAAGATGAATTTTTAATTGTTGCAACTTTTTATACAACTTTACTGTGCTAACATCTACACAGTTGGCACAGATGTTCTTACCTTTCTGTTTTAGGGATCATTCACAAAATATGTTTGCTTGACAGGGAAAGGGGGATTTGGTACTCTGACAAAAGTAAATGGTAAAATGGGAGGGGAGGTTATCATAGAATGAATGTTTACCTAAATATTCCAAAAAAAAAATAATACTGCCCCCCATTTTTTTTTTTTTTTGCATGGAGTTATTGCTTTTTTATACATGTCCCCAAATATCCATTGCCTTTTTAGATTTTCTTCTTTCAAAATGAGGAGGGTGACTCAAGTACATTATTTACTTACAAAGTGGTGTTAGAAAAGGGAGTTGGGATCAGTTAATATACGAGGAATCGGGCATGCAAATTTATTCAACAGAATTTTTAAATAGTCTGAATCCTTCCAGACTTACATCTCATAGCTTCAGTTTAAAAACTAACACAATAACTAGCAAAATAATAATACACTTGAGCTGCCATGTTGAATCTCCATTAGCCGTCAAAACTGCTTGTATTCTCTTAGGCATGGATTCAATGAGATACTGAAAATGTTCAACGGGAATATTGGCCCATGCAGACATGAGAATTTCATGCAATTCCCAGAGATTCGATGGAGGTGTAGGCAAGAAGTGAACGGTCCTTTCCAGCTCATCCCAAAATGTTCAATGGGGTCGAGATCTGTGGACTGAACCAGCTATGGCTTCAAGAAGAACTCACTGTCATGTTTTTTGAACCAATCCATAGTGGTTCTTGTCCTAGGTACTGGTGCATTATCTTGCTGGAAGGAGCCATCTACATGCGGTTAAACTGTGAATTGAAGAGATGAACTTGATCTGCAACAGTGTTTATATATGCTTTGATGTTCAAATGGCCGTCTACAGGCATTAGAGGATCCAATTCATGCAAAGAAAACACTTCCCACACTATTACTCTGCCTCCACCACCTTGCAAAGTCTGTACATGGCTTCATATTGTTTTTGCCATGTTCTAAGCCTTCCATTAACACAAAATGATACAGCAGGAACTTAGATTCATCTGACGTGGCAGTCGTTTTCCAATCCTCAACGTCCAATTCTTGGGCTGCTATGCCCTCAGGAAGCATGCTTTCTTGTTCTTTTCTGACGGCATTGGTACCCGAGATGGCTTTCGGCTTTAGTAACCCATTCGAGCCAAGATGTGACTAGATGTCTGTTCTGATTTTAGTTTCTGATTACCTGAATTGTAATGAGAGTAATTTGTGCGATTATTGCTTTTCTGTTTTCGTGCACAAGCTGACATTCTCCTTTGGCCTCTTTCATCAACAAGGGTTTTTTGTCCACAGAAAAGATGACTCTTCTAACTTTTCACGTATGTAGTTTCAAGGGTTTATTGAGAGTGGGCCAAGGAGCCAAAAACCTGTAGTCGACGCCAAAATTTCTAGAACCCCCCCCCACACAACTGTCTTGCACCTACCATCATGCCATGCTAGAAGTCAGTCAGATCACTGGTTTTTCCCATTTTTGTTATGGTTTCACGCTTAACTAACAGTAGAAAGGTTTCTTCAGGATAATTATCCCGTGATTTGTGATCATGTGACATGCAAATCAGGCAATGACTCAATTTGCATATTTTGTGAGGTGTACCTAATAAAATGGCAGCTCATTGTACTAATAATAAACTTAAGTCCAAAGAAAAGGATTATTAATAAATGATGAAAAACTGATTGCAGAGAAAATGAATAGATAAAAGCATCATCAAGCAATTATAAATAATAAAATTACCAATCTGCTAATAATAGTTATTGTAATTGGTGTAGTTGAAATTCAAAATAAGTAACATTATAAACTTGATTTTTTTTTCCTCTTGATTTAGACCATTGTCACAATCACCAGCACAAATAATGTGTAGCTTTTTACCAATATTTATTAAAGTATTCCCATGGAATAAGACAACTGTAAAAATTACATTTAAACAGAGGAAAATGAATATATAATTATAAAGTTAGCTAAAATGAAGTATCATTCCGAGAATTTATATATTGGGTTGAGTAAAACCAAAGATCATATTTTAGATGGTACACCAAGGTACAGAGAAAGTTTCTGGTAACTACGAATTTTAATGTGATAACAATGTTTCTTCGGAAGTTTATGTAGTTCTGCATTTTTGCAGTTGTCAGTTGTCTGAATCCGTTTCTTAGGTTCCTTTTGATGCCATTTTAAACATGAAACAAAATAAGGAGCAAGACTTCAAAATGTCTTTGATGACTCTGCAGAAATTATTGCAGTTTGGTTGGGATATCTTGCCACATCCATTTTATTCCCCCAATCTGGCACCTTCAGATTTCCACCTGTTCAGGTCTCTCTAGAATTTCCCTAATTGGGAAAAATTTCATTTCTTTGGAGGATTGCAAGGTGCACTTAGATCAGTTTTTCTTCCATAAAACTATGAAATTCTGGGAGAAAGTAATTTTTAATTTACCTCTTTGATGATTCATATACAATTGAATTAAATTAATTACAGTACAAAAGTTTTGCGTTTCACTTTTACCAGAAAATACAAACTTTGTTTTTACTTAACCCAATAGAAAATTGCTCAATTGTCTTTTTTCGAATAAAAATATTCGTATATGTTATAGTTAACATAAATGAAGTTAACTACAAAATACAGGGTGTGTACTTAGTTTTCTATGAAAATAATGAAAAACATAAACTCATGAGTATTACGAATGTTTGATATGGCTCCCATGAATCACTCAAACAACATCTATGCTATATTTAAACTCTTCCCACACTCTCCAGCATATCAGACGTTACAATTCTCAAAGCCTCTGTCATTTGAGTTTTTAATTCTGGCAAGTTTCCTGGCAAATGGTGGCTTTTAAACATGGTGTTTTTCACATATCCCCATAGGTAAAACTCACATAGCATTATGTCTGGGGACTGAGTCCAGTGATGTCGAGGTTTCCACAATGACATACGAACATTGGGGGTAGGTTGCATTCAGAAATCAGTGAACCTCATGATGCCAGTGGAATTCATTTGAAAGTGCAGAATCTCCTCTACATGAATATAAGAATAATCACACTGCATTCAACTATCTGAGCAATATAGTGAACATAATACATGAATATTTATGGACAGCCTGCGCTATATCAGTTGTCTGCCTAATAAACTTTAGAATGAAATAAAAAATTAAAATTAGTCACTTGAAGTAATCGAATATGTTAATTCTATATGTCAATAAAGACTTAACTGCATTCAATGATTTTTGACAAGTAAGCTTGTTTATTTTGTATTATAGAACTTTAATGAAAGCTATAATTTTTAATTATTTCATTAACGAGATAAACAAACCAGAACATCAATAATAACTGTCTTAAAAATTCAGCTAGTAGATATTAAGAAAATCTTGGAAACATTATGAAAATTTCATAGAATAATTTTTTTCAATAACTATACAAAAAAATTCTAAAGTACATATTTATTCAACTTGTTTAAATCTTACTGAATATGGTCTTTATAAGTCGGAATACATAAAAAATTATCCCATCTCCGTGACTATTCTATCCTTTTGGTACTTCCTTATGTCATTCCTTAATGGTTTATTCTTAATCCTCTGTATATAGCGTGATTCTAAAAGGACTTTATAATTTTAAAAGCAAAGAGAAATTTATTCAGATAACATAAAGATTGAGGTGTCAATTTAGAGCAAACACCATCAGTTTTTGATCAAACAGTCATTTTGGTTCGATGTAACTTCATTCGTGATATGGCAGACATCCAAGCTGAAGTCAGTTTATTCCAAAATGAGCCAGTATATCTTCAGATTTCATTTCTCAGCTCAGCAAGATCAGGAGGTAAAGATATAAGAAAGAATTGAGGTGTCAAATTAGGGGAGCAAGGTCGCCATGCAATTGGTCCTGCACTCCTAATCCATCAACCTGGGAATTGGTTTTCAGGGAAATTCTGTGCTTCGATGTCGAAATAAGGTGGTGCCCTGTCTTGCTTGCAGTGAAAGCATCCATTTCTGATCACTATAGTAATTTGTATGATATTATGTGTAAATGTTGACATGCGGATAATATGTGCCTAATGGTCAGTTGTAGTATGGTATCAAGAGATCCATGTCACATTGATTTCTTAGGGTTATGGGCAAGTCTTTCTGAGTCATTTCACAGCAGCATCAGAAATTCACGGGTGATCTGCTGATTTGGTATATTATACAGAATAACCAGTCTCACAACAAATTGTATGCCTGCTTGGAGGATTCTTACCAAATGTTGTATGAAAATTACGTTGGACTGTAGTTGCTTAGTTCATTTTAAGAAACCAAAACACACAATGAGCACATTCTACACTAATGATGTTAGCATTTGGTACTATGGCACTACGGAAGTCAAACTTGATGCATTTTGCTCTAATATGATACCTGAACTGAATCTATACATAATCAAATAAACGGTACTATATTGATTTTTTTATTTTTTTATATTTTTGAAGCTATCTAGTGGTGATACAAGGGTTGTTTGGGCAATGATCACATTCTATGGTGGTCAAATCCAGCAAGAGCTTGATAAATCCTGCACTCATCTAGTTATTGCGAAACCTGAAGGAGTAAGTTTTATGGTTTCATAATTTGTCTGAGGTATAAATTATCTGAATTTTAATAAAAAATTATTTTTTTGTGTTTTTTAAGGCTAAATATGAATGTGCTATGACTCATCAGGATAAGATACACATTGTTACACCTGATTGGGTAACGGAGTCTGTTAAAGCCAAATCTCGGCTTGAGGAAAATCGCTACCATCCACATTTATTAATTTACCCAGATATGAAACAGATTACTCCTGAACCACAATCTCCATGTTTCACTCAGGCAAGAGATATTCAGTCAAGTTTGGCATCCTCTCAAAGTCAGACCGTAACTCCTCCTATGAATTCTGCTCCTGTGATAGCACCACCTCCCTCTCCTCTTCCACCACCCGTGTCACATATCCAGCCAAACGCATCTACAAATTCTTCTTTAACTCGCCAAATATCAGTACCACCTTCATCTTCACCATCTGTTCATACTACAGTACATTCTACATCTCTTTCGCATTTACCAGTTACTGAGTCGTCTAAACCTTTGCCAAGACCTGACTTAAATGTAGTTGATCCATTGAAATTGCTACCAATACCAACAGAGATTGGATCTTTTGGACAGCCAGCAGTTGCTGTTGATTTAGATATGATTAGAAATCAAAAATTCATAGAACAACAGAGGAGAATTGCATGGTTGCAACAGCAGCAAATTAAACAACAACAACAACAGCAGCAGCAACAACAAACTCATCCTCAGACGCAGCAGCAGTTCCATCAGCAACCGGTACAGCAACCAATATTGCAACAACATCTTCTTCAGCATCAACAATCTCAAACAACACCACAACTCCAACAACATCAGTTGCAACAGCATCTTCAACAGCAGCATTCATTACAGCAGCAGCAGCAACAACAACAGCAGCAGCAGCAGCAGCAACAACAGCAGCAACAGCAACAACAACAACAACAGCAACAACAGCAGCAGCAACAGCATTCATTACAACAGATCTCCCAACAGCAAACTCAATTGCAACTGCAACAACAACAACAACATCAACAACAACAATTGCAGCAACTGCCAACATCACAACAACTTTCACATCAACAGACTCCACTTACTCAGTCACAGGCTCCTGCTCAGCAGTTAACAACATCACACACACAAACCACATTGTCTACAGAAGGTGGTAATCATATCCCTCAACAAAGGCCACAGTGGACTACAGTGAATCAACAAGATCAATCACGTGGGCAGTGGCAATTGAGACCTGGAACACCTGCAGCAATGCAGCAGCAATTATTATGGCAGCAGCTTCAGCAAAGAATGAATTCGAAAGGGATTAATTTACGTGACCTTAGTCCTCAACAGAAGCATCAGTTGATGATGCATTGGCAACAAATTGCTCAGCAGCAGCAGCAGCAACAACAACAACAACAACAACAACAACAGCAGCAGCAGCAGCAACAACAACAACAGCAGCAACAGCAGCAGCAACCACAACAACAACTGCAGCAACCACAACAACTGCAGCAACCACAACAGCAACAACTGCAACAAGCACAACAGCAACAACTGCAGCAACCACATCAGCCACAACAGAGATCATTGCAATGGCAACAACAGCAACAGCAACAACAAACACAGCAACATCCCCAAGGAGCATTAATACCTCCACCACCATCATCTTCAGCACCTCCAGCAACACATTTGCAAGCCCAACAGATTCACTTACAACAACAGCGACTTTTACATCCACAAGAGCGAATATCTGTTGCCTTACAAGCTCGACCACAAACAAGGCCAATGATTAGAGAAGGATTGCCACAAGTGGCACAACCTCCTCATTGGCAGCAGCAGCAGCAGCAGCAACAACAACAACAACAACAACAACAACAGCAACAACAACAACAACAGCAACAACAACAACAGCAGCAACATTTACAGCAGATGCGAGATGGGTTGCCTCCACCAATTGGTCAGCCTATGACTCACTCATGGCAACAGGTTCTTCAGCAGGACATTGTCCAACAGCAACATCAGCAACAGCAACAGCAGCAGCAGCAACAACAACAACAACAGCAACAGCAACAGCAGCAGCAGCAGCAGCAGCAACAACAACAGCAACAGCGACTGCTCACAGCCCAGCAACTGCAGCAGCAGCGTTTACATTGGCAACAACTTCAACAACAGAGGGAACAGTTGAAACAAATGCAATGGCAGCAGCAGCAGCAGCAACAACAACAACAGCAGCAGCAGCAGCAGCAACAACAGCAACCACAACAACAACAACAGCCACAACAACCACCACAACAACCACCACCACAGTCAGTACCACCACCAGCTCCTCCATCACAGCTTTCTCTTGCCCAACAACAGCAACACATCACACAGCAACAGATGCAACAACAGCCACAGCAACAAATTCCACAACAAAGAGATACGAATAGTAATCAACCTTTTACCACACCATTGCAGCAGCCGCTTTTACAGCAGGTCCATATCTCCCAACCGTCCAAAGTATCTCAACTACAACAGCAGACACATCAGCCAGTAAGGGAGGGACTTCAACATTTTCAGCAGGTAGTGCATCCTCATTTACGAGAACCAGCTTCACCCTTTCAACAACCTCAAATGCCAGTAAATAGAATGGCCCTACAAACACCGAATAATCAATTAAATCCTAGTCATTCAAGAAACGATTCGTTAAATCAACTACAAGTGTCTAGTCTACATCAGTTGAAACAAGGTGATCTTAACCAAGTTACTGTTCAATTACCATTGCTACAGGCACAATCTCAGCAGCAAATGGTTTTGGCATCTGTTAAAAGTCCTTCACCATCTCAAGCCTCCCTACAACAACAACAACAACAACAGCAACAACAACATCATCAACAACAACAGCAGCAACAACAACAACAACAACAGCAGCAGCAACAACACCAGCAGCCTCAACCATCTCCTCTTCAGTTGCCACCGCCATCACCATCACAGCACCAAGTGCCACAACAGCAGCAGCAGCAGCAGCAATTGCAAATTCAACAGAATATGGTAATAAATTCATTTATTGAAACTTAATTTAATTAAAGGTATAAGAACTGGAGGAAAAAATTATCTAATTTTAAATTTAAATATTGCTAATTCAGTATTCTCTCCAGGCCCTTTTGAATGTGTGTATTGCTCACCTGCATTTACTCACTGTCCAGCTTATTAAATGATATAAAATTGTATACAGCTGCGTAGTATATTATACAGGGTTATTCATAATTCCCTCTGGGGTTTTATCAATGGACTGTGCAGAAACTATGACAGATACAGCAATTAACTCATATCAACAGATACACAATCTCCGAGTTTGTGGTGGACCTTACAGATAAGTAAGGTCCTGTATTCCAGTTCCACCAACATGCCATTGTCGATCCGCCGGCCAGGTGGCCGAGAGGGCTAGGGCGTAGGCTTTCTAGTACTCGAGTCTGCCTGGTCGTGGGTTCAAATCCCGCCATGGGCATGGATGTTTGTGTTTGTTCCGGGCTGCGTACTGTTATAACTTGTGTAAAAGGCGCAAAATGACCTTAGTAGTCGACGCCAAAATTTCTAAGAAACCAACCAACCATTGTCGATCCCATTGAATGCGTGCATGATTCTGCCTCGCAGTTCTGCTACAGAACGTAGCATTGGGGGCATATACACTAGATCTTTGCACTGTTTGCTGACTTTTTCAGGCTCCTAGCAAATGCTTGTCTCACCTGCTCGATTGTTTCGATCAATAGTCTTGGAGTGGTCTTCTTTAATTTTTCTGTTGTGCTTCAGTATAGTCAGACCTATGTATAACGATACTTGATAGCGCAATTAACCCTTATAAAACGATATTCTTTCATGATCCCAGCTACTTTCCTATTTTATTTATTTATTTATTTATTTATTTATTTATTTATTTATTTATTT
>JAHWFO010037605.1:740591-772695 GCA_023313115.1 Rhysida immarginata
TTTATTTATTTATTTATTTATTTATTTATTTATTTATTTATTTATTTATTTATTTATTAAAGAACATTCTTAGTTTTGCTTTGGGAACAAATAAGAGCGAATAGTGCATGCTCAGTTCTGCAGCAAAGCAGACTGAGCCTGTATGAGTAAACATGGTTTCCTTTTAATGGAAATTGGTAACCTTAGAATCAAAGTTGGCAGCAATCAAAGAATTAGATGGATGTATGAAACAACGGATCTTGCAAAAAAATTTGGATTTGCAATCAACATTGGCTATACTACATTTGTTAAGAGTGGATTTTTAATTGTTCCTGTTAAAATATGATGCAAAAACTGTTTCAGACTTTCATAACTTATTATTGCAGGGTGTTTCAAAAAGAATGGCCCAATTTCAAATTAGTTATATTTATTAATGAATATAGTCACCAAGAAAACAAGGACGCCACGATTACACACAAAGAATTTATTCTCACGAATGCGCATTTCAACTGCCAAACTGCCCTCGTCAGCTTGATATAATGACCAGAAGCCTGTTCTGATGTAGAAGCAGGTTTACACAGGGTTTTTATAGTAAAGATTCATACAAGATAACCAATCAGGTTGAAACAAAGTAATATAAACAATCCAAAACAACAACCAATCAGGTTAAGATATATTTAAGTGTTCATTGTCGTCATTTTTTTACTTTTAGTTAAGTGTCCGCTTATGTGTAGCCAATCAGATACGTTTAATGGTCCAGCATCTGTGTTTAATAGCTTGTCTTTATTTTCATTAGCTATTTCCAGTGATTCAAGTAAATTCAATATTTTAGGGTTGCTTTTGCAGTGTAGATCTGAAAGTCCTTCTTGTCGAAGTCGTGTTTTTGATCTGAAACGTGGTCCGCAAATCTGGAGACAGCAAACCTTCCATTTCTAATACTGGCTAAATGTTCTCCAATACACCTTGTCAGACGATCCACATTACGCTGACGAGGGCGGCTTAATGTGCATTCGTGAGAATAAATTCTGTGTGTGGAATCGTGGCTTCCTTGTTTTCTTGGTGACATTATTGGTCCACAGTTTCTGGCAAATCTCTCATTTGGGTAATGAATATAGGTTACAGTTACAAGTTACAGACTGCTGACTAGTCCTTAAATTTCACTCGCCATATTTATACATGCTCTATGTGTGCCCTCCTCTAGCAGCACGGACAATATCCTACGGTCGAAACGCGGCATTTCATCATAATTACGGACTAGATCTTGCTAAATTCAAGTGCACAAAATCCTGTCTGTTGCATTGATACCACCTTCTCAACAACTAACGATAATGGAATCTAGCAGTAGTCATAAGAAAATCTGAAGCATGATTGTTCACGTGGTATATGTTTCATGCATTTGGGATTCACGGTTGTGGAAATATAAGGTTTTAAAATTGGGTCCTTCTTTTTTTAAACATCCTGTAATATTTCTATAAATAACATATTTTAATTATCTATTAATTATAGATGAAAATTTATTGAAATATAATATCCCCTCAATCTAACAATTGCTCCCATAGAGGAATAAGAAACAGAGGGGGAACTCCCTATAGCGGCAAGGGAAACTTTTCTGAGATCACGTGATGAAAGTCAACCAATGAAATTTTCCTTAAAAACACTCCTGACTTTGCGGCGCTACTGTCGGTTTCGTCATAATTACGTCATTCTCCCGTAAATGGATTGTGGGAGAGGCAAGTCATATATGACGTCAGATAAATACCTTGCTTAACGTTCTTTTCATCGGAATTATTTTAATAATTTAATTCAAGTTAATTAAAACTTGGAAAACTGGTTCTACGATGCACGGTGGATTATCACAGATGAAAAGAAATTATTATTTCATGCCAACGATTTCTTATCGATGGTCTTTGATTACCATGTGCAACGGCGAGCTAATATAAACATAACTGCTTCACATAAGTGATCACGTGACACAACTCAACAAGACAATATATTTCATTTATAGAAAACATTTTTTATTTTTGAATACAAATTTATGTGTTTTAACATTTATATAAGTATTAATATATAAAATGCTTTATTATTTTATTTATTATTTTCAAAATTGTGTCCTCACTAGCACCACGAAAGTAGTATTGAAAAATGATGTAGTGATTTCCAGTCACGTGGTAGAGTTTCCCATCTGTTTCTCTTCATCTGTGATTGCCCCATTATAGTGACATTTTTAAGTCTCCAAAAAAAATCGTTATACTGAGATTTGGCTGTATAATACTTCGCTTGAAATTGCTTTGGATAGCCACAAGAGATTCACATTTAGCGAATTCCAGATGTGAAACTCCTTCTTTTCACCAGTGAATGGTACCATATTTGTTGCTTATAAAGCTCTGGATTAGGAAAGTACGGCAAACTTTGTCATCTTTTACTGAATCTGCCGTTGTTGGCTTAGTTGGCCTGGAGTGTCGAAAGCAAAATGGCGCAGCCCATCATAAAATCAGAGATGCGAGCTGTAATAAGGTTCTTGCATTTGAAGGGGAATATTGTATTCGTCCATAGTGACAAGTCGCTTAAAAAAATTCATCTGGGTCAGCCTGAAATAGGTTCAAAAGCTAGTAAGCTGCAGGAATCTTATCATAGCTCGCACCTCCTATTTTCCGACTGGCTGCGCCATGTTGCTTTCGATGCTCTGGGGACGTTTAGCGGTACCTCACCAAACGCCGCTTTGTATCCTCCAGCACTCGAGGGATGTCATCTCCCAGTGGCACCACATATTTTCAAAAGCGATAGGCTTTTCATGTTGATTGTAATGACTTTATGACCGCCCCTCGTATAATGTTGAGGTAAAAATGTACTAAAAAACTTGTTCTAATTAAAATTTTATATGTTTTCTTTCAACCAAACATCAAATTTCATTATTCATATGTTACATTCAGGTAACTAGTAGCCTGTTAAAGATGATTGATAATTAACTTCGATAAAAAAAAAAGATAAAAATAACATCAAAGTTTTTTTTTAAGGTCTTTAATGCTCCTACTTCCACATTTCACAGACAGTAGGCACATTCAGCAGGACTCTGATCTAAGAGAACTGTTACATGGTTTGTGACCAGTTTTCTGAATGTCTGTGTGACGTTGCCGAACGCTCATTTATCTTGAAAATAAAAATAAAAATTAACATCAAATTAGCAACTGAATATGCATAATATTTGATCGTGATAAGAGCTTTCCATAAGCCCGGGGAGGAAAGGTTGAGTATACAGGTGCTGCTGTGATATGGCTCTTCGAGCTTCTTTGATAGCTTCGTATCGCAGTGAGTGCTGCCATGTTCATTCTGAGCAGTCAGAAAAATAAAAGCTTGCTGAACGTCTGCTCTCAGAATCGGACAGATGCGTTGCATGCCGAACACGTTTCTTCTCAGGCTGAAGTAACAAAGTGCTCACCGAATGTTATTTTATCAGATCTGAGCACCGAATGTTTAACTTAGTTTAACTTTGTTAATTGAATTGTATTTTCAATAATTTTCAGTTTCAATAATAATTTCAAGAAAATATTTTTAATTTCTTTTTAAGTATTTTCATATTCGACTTGAAATGAAAACTTTCAATAAGTTTTCCTTAGTGCCACAAACAGTATGGAAAAATTATATGTTCACCAATGAACTACAACATTGGTGAAGTTATAATATAAGCTTCCTTGCTTCATATTACTTCTTGGATATTTTAACGAATTTATATAACCTCCAGGGAAGAATAGATTGAATGATCTTGAAGTTTTGCTTATTTGGATTAAAATTTTGGATCAAACTTAAAAATATTTCATTAAAATAACCTAACCAATATGTCATTAAAAATTTTACCTATATTGCATCCTCCACATGCATTTCAATGGTGTGTATCGCCGAGTCTGGGCCAAAAATGGCTGATAAACTCACGTGACTCTTGTTCTACCAATCAGTAGCTGCAGGCAGCACTGAAAAGGATTGTCGTACTTTCCTAATCTGCAGCTTCAGTTGCTTATAGAGTGCCTGTAAGGAGAGTGGCCACAACTCGGAACGGATTTTGATTGGTTAACACCCCGGATGCCGTACTTTTCCCAAAATAGCGTGCCATTTGCATTACAGATATAGAGAAATTCATAGTTTTCGTTCCGTTTTTCGTTTTATTGTGCATGTTTCTTAATTTTTTCTAATAAAATTGTATTATTAAAGTTGATCCGCTTTAAAATTAACGATTGAAGTGGCGAAGAGGGAAGGTGTGGCTGGTGTCGGTGTGTTCTTAGTGTTGTAGAGTAGCTTGTATGCTTTATTTGCTTTTCGGTATTGTGTGGTCCGTGTTTGTGTTGAAGATCTTTTTTTTTTTTTTTTAAATTTTTTTTTTTTTTTTTTTTAGATCGTTTGGAGTGGGTGTAGTCGTTGTGTTGTGAAGGGTTTTGCGTGTGGTTGTTATGTTTATATTAAATATGTTTTGTGTTTTGTAAATAGTGGCATTATTAGCCTCTTGATCTTAGAGTTTATGTCTTTTATTTTAGTTGGGAAGCTGCACCAATTGCGAGCGAAAATCTCCGCTGAGCCTTTGTTGCAGTTTTTCTCCGAAAATGTGCTCTTAACAAAGGCGACGATTGAGCGCTTTTGTTGAGAGAATGATACGTGCAAAAAGAGAGTGTTGTGCAGGGAAGCATCGACACGAACAGGGATGTTCGTTCTATCTCCCTCGTTTCAGCGATGTTCGTTTGTTTTTGAAAAAAGCCGATCTCTGCCTACAATTGTAGGAGTAAAAGTTTAATGCCGCCTGCAAAATAGATGGGCTAATGTTTTTGAAAGTTTTGGATTGTCCTGAAGGTGATTCCTTTTGTCTGTTTTTCACGATTTGGAGGAAAAAACTTTGCTTGCGCTGCCGTGTGATAGATAGAAAAAGGAAATGTTCTTTTGTGTGAAAGCTGCGCTTCAAAAATAAGAAGCAGACGATTTATGGACCTAAGTGGTTCATGTATGCAAGCTTCTTTATCGCAACATATGAAAGTTTTTGCGCAGTAAACCCACTGTTCTAACTTGCATTGCGCCCTTTTAAATGCATTTTGTCAAGCATTTGTTAATTATAAATTAATGTTAGCTATAATTGATGAAAAATAGGAAAGAAAATTCCACAGCCTGGGATCGAACCAGGAACCTTCTGCTCACCGTGCAGATGCGCCAACCAATTGCGCCACCATGGACATGGAAGCATTACGCTATCTACATGTCCTTAGGGCTGGTTGGAGCAGTACCCAGTTTGCGGGAATGTGTAGAATACGCTATCTACATGTCCTTTAGACTGGTTGGAGGCTAATGTTAGCTGTCTGTGTTCTCATAGAGTTAGAGCCCAACCGGTCACGTGGGATGGTAACAAGAGCTGAATACAAATCGTTTAGAATAAGCGGTACCTTTGAACTGAGCGACTACCTATATGTGCTATGTCTAAATGCTCCATGTAGCGACTAGGAGGAGTGTTGGTGTTTGAGTGTTGGCGTCATAGCGCCAGTTTACCGTAGTGTTAGGGGTTACTGCTCTCTCCCCTGTTTCCAGTACAAGGTGTGCTGTAATTATATAAATCTGTGTGCTCGGATGTCCTAAAGGAGAGCGTGACGCATTCTGGTAGCTCCTCTGCTCGCTGGTTGGTTCGAGAGCACTGCCTAGTTGTTGTTGGGTGGTCGACTCTGTGTTGCAGTAAATATTTGGAACTGCATTTGTTATTCTAGCGGCTCTAGCGTTTCCACCCTTGTGCCAGCCAGGGTAGAAGGTAGGGGGTGTGTGCATGGAGCGAGACACAGCTGTTATTAATTGCTATTCAGTTTATGATCTGCTTTGTTATCTTGAGGAAATATTTTATTTGTTCTTAATTTAAGGATATTTGATTCAGGGCTCCAAGTCTGTTGTTTTTCAAAATAATTGTTATCTTATTTGATCTACTTAAAATAAAATGTTTGCTGCAAAGTGCATAAACGCCTGCTCTTTGGGTTCTTTTCATCTCATCTCTCCCTCGCAAGTTCTAACAACCCGCTCCTGGGTGTGTATTAAGTTGTTGGGGGTACCTTCTGTCCCCCCCCCCCCCACGCCTCAGGCCACAAAGGGAATTTTTTTTTTTTTTCATAATAAAGTATTTATTGTTTTACTGTTCATAAAAATGTGAATCTCACAAAATAAAGTGATTTTTTAAATGATATAATAATAGATAAATATTTCAAGGAATGTTAAAAAATTTTTAATTTATATAATTGGTGTCCCGTCTTTAGGTCCAAATAACGACTCAAGGGGAACAGATTGGGGGAAAATGAATATTGATTATTTGGTTTTAATGTCCCCTAATTCAGAATAAAAACATTTCGCATCCCTGGGGGTGAAGGAGTAAATTTTGAAAATTTTAATTTTGTAGGAGTAGGGGTTAGACCCCATGTGTTATTTAGAAAGTTGTAGAGCATCATGTAAAATGTGGGTTTAGCAAAAAATCTGGTGAAAAAATCTCATCCCCTGCCCTTTATCGAGTGTGTAAAGTGAAAGGTATGACTAGCCGATGTGGACAAAAACCATACTTATTAGAAAACAGTAGGGCCTGCATTTTTCTGTTTTTTGTCTACATTAAACTTGCGCGAAAAGTTTTGCCATTTTTTTTTTTTTTGTCTCTTTTAACACATAGACGTAACTATTATAATTTTGATTCATGTTTTTTAACACGAGAAAGTGAAGTTAGAACAATTCCACGATAAAAATAATATAAAAGTGAATCTAGATTCTTTCATCGATAATTGAGATTTTTTTTTTTTTTTTTCATCTTTTGCAATAGATGTCGAATTTTTATTTTTGTATAAATGTAAAATGTTTATAGAATGCTAAATATAATCTCTTTAGTTATTGGCTTTTAGTTTCCCTTTTTGCTGAAAAGGTGAAAAAATCAATTCTCGAACTTGCTATCAGCTGATCAAATAATCACATTTATTATAAAAATTAAAACAATGTGCTTTTTTTTTTTTTAACCTCCTCTATCTAATAAACAAATAAAAGCTTGGTAAGCTAACCAGCATTAGCCATCTTTACATTTCTTCTTAATAAGCTGAAAAGTATCGTAAATTGTACCTTTGCTAATTCAGTTGTTGGGAAAAACATGGCCGACGGCCCGAGTTATCGCCACTCTCCTTGGCAGCTTGTTACAGGCACCCTAGTTGCTTATAGAGCACTATAATAGAGAGTACGGCAGCCATTTTGTTGCCTTCTATTTACTAAAAGCTGAGCCAATGAAAAAGGACTCGCTTTAAAACTGTTTAAGTTAGACAAAACTTTTTTCCCCCTATTTTTCTCATAAAATAGTACATATAATTTTATGTTTATTTACGAATGTTACAATTTAAATTTAAGTCATTAAAGTGATTTAATTTAGGTAACATACTTCTTACATCACTAATTTAGTGATGGAACAGGACTCGCTTTAAAACTGATTAAAAGTTATACCACATTTGTTTTTCTATTTTTATAATATAGATTATTTTAATTATATTTATAAATGTGACACTTAAATATAAGTCATTAAAATGATTTAAGTTAGGTTATTTATGTTATGTCCTCCTTAGCAAAAAATTAACAAAAAAAATTTTCTGAGAGGGGAAAAAAAAGAAAAGCAAAACAATGTTTCACATTCTTAATGACTGCTTGCATTGCCATACTCCTGCTGTCATTTTTTTTCCTGACAAGAAGGAAAGCAAGTTGCTAAAACATGAATGCCTTTAAATTTCATAAGGTCATGAAAACTCAGTTTTGATAATTAAAAGCTGGCTTCATTGCTTCGTATAAATTTTTCTGTTTCTTCCAATAAGTCGTGTAAAGCTGCATTTAGAAATTGTAGAGGAGTTTGTTCATGGCAAATTCTAAAACATCTTAATTCAGTGAGTCTTTTGACATAGACTTGTTCCAAATTCTTCATGTTCAAATTGTTCTTCAGAAAAATGTTTCTGTAAAACATGATTAGATTTTTAACATAAATAAAAAGAAAATTCATTAATGTAGTATATTATGCATTTTACGAGTTGTGGTTCAATGGAAGGTAGGACAAAACCCCCAGTCTTCAATTGCAAGTGAGGAAAAAAAACCCAGAGTAAAAAAACACAGGTACAAAACCCCCAGAGATAAAAACTCTGGTAAAAGGATAAAAGAGGACGTAACCTCCAAATGAAGCTTTAATTTTTATATCATTTTTATCGAGTTATCTGAAAATTTATTGAAGTTTTTTCCTTGTACTGTGTAGCAAGTGTTGAGGGGGGGGGGGGTGTCTTTTAAAAAGTGTTTCCTAACATTAATATACTGAATAATTTTTTTATTATCTAGTGATTTAGTGGGATATATTCGTGATTTGTTACTGCAGTTTACTGCACAGTAGCACGGTATTTCAGAAGAAATTGAAAGTTAAAGCGTTTAACAAGTATGCATTCGTAAGAAAATTAATACACGAAAGGCAACAAAATGGTGATCTAAGGGTCACGTGCGACCGACCAGCCAATGAGGTTGCATTCGGGGTGGCATAAGTTCGGGGAAAAGAATGCCCGTACTCTCTATTATAGTGCTTTAGTTGTTTACCGTTCGGCCTGCCCTCTATTGGAGAATTCTACAAGCTTGCCATGGGACCTGTTGTAGATACTTGGAGAGATTGTATATCTGTTGTTATGAGTTTTTGCTGTAGCTGTCATAGTTTAGGCACAATCTATTGATAAAACTCCAGAGGGATTTATGAATAACCCTGTATATTTTTTGTCAACCAATTAATTTTTATTTCTTATAGCTGGTAAATCTTCTGGAGAGGAAACTGCATATTGCTATTAATATTCATTTTTTTTTAATTTTAATATTTTTTGAAATTTTAATAATAATTTCAAGTTGTTTTTTTTTAAAATCATTTAAAGAATATATTTAATTATTTAGATATAATAATCTTGTTGTATTATATACAAATAATAAAACAAGATTATATGAAGCTAATTATTATTAACTAATTTTTAAACTTCTGAAAATAATTAAATTTTTTTTTCAATATTATAAGTGTGTGCCATAATATTTTCATTTTCTTAGTAAGATGATTATTCTTTAATGTTTACATATTTTTTTAAAAAATATATTTTATATTTTAAAGATTTTTTTTTTTAATTTTAGTTCAAGAACTACTGCATCAAAATTATATATATATATTTAATGGAAAAAAAAAAGTTATAATTTCTTAATTTATTGCATGTCAAAATGAAATAATACTACTTCTCATTTGCATAATCCTACATCATTTGAATATAGTGGTTAGAAAGAAAGTTGAATAGATAAGTTTAAAAAAATAAATATAGCATGGAGAAAATGAATACTAATTTTTTTATTTATTTATTTTTGAATAATGTTAGCAAGAGCTAATTAAAAAAAAATTTAATAATCCTTATCCCAGTTTTTCACTCTCCAACAATCACTGATTAAAATTTTAAGAAAGTTAATTGTTCACTTCAACAGTTTGTTGTAATTTTGAACTTGCATGAGTAAAATATTTTCTGGTATTCCCTCTTTTGATTTTTGCATGTCATACTCACATAAAATACTGCACAATTGCTCTATGACATTCCTACTGAACATTTCCTTTCCCCTTAATCTTAGTCCTTCTACTTTGTGAGCGGTGATTACTTTGGACTATTATAATTTCAGGCTAATCAACAATTAACTCCTAAAACAAAAACTGCTTTGGCAAATCTTCTAAACAACCGTCTTCAAGGTACCAGTGGTAAAGGTGGTGAACTTCCCGAAGGTGGTGTTGCTCCTGCTGCTCCTGCTGCTGTCGCTCCTCCCGTTGCTGCCAGCCCCCTTCGATCTCCTGCCCCTTCTTTGGGTCAACCCCCATTAGTAAGCATTCGGGCTCTTAACTAGTGCTTTTTTTTGTGGAGCAATGGGAATATTTGCCCTGTTGTATATATGTTTTTCCTAGGTCTTTTGCACAAGTTCCAATATACCCAACACAAATTCTTTTCCTTTTCCTTAGTGTTGACAAGTAAATCAAAATATTAAATCTTATCTTGAATGCACGCTAGAAGATAATTTATTGACGTTATATTTCTTTTCAAATATTTCTTCTTTTCTGAGATAAAAGTTTTTCTAATTTTGGAACCTATATCTGGTGTATGTGATTATTCTATATATTGAAGTTTATATATGTTTATCCTTCTGTTTGCAATCTCCTGTTTACAAGATTTTGCTTATTGAGAAGTTTCATGATGGGCATTATTTTGATTTTATGGGCTTAAACATGAAATTTCATTTATATGGACAGTTGCATTTGTATTCTTTTTTTAAAGTTAAAAAAAAGGTTCTTTAATGTATGGCTCCTGATAGACAGACATAGACCATGACAGAGATGACTATAATTAAGTGCAAATACTTTATAAACTGGTGTCCATAAATTAAACTGGATTTTCAGGAACGAACTGTTCTGGTTGTCCAATCAACACTGAATTTAATATGGGGATGCAGAAGGTTTTCCCAATACCATCCCAATGCCAAAAAGTTAGAAAATAAAGATAGCAGGATGCAGCTAACAGAAGAAATGACAACTTACACAAAAACTTAATGGAGTTGTAGACGACCTAGAGTATCATCCACCTCTTTGTGGATGGCAATAAAGCATTGAATTATACTGTATGATCTTCCCATACAGTTGTGCAATTTGCTGGCATACTCTTCAACTAATGCTGTTCTCAGCTCTTGTAGCATTCGTGGTGGTGGAATGCATCCAGCAAGACATCTTCCAGAGCATCCCATGCATGTTCAATTGGATTAAGGTCTGGGGAACATGCAAGCCATTCCAGATGATGATGTCTTCACATTGCAGATACTCATTCTCCAAGCGAGGCCCTCTATATATGGGCATTGTTTCTCCATACCAAACTTCTGGACCAGCAGGACTCCTGAAAAGACATTATCCCAGTACACCATGCCGTTATGGATCCCTTGTCAAAGATGTGAAGATGTGTATGAAAACCCATTATGATTCCTGTCCACACAATCATACTGTGGTGGTCTCATTCAACAATGTTATCAGGATTTGCCCTGCTTCCAGACCAGTGTGACCGTTCCTAGCATAATTATACTATTTTAGCATAAAATAAGGCCTACAGCATAAAGTCTAGCATAATGAAATTTTTGGCATATTTCTAGCTTAATTTATATAATTGATGTATAAGCAGAAACAAAGTTTGTTTTCTACGAATAAAAATAAGTTTCTTTCGTATATTGACAGTTTCGTTTAAGTTCTTCTCTCAAACTTCCTCTTCAAACAACAACACAACACGTTTTTTTTAAGAACTTTCAATTTTAAAATTGAAACTTTCAATTTTTAAACACAACTTTCGAGCTCAGCTTTCTACGGCTTCTACAGCTTTCTATGGATAAAGGTAGGATTGTTTTTCAACAATGATTTGAGGTTGTAACCGATTTTGTAGAGTTGGATTCTGATTAATCTAGATTGCAGCCTAAGTATTGTTAAGCAGTGTTCTTTGATTGTTCTATGTATTTTTAACATTCTACGATTGTTCAAATTTTTTTAAAAAAATCTTTAAAATTTAAGTGTTCAAATCTTTAAAATTTTTTACAAAACGCTTAAAGTACTTTGCTTATGAGTATGCATATTGAACTGTTTCAAGACCTGTTCTTAATTTTTTAGATGTAATTACTCGTGTTTACGGTTGTACTTTCTTTCTATCCCATTTGGGAGTTGAGTTGAGACAAATTAAAACTTTTTTTTTTTAAATCTGCCTCTAGATGACTCTCAAAATTGAAATGAAATGTGTTGTTTTTCAGTTCTTTTTAAAAATAATTTGGCATAATTCTGTAACAATTTTACATTAAAACTGCATAATCTAGCACAATTGAAGTCAGCAAAATCTGGCACATCGAGTTTTCTGAAAATGGTCACACTGTTCCAGACTTCCTCTAGACAAGGATCCATTGTGCCTCAGTCTATAGAGGGTGCATCATAATAAGCATCCCCTCTTGTAGGCTTGGCTCAAGAGGATTCATATCCTGGCATACCGAGCAAATAACTGCATAGAGTCACTTGTACGCAAGTTGTCTTGACACAGTACTCCGTCTTGTTGCCATCAGCTCCCTGGCAAAGTGGCTCGCCATGCTTTGTCAGTTCTGTCTGACCGTTGGTGCCAGGTACCAGTCTTGCTGAGGTGTGGTATGCGTGAATGTCCTCTCTTATAGCATCTGGTGGTATTTCCATCCATTCTTAATTTTTTTAATTATTTTGACAGAAAGGATTTTACCGTTTTTTATTTTTGATGTTACGATATTAATGCCTTCTGTACACTTATCAAGTTTGGTCCCGATCGAACAACCAGAACAGTTCATTTTTAAAAATCCTTTAATCATGGACACCAGTGTATGTATGTGGATTATTTTAAAAGTTTAACAACTGTTTAGCTTTTATTTTTTTGCCACATTAGCTAGTTTGTAATAGTGAAGATGTGTCATCTTTTTATTGGTTTAACTATCAATAAAAATGATTTATTTCTAGGTTAAGTTTTTTCTTTATGAACATTTTTGACTTAAAATTGTTAAAGGTAAAGTAGAACAAGTTGTGAACATGGGAAGAAAATAATGGATTTTGCATGCTGCTTGGATGGATTAGCCCAGTTCCAGATAGTAAATTGTGTGTGTTGTATTAAATATTTTAGGGTGAGTGGAATGGAGTGGTGAAAGATAGGTAAAAATTTTTTTTTCTGAAATGATCTTTGGAGTGATTGTTATGCAGCTGATGTACAATGGTCTGGTATTCATATCAGGAACAAGCCGAGGTTGTCTTCACATACAGGAAAAGCATATGGGAATAGTCGAAAGGCTGCACAGATGTATCAAGTAAAGTACCCCGACAGACAGCACCACCCATATCACAAAACGTTTGCAACCAATTTTCGGTGTTTGTGTGAGAAAAGAGGTCTTTTGATAGAAGAGGCGAACATCGAGGGCAGCTGCGGCATGTTTGTACAGTAGACCTGAACGTATGGTAGATGATATTGAGCAGAACTCCAGGCAAGTGGCCACCAGCATGGTGTCAGCTAAACGACTGTTTTGGGTATCTTACATGAAAACTCTTGCATTGCATCCCAAAGAGGCCACTTTGAACATCTTTTGTAATGTGGACACAATTACTGATGCACCAATGTTCTGTCTAATTGCTCTATTGCAGACAAACCATCCATTTCAAGACATACCTTCATATGTAATTTTTTTGTTCCTTTTCTGGTCAGGAATCACCTCCTGAAATTTGCCCTTATTGCTTTAGTTCACCATGTATAATAATTTTGTTCCATTACTTTTTTTAAAACTGTAGTTTACCATCAAGGCCTGCAGATGAACTAAAGAGTGACCCAAAATGAACTGACGTTTTGAATTTGCTGCCATTTTTTTTCGTGGTACAACCAGAGTAAAGATTTTAATATGCTGTCATTATTAAACATTGAGATTAAATTATACAAAAGTACACAATCGAACAATGCGCAGAAATTATAAAAATTCACTTTAAAAATAGTGACAATTTTACGAAAACTGTCAGCTCGTTTTGGGACACCCATTATTATCAAAAATACGCTTCATAGTATTTATTACATTTAACTTATGATTATAAATAATACATCAAATGAAAGAGCAACTCAAACAGTTTTTTCCACAAGTGTTCAATATGAACACCTTTCGTCACACAGCATACATCGAGTCGATAGGTGAGTTCTTCCCAAACCTTGATCAATGTGTCTGGAGTAATTGTTGCAACAGCTGCTTCAATCCTGTTTCCTAAGTCGAGTCGGTCAGCTTTTAGCGGAGGCACATACACATTATCTCCTTTTTGAAGTGAATTTTTATGCATTTTTCGATTGTGTAATTTTGCATAATTTAACCTCAATGTTTAATAATGACAGCATATAAAAATCTCTACTCTGGTTGTAACAAGAAAAATATGAGGGCAAATTCAAAATGTCAGTTCATTTTGGGACACCCTTTATAATTCTAAGAGCAATTACATGTCACTATAAACTATAAAATCACTGCTAATCCAAATGGACTGAACTATTTTATATCAAAAAACTAACTCGCTTTTACATGTCTCTACTGTCTAGGATTACCTAAGATTTTAGCACAGAAGAATAAGAAACAGAGGGGAAACTCCCTATATCCGCGAGGGAAACTTTTTCTGGGATAACGTGACGAAAGTCAACCAATAAAATTTTCCTTCAAAACACTCCTGGCTTTGCGGTGCTACTGTCGGTTTAGTCGTAATTATTTCATTCTCCTGCAAATGGATTGTTGGAGAGGCAAGTCATATTTGGCGTCAGATAAATATGTTGCTTAAAGTTCTTTTCATTGGAATTATTTTAATAATACAATTCAAGTTAATTAAAAACTTTCAAAAAACCGCTTCTATAATGCAAGGTGGATTATCACAGATGAAAAGAAATTACCGTAAATCCTCTACTATAATGCGTATAATTTTGGCCTAAAAAAGCACCTAAATTTGTTGGATCGTATTATACAAAAGGAATAATATCAGCCCTGCAACGACGACTGTGGCCGGAGGAGATTTTTGTCCTGATGAAATTACTGTATAATATACATTAATTATATTGCATATACAGTGACCAGTTCATTATACAATAATTAATTCACTTTTTAGTTGAATTTGTTGTCGCCAACATCTAATACGAAAATAACTTCTCCCAAAAATCGCTATTTCCAAATAGGCCTACTTCCAAACTGCCTCGAACCAAAGCCTACAAGAAAGCTTATGCAGTCAAGTTAAGAAAAATGTTAAAACTGAATAAAGTTTACTTGATTTTTCATTGAGAAATGTTCTGTTCTGTGGGTTTTGTTTATTATTATCATCATTGTTTGGGGAAGCCAAACTCGGATCAAGTCCGGAAGCCAATCCCAGAGGTGGACCCAAAAGAGGGCCAAGCCCAAGGGACTCAAATGCGACGGAGGGAAAGTTATGCACTCGTGGGAGTATTGATGTTTGGCTGTAGGAATTTCCTTACTATGTGACAGGTGTTTAGAATTGTGGCTTTCTGTAAGGTTTTGTATAAGTGTGGGTTTAAATTTAGTGTTGACAGGCTTTTGTGTAGCGAATGTGGAATAACCCCAGTGGCAGAAAGAACGATAGGAACAATGTGTACTCTGTTAACTCCCCAAAGGCGTTTTATTATTATAATTATTATTATTATTTATTTTTTTTTTTGTCGATGTGTGAAATATAGGACTATAAAATTCCAAACTGCCTCGACGAAGTTCCCTTCTGTGCTGATGATATTCACACGAATTTATTGTGTATTATACATTAATTACATTGCATTGACACTTCCAGTTCATTATACAATAAATTAATTCACTTTTTATTTGAATTTCTCGTCATCAACAGCTACCGTAATATGAAACTAACTTCTTCCAAAGATCGCTATACATGCAAACTGCCTCGAACCAAAGCCTACAAGATATAGAAAGCTTATGCAGTGAAGTTATAAAAAATATTAAACTGAATAAAGATTACTTGTTTTTTTATTAAGAAAATTGATGTTCTGTTGATTTTTTTTTTCGGTCAATGTGTGAGTGGGAAAGCTTTCCCAATCATTGTAAGGCTATAAACTTCCAATGATTTTAACCTCTTCACGACCAGCTTAAATTTTGAAGGATACTCCCAGGACCAGATTTTATGTACTTTCTGCCAAACCAATGACGAATGTGCGTTCGTCATGTACAATTTCGTATGAATATTTCTATTTCAGAATCAGTATTTATTTCAAAATCAGGCTCTTCGGCATCACTACTTGCATCGACATAATCATAATCATCCATTTTTTATTTGTAATCATAATCATCCATAATCATAATCATCTATAGGAGCAAATACGATGGACAACGTTGTTGAAATAAGCAATCAAAAAATAAACGCAGTGGTTTCATCTATCGACAGAAAAATGGACACATAAAAGAAAAGACTATTCTAAATGATTTTATCTTTTCATTCCTGAAAAACTGGGTTTTCATGGTATTGAACGGAGGGTCTAGCTTGACGAACGCATGTTCGTCACTGGTCTTGAAGAGGTTAATGGGGAAATGTCCCAAAATAAATTGAATTTTGGTGAATTTAAACTTTATATAATTTTGAACAAAGACAAAGTTCAGTTACATGCATTTTGACATTTCTACATTTATTTGTAATAAAACTTTCGATTTTAGAACGTTTTGTCAAATATCTAGAAAAATACTTGACGAATTGTCCTCTGAAATATATGAGGTGTCAGGACTATTCGTCAAGTATTTTTCTAGATATTCGACAAAACGTTCTAAAATCGAAAGTTTTATTACAAATAAATGTAGAAATGTCAAAATGCTGTAACTGAACTTTGTCTTTGTTCAAAATTATATAAAGTTTAAATTCAAATTCAATTCATATATTTCAGAGGACAATTCGTCAAGTATTTTTCTAGATATTTCGACAAAATGTCTAAAATCGAAAGTTTCCGATTACTTTTGGCTAGATAGTGTACATTAATTATACAGCGTATACAGTGTCTAGTTCATTACACAATAAATTAATTCACTTTTTATTTGAATCATAATATACATTATTGGTAATTTCTGGTATATACACAGATGGATCAGGTTTTGAAGGTTTTTGAATTGTAAAAATCCATATTACTTAAAAATGTAAAAATAAAGATTTTTTTCCCTGTATAATTTTGGACATTTTATTTCTCGTGAGGAGTCAAAAATGGGGATCACATTATGCAAGAGGATAGCATTCTTGCTGGTTTTTTGGGCTGAAAAAGTGGAATCTCATTATACAAGGGGGCGCATTATAGTAGAGGATTTATGGTACTATTGCATTACTACAATTTCTTGTTGATGGTCTCTGATTAACACGAGCAACGGCGAGCTAATATAAACACGAGTCCTTCACATGAGTGATCATGCGACAACTCAATAAGGCAATTTTTCGATTATATAAAACATTTTTTTTATTTTTGAATACAGTTTGTGTTTTAACTTTATAGAAGTATTAATACATAACTGTGTTATTATTTTATTTGTTATTTTCAAAATTGTATCCTCACTAGTGCCACGAAAGTAATATTGAAAACTGACAGTGATTTCCAATCATGTGGTAGAGTTTCCCATTTGTTTCTCTTCATCTGTGGATTTTAGCAGAAATGAGAGCTATGACCCTTATTGAATTCTGTGCCATACAAACACCCATTTTTTTAAAACTATGGTAACCATTAATACTAGGGAAAGTCATTAAATAATAAGAATTTGAAATAACTTTATTTCACGGGAAATTACAGAATACTGTTTATGCTTTATTTTTTGACATAGTGACTTTGCTTCTGAACACCCTTGGTCCAACTGATTATAAGATTACAGATGCTCCTAAGGAAAAAAAAAAAAAAGCTTTTTGGTGTGTCCTTTAACCAGGGCTCTTTTCCTAAAAAATTATTGCTGGTACTCAGAAAATACCATAACCTTGATAAAGTAAACTCATTTCCTGAAATTCAGTTCAAAAAATGCATTTTTCAAAGCACCATGTATGTAAATATTTATATATTTGATGTTTCTATTTTATTTACTGAACAACTATCGATATGCACTGGCTTTCGATATTATTTATACAAACTTCCATTATTGGGCACTGACTTGTTCCAGTTGAAATGGAGCTTTGCCTTTAACCAAGTTTGCAACATCTCCATTACCTTATTGTCATTGTAAACTTCTTATCCCACAAGGTCTAGTGTCCCATATCCAGATTATATGTATCAGCACCTCAAATTTCGGATCTCTTAGTATTCAGTGTATTTACACTCACATGCCGAAAGCACCTAATAATCTGTGGGACCTCCTCTAACCTGGCGAAGTGCCACAGTGCGACATGAGATTGATTCCACAAGTCGGTGGAAGAATCTGAAGACATTGCCAACCATTCCGACTGGAGAGCTTCCCACAATTACCCATTACGGAGCCACCACCGGCTTGCAAAGTGCATGCTTGACAACTTCATGAGGTCTGTGCCACACTTGGCCTTCATGAGGTCTGTGCCACACTCAAGCCCTATCATCAGCTCGTATCAGCTGGAATCGAGACTCATCAGACCAGGTCACACGTTTCCAGTTGTCAAGTGTCCAGTCGATGTATTCATGGGCTCAGGAGAGACGTTGCTGACGATGTCTTGTTGTTAGCAAGGGCACCCTCGTGGGTCTTCTGCTTCCATATCCCATAGACACCAGATTTCGTTGCACAGTTCGCATCGATACAGCTCTAGTATCACCCTGGTTAAAATCTGATGTCATCTGGCGTAGTGTCAGTTGCCTGTTAGCGGTGACCATCCTATTCAGACGCCGTTGGTCCCGTTCATTGAGAAGATGTGGTCGACCACTGCGTTGCCCATGGTGGGAGGTAATGCCGTCAAGTTGGTACTCTTGGTAGACTCTTGAAACTGTGGACCGTGAGATGTTGAATTCTTGAGCCATGTCTGTCTGATATTGAACGAAGCATACGTTGTGCTCCACATACCAGGCCACGTTCGAACTCTTGATAGCTCTCATCGTATAGCCATTGTCACACTGAACACCTCACCTCATGACAGTATAACTAAACCTATTGACACTGATTTGCATATTTATACTGTTTGCACATGATACTACTGCCACTTGAAAAATAGTTCACTGCTATCCCATGACTTTTGGCATGTGAGGGTATGAGGGTGGACATTGTAGTGAGGCAGATGTCCCCATTTTAGAGCTGTCTCTAGCATGTCGATTGTATATACACAAACGTGTGCCATTACAGTTTGACCCTTTTCCTATTGCATCAATTTTCTGTTCCTCTCTGGTTCATAATTGACCACCCAGGCCTCATCTTCTATCACAGTTTGATGGAGGAAAATATTTCCTTCACAAGCAAGGTTGCAAGTGCTCCTGAGATACCATATGCCACGAAGACATGTGATCACTTGTTTTGGGTAGGACCCATCTGCTGCACACTATCCTGAACCCAACATCATGATGGATGGCGTATCAGAGTCATGACATCTAAATGATGTTACTCACCTGTACTCATGGATTCATTCTACTGTTCCACTAGCTCATTTCTATGTGCGTGGGTTTCTCATTCCAGTGTTCACTGATGTTCTATTGCTTGCTTTTATATCTTTCCTCCCACTTGGACAACTGTCGCCGTACTGAATCTTCATTCTTCAGTAGATTTCAGAAAGTTTCACTCCCTCTGACCACAGCAGTTATTAGTAATGTGAGTCTAGATAAATTGTTTTTATTATTGAAATACTAATTGAAAAAGGATCTTTGGAGTGAAAAAGGATTTTTCTCACGCCATATCTCCAAATTTTCTTCACTATTTTTCTCTGTTAATTATTTTTAATTGACAAAAAACCGAGCAACGTTTCGTTGCTGTACTATGATAAAATTTCGTTAGTGGAGTGGCCATATTTGAACTAGCATGCAGGCACATACTGCTTGACCGTCAACACCCGATACGGTACATTGCTAAGTAGGCATTTGGTATCATGAAATAAGAATTTGCATTATGCCTACATATCCATGAACTTAAAAATAATATCCCTGATAATTTAGCCGGACAGGTGGCCGAGAGGGCTAGGAGGCTTTCTAGTTCTCGAGTCCACCTGCTTGTAGGTTCGAATCCCACCATGGGCATGGATGTTTGTGTTTGTCCCGGGCTGTGTACAGATATAACTTGTGTAAAAGGCGCAAAATGACCTTAGTAATCGACGCCAAAAATTCTAAGAAATCAACCAACCTAAAGAAACGAACAAAAAAAATCATACCTGCTCTTAATACCATCCATAAATACAAGGCTTATTCAATAAATCACCAGAAAAGTAGTATTAAAAATCTAAAATATCACAGTGATAGTTATATATTTGTTATTTTGTGGAGGTATCCTTAAGCTATTGATAACTGGACTGGCACTCCTTCCTTGAGCACAGGATGCTGGGGAACACTGATTATTTAACAGCAGTTTCTCATCAGTTACTGAAGTATTCACTTCTTGTTAGTGAATCAGTATGTTGTGCAAGTTTAGAACTAAACATTCCAAGGATCACTATCCATAAGGTTTTGCATACTCGTTTGAAGCTGTACCCCCTATTAAATTCACATTATTGGAAAAGGACGGCAAGTTGTGTTTGCAGTAGCAATGCTCGACAGAATTGACAATGACAATGCTTTCCTTTCCAAGATTGTTTTTAGTGATGCGACAACATTCTATGTGTCTGAAAAAGTTAATCAGATATGGCGTTTGAAAAATCCACGTGTTACACACGAACATAAATGGGACAGCAAGAAAGTAAGCATGTGGTGCGCACTATTGTGAATGGAGATGATAGGAGCATTCTTCTTCCCTGAAAAACCAGTGAATAGGACAAATTACCTGGACATGCTGGAAAATTACACATTACCAATCATGGAGAAACATCAGTCAAGCATGTTTTTCCAACAGGGCAGTGCACCACCCAATTTGGAACTTCTCTTTCGGAGGATTCTCGATCATCATTTCCCAGACAGATGGATAGGACGTGATGGCCCGATCTCCTGGCTGCCACTCGATTTTTTGCTATGAGGATAAGGTGTATAGAGAGAATGTATCATGCATCACTCAGGAGATGCTCAATAACACTTGGAGAGAGTGATGGGCCAAATGTGTAAAATTTAATAATTTAACAAAAAGTGTTTTTTCAATTCTTTCACTTGGACTGGCATTAAAACTTTGAAAGTTTCTGTTTAAATTGTTGCAAACTGCATAGAGGTAGCTTTCTAGTGATAACTTACGAACGTTTCTTATTGTACCATTAATTTATGCCCACTCTCTATAACCCATTTGAAATGAAATCGAATGGTTTACAAACATTTGTACTAAAATATAAATTTTTCTCGCATTGCTGTGCTCGAGGTTATAGAAGGCAATAGTGATTTAGTTCCCTACTGATGATTTAGAAATTCTGTCATTTGTGATTGACTAATTCTGCATTTCCTGCGACACACCCATGTTTCTTATATTGTGCAGAGTATAAAGTGTTAAATCTAAAAGAGTACCCAAGATTAACGAATACCTTACCAACATATATAAACAGTCAATTAAAAAAAGTGCTCTAAAAACATCGGTAGATTTTAAATGTACAGAGAGCTAAACAGAACTTTCCCAAATTTAAGAACATCATCAGTAATATAAAAACATCTTCATTTTAAAGACCTTAGTGGTAAATTTATTGAGAAGAACACAGCATTGGACCTGTTAATTCCCGATTTTTCACTTTTTAAAGAGTAATTATTTAATGGTCTTATGAGAATTTTTACATACCAAACCTCGGATGTTTAAATTATTGATGAAATATGAAAGAAAATTCCGCAGCCTGGATTCGAACCAGGGACCTTCCACTCACCATGCAGACGTACCAATCAATTGTGCCACTGTGGGCATGGAAGCATTAACGCTATCTACATGTCCTTAGGGCTGGTTGGAGCGGTACCCTGTTTGCAGGCTGGGACTATTTTTCCTACTGGCATAATATTAGTAATTATTGAATGGTCTTATGAGGATTTTTACCCCAAACTCAGATGTTTAAATTATTAATGAAAATAGGAATGAAAATTCCACCACCTGGATTCGAACCAGGAACCTTAACGAATATTACGTCAGTAGGAAAGTCCCAGACTGCAAACAGGGTACTGCTCCAACCAGCCCTAAGAACATGTAGATAATGTTAATGCTTCCATGTGCACAGTGGTGCAATTGGTTGGTGCGTCCACACAGTGAGTAGAAGGTTCCTGGTTCGAATCCTGGCTGTGGAATATTCTTTCCTCTTTTCATCAATAATTTCAATTTTTGTTTGCTAGTGCATGCTGTGAGCGAGCATTTCATATTAAAAACTTGCAATGAAATCATTTAAATTGGACCTTACTGTGAGGGGTACATTACTGCCCTTTCTGGTGCTAATTACAGCTATTCTGCTATAATTAGTGCATGTAAAACACGAAATTTGTCTGTCTGAAGAAAGGCATATCAGCAGTACTGAATGGAAAAGGAAAATCTTGGGAAGGGTTAATTACAACTGGCTGGAAATAGCAAAATCCTCAAGTTCTCAGCATGTTCTAAGTCCAATGGAGAGGACAAAAGCAAAGTTGGTTGCATTCAGACAAAGCCTCCAGCCATAATTTCAACTGTTCAGTTTTTGTTGGATTTGGAAGATGAAACTAGAATTCACATTATACCCTTTCATGAAATATCCTGGTCAATTCACCAGATGCATGCCCGATGAATTTCTGTGGATTTGGATTATTGAAATGAGTGCTTGCTTGACACCATCCAACAACCATTGAGGGTCTCTGGAAATCTGCAAACAGGAATGGAACAACATCAGCCTCGCCGTGTCGCAGACATCTCTTCTACAGATGGGATTGTATGATTTTAATTAATAAGTAATCAAAATAAGAGAAAAATAATTCTAAATAAAATCTATTTTTGGTGTATTTTATCAATTAAAATTAGGATTGTTAAAAGTTTTCACAAAACATAAATTGCAAACACCAGTTTCAAAAAAAAAAACGTAAATTTTGAGCAAAAATAAGTATCCAGCAACTTAATTTGAATAAAAGATTTATTAAAAGATAATAGAAAACGTTTCAGAATGCTCGTGTTCATTGCGAATGCGCATTTAATAAAACGAGAAATATGTTAGCCTTGAGCATTCAAGTAACTTTTTCGACTTAAAATGTAGAAAAATAAATTTAATTATTGATTTATTATTATTATTTTTTTAAATTTTGCCAATAGAAATTATTGGAGTTTATTAAATTATTTTGTTTGATCCTAGTAATAGATTTAATTAAAAATCTTAAATCTTTTAATTAAATATTTTAGAAAATCTATTAATTTCCTTTGTTGAAATTAAAATAATTACACACATACACACACACATATATATTCGTTTGTAAATATATTGAATTAAAATAAAAAATTAATAGCATCGTTATAGAACAATAAAGAATGCTTATGAAAAAAAGTTATTTGTTATTGTTTAAGTGATTAAAAACCTTCATAAAATGAAATATTCAATAAAACATATTTATTCTATTCATTATAAATTTCACATTATAATAAAAAAATAATTTTCTAACATCCATATTGTATAGATTAGTATTGGTGTCTAATAATCCAAGTAAGCAAGCAATGTTCAATATACCCAAACTCAAGCAATTTCTGCCTCACCTTGTTGATTGTCATCAAAGTTGTCCAATGTTAAATGAGGAATTCATTCAACAATAGCAAATATTATATAGAGAAAATATAATTTACTGACTTGAGTTGTCTGTGGATACTTGTATGCAGAGAGATAGTGGATACCACTTTTCCACAAGATGAGTTTATTGAACATCATGTATGTACATTTCGGCTACAAAGTAGCCATCTGCAGTATGAATCCTAAATATACTTTGTAGCCAAAATATACATATATGATGTTCAGTAAACTCATTTGTGGAAAAGTGATATCCACCTTCTCTCTTCATTCAACAATCTTGTAGACAATAAAATGTCGAAATTTACACAAATTGAACATAAGATTTACAAAACTAACAAATTGTTCAGTGATATGAAAATAAGGGATTGTCACATGATTAATCTTCCTGAAAAAAGTCAGAAATTAAAATTTGAAAGAAACTGTATACAGACTGCCATGTAAGAATTGTAAAAAATGTTTAATTGGATTAACTTCTAGCATATTGAACGATGGATACAGATAACACGGATGTTCTTTAATTGAAAACGAAGAGAAATCTGTATTCAATAATAACCTCAAATTGGGACCATATGAGAAATTATGAATGCACTAAAATAGAGTTCTAGTACTAACAGAGAAACATTTGTATCATTAGAAGATTTCATCAGAGAAACACTTGTATCATTAGAGTTCTAGTACTAACAGAGAAACACTTGTATAATTAGAGTTTGATCAACTACTGCTCATTATGAATGCATATATTCAGTACTTAGTTTACAGTTTAGGACCGCAAATCCGGAATGCTCGGGACCAGAAACCTTCCAGATATATTTAACTCGTGTATATATTTAATTAAATAGTTTCTGACGACGGTTATTAAAAATTTCTTTTAAAATAAAATTTTTCACAATTATACAGTTAAAATAATTATTTACGTCTGGATTTGTGGTTTCTGGATTTGAGGTATTCAACTGTATTTTATTTACTTCCACACTATAGCAATACATGAGAAAAGAGATTTACTGGCAGATGCGTTTCAATTGAACATCATCAACTGGGCGAGTACAACTTGTCAGCCAGTAAATCTCTTTTATCATGTATTCCCATTGTAATTTTATTTCTGTTTTGTTTTCATTTACCGCATGAAAATGTCCATTCATATTTCTTGCAAACTAAAGCTGGATGGAGTATAGCACCCAATTGGTCAGGTGACTTTTTTGCTTCCAGGCCTTATCTCGTTGACCTCGCTTTATTGCTGACAAAAATTCGATATAGATAAAAAATAAAAGATACACTCAATACAAGAGCATGTCTACCAACTTTATTTTATTTATAGAATAATTTGAAAATGGTGATTGGAGGATTTTTTCACGCCAATACCCAGAGGTCCCTGGTTCGAATCCAGGCCGTGGAATTTTCTTTGCTATTTTTCGCTATTTATTTTATTTATTCTATTTATTTTATTTTCCTCATTAATATTTATATACACTGGTGTCTATAAATTAAGTGATTTGCAGAATAGAACCCTTCCTCACATTTGATATAGCACCAAACATGTAAGGCTATTCTAAATGTTATGTAAACACAATTCAATCATTAAACACAAAAGTGGCAACATCACTGTGAACGGATCAACATAGAAAATACATGAACACCCTTGATACAAAAGCTTACAGCAACCCTCCCCTCCACTTGTAAACTGTAGGCGATGTTTAGTGTACTGTGTGGGTGCCCCACACAGAAACACATGCAAGCATGCTCAAACCAGGGTATCCGATAATGGTTGGGGGATGGCATCCTATTTCTGGACCAATTACGTTCGCAGGTCTGCAGTGTTCACGGATGTGGTACTCGCACCACAATACGTCTTCCAAGGGTGTCCCATGCATGCTTGATGAGGTTTAGGTCCGGAGGCCGTCTGTACTAACCAATTCATGTGCCGGGTGTCCTCACGTTCCAGATAGTCATCCACTATGCCAGTATGATGCAGACTGGTATTATCGTCCATATAGAGAAAATCTGGACTTACCGTATCCCTGAAGAGACGAACATGTTGTCGCAGGACTGTATGCCGGTACACCTGGGCACATTACGGCCCCTGTCGAAGACTTATACTGGTGTATGGAAACCAATCATGATGCCTGCTCACACCACCACTGCCTAACAGTCACGTTCAATGGTATTAGTAGGGCTGGACTGTGTTCCACGCTCTTGCTAGATGTAAACATGTCGAGAATCAGAGTCCAGGCTGTACTGGAACTTATTTGAGAACATGACCTGACTCCATTGTCCTTGTCTTATGCTGCATATTCGATGCACCAAGCCACCCGTTCCCTACGGTGTCCTTGAGTCAACAGACACAACTCATCGGCCGTTGAGCATACAGGCTAACTTCATGAAACATTAACCCCAGTGGCCACTGACAGCTCTCTGATAATGTCCCTGGCTGTGCTTTGCCTGTTCCTATGGGCAGATAAAGCAAGGTGCTTTTGTCTGGGCTTGGTGTCCCTTGGATGACCCTGACCAAAGTGTCTGTGGTTTTTCCATCCTGTCAGAACTGTATCCACAGTCTTGAAATGAGGCTAGTTCACATATTCAGCGCCCAAGACTCTTCAACCTCCAGTCGTCCAATTATTCGTCGTGTCATTTCATTCTTTAAATGGACACGATGAACCATTAGCAACAGTTACTGAATGCTCAACTGCCATTGAAAGTTAAAAAATATGTTCTTTTTGGCACACGCACTATGACCTATGTCGGAAGGTCAATGAGGTAAGTGTCACCAGTGGTGCTGCCACTTGTGTATTTAATGTATATTTAATGATGGAATGGTGTTTACATGGCCTATAGAATGGCCTTACCAAGTTTATTGCTGATCGGATGTGCAGAAGGGTCTCATTCTGCAAATCCTTTAATTTATGGAGACCAGTATACACCATAACCCATTTATAACGAAGTCGCTTACAGCGAAATTTCACTTATAATGAAAATTTTCTCTGGCCTGACTGAGAATTTACATGTAAAACTGCTCTGATATAACGAAAGAATTTTTCAACTTTTCTGGTGTAAAAGTCAAGATTTTTTTTTTTTTTTTTTTTGTTTTTTTTTTTTTTTTTTTTTTTTTTTTACAAAAAATGACTCCTAAAAACCGCATTCAAGTTATACACGACTCTTCTAAGTGGAGCGCTCTCATAAACGTAAGTGAACAACACAGTACCATTGGTCAGTAACTGCTACATAAACCCTGAACTCTATGCTTTGAATTCACTACAGAGCACTGCACACCTAGAAATAGCTACGATTTTGTTCAGCAAACTTCAATTCGTCAAAATAACGGTAAGGTGCTTTTCGTTTTCGAAGGACAGTCCTACAGAAGAGCCAGAGGAGGACGAGGAAGACTTTGAAGGAGTCGAGGAATGGGAGATTCTTCGAAGCGGAAGTGGCTATAGAGAAATGCTAGAAGACTAGCATTTAAAGACTTTGCAGAAGTAGACAAAAACCTTATAACCTCAGATTCTTTAAACGACGATGAAATTGTGGAACTCTGTCAAGACAGACAAAATGGAGAATCTGAAAATGAAAGTGAAGATGAAGAGCCTTTACCTGAGCTAGCACTGTCTTTAAAGCGTGCACATACAGGCCTAGAAGATCTAAGGGTATACATATGGTCACAGAATGATGCCCCAGAAGAATTATTAAGCGATTTTTATAAATGGGATGATTACTTGAACAAGAAACTTATTACAAATTGTGTGCAAAAGTCGGTAACTGATTTTTTTCAACCTAATCATGAATAAAATTTTTAAAAAACAAAAATCCACGTTTAATAAGTTTTTCATACCATATCCTGTTTATAACGACTACTTAAGAAATCCTGAAAACTATTCAGGATATACAGGTTCCGGAAGATTTCGTGCAATTGATGGCAGAACAACTCGAGAATTCTTCGAGAGCCACAGCTGTCAAATATCACAACAAATTTGAGATGGGCTTGGGCTCTGTACAATTGTGTGAAATTTTCAGCATGTTATTCAAGAATGGCCACATCTCATACGGAAAGACATCAAGAGAAAGCCATCACAGAATAATCGTCATCACCAAGACAGACTTCAATTAGCCAGCGATCACATGGGGTGAATTCAAAATAGAAGCATGGAATCTTCACAGATGAAAATAAAAATTCAACCAGGATGGAACAGATATGTCCTATTATGTCCATGGTTTAGAAAAAGAAACACAAGTTCTCTAAAGAAGACAGCTCAGTGGCGGATCACTAACGATATGGGTAAAAATTGGTTTTTCCAAAAAATTATGATGTAAAGTGGTCAGATTAACGCAGTGGGCTATCTATCAGCATTGCACAGCATATTCCCTAATTTTGGACCAGTCATGGCTAGAGATCAACAGGGACTTATAACAGGACAACGTGCCAATTCATAAAGCTCATAATAAATCAGTGGTCTGAAGAACAAAACAATAATGCAATGAAATGGCCAGCAATGATTCTCGATTGAGAATGTGTGGGGATTATTACCATGAGAAGTGCACAAAAACAAGCGTCAGTACAAAATGTCAGTGACATAAGATGTGCCATAATTAATGCTTGGTGAAAACTTAATGAGTACATACCGTATATTAGACACAGTTACTGCAATGCCTGATTGTATTTTTGATGTAGTTCGTTAACAATACAAGTCTACTAAATATTAGGCTTCTAAAGAGGATTTGAATGTTATTGGTGCTAATTTTTTGTCATACTTTAAAAAGTGTCGTAAAAGAGAAGTAAGCTTTTTTTGAACTGTAAATTATACAATATTTCATTTTATGAAACACACCTTAGTCTAAGTTTACAAATAAATGTGTTCTAAATACAATCCATAAATTTTATTTTATTAAAAAAAGATTTCAGTGAAAATGTTAGTGATGCTAATATTTTGTCACTGACTGTATTTTATATGGACAAGTGGTTTGATTGTTGCTGAAGAAAATTTGCAAAAAAAAACAAACCAAATAACCCCCCCCCCCTCCCAAAAGACCAACAAACTAGTTCTTTTAATTTTGCAGAAACAGAGTAGAGGATATCATGTTGCAGAAATTACCTTGTTTGATTAACTACAGTCGAAAATCTTTCTTGTATTCGGAGTGACTAACCACATTAATGCCAAATCCATTCTGACAGTTGGTAAAAATTGTTTTCTCAACCATGCTTGTGTTTGGTGACTATTTAAGCCTTCTTCCAAAATACAGGGGAAAATAGATGAAATATTAAGAGAAAATTGTGCCAATCCATCCATTTATGGCAACACTTTTACCTTTTTTAGATATGGCATTTGTCAAGAGGACTGCACAAGTGGTGTCACTCAGTGACAGTCCATTCTGAGCAATAAAGGAATTAACTTTTACGTGTATACATTTTTTATACTCAAAAGCATATATACTCAAAATTTCTAAAATATTATATCTCAAAATATATGCTTAAATTTCTAATATATATATATATATATGCTCAAAAAATGTATACACTTATAAGTTAATTCCTTTATTGCTCAGAATGGATTGTTCAGAAAAATGGAAACACTTCTTAAAATAAGGAAAAGTTTTATTAGTTTGGTGCAAACCTCTAGGTATGCAATACAGTCTGAATTTGCATGGGAATGGAAGCACAGAAGTCCTTGGGAGTTAGATAATGGAATTTTATACCATTTATCCTGCATCAATGGAATGTCTCATGGATGCCATGAGCCAGATGTGTTGTAAAAGTATTTTTGTAACACTCACAGATTGAGTGGTGCTTCGTTTCCCGATTGATATTCGGTTTTTCCTGTTGGTATATACAGGAAAACTTGTTACAGAAGAATATGGTAGATAGGGGATACTTAAAAAAAAACATTTTTTTATTAAACAATGTGTATCCCATCATGCACTGGTATGGCACTACACTTGCTTCAGTTGCAGCAACCATTCATGTGAGGGCTAGTGGCTTGATTCTCTGATGACTGAGCTTTCACTGAAAAACAACAAGCAATGATGTTTGACAAGTTGTGCATTATAGAAGTACTTCAAACTGATGCCCTCATTCTAGTACACAACACTGGCATCGCCAAAGCATTGACTTCTGCACCTCTTCAAATGTTCATATATGCTAGGTGTAGTACGTGTGATGTTATTGGTGTCAACAATCCGTGGAATAAGAATATCGACATGATCCACAGGTGTGGCATACATTAGGGACTTCAGATGTCCTCAAAGTAGAAGTCGAGTGGATTAAGATCTGCTTACCATGCTGGACATGGGAACCTAAAAACAACAGACAATGGCAAACCGTCAAAATACTGAAACAAGTATAGCGCTATACTGATGCAAGATACTACCTACATTGCTGAATGAAAAATGCTTGTTTTATATTCTTCTATAACATAAGTTCTGAATCGCCCTTATTGTGCCTTATTTGGGGAATTTTCACTTTGTACTTTCTGACTTATGAAGGAGGTTTTGTCCCTGCAAATGAAACTGTGGATACAATATTAAGAAAGAAGACACAAAACCCCTTCTCCACATATAATCTTATAAAATGTACATTTATTAAATCTTTTCTTTGTGAATACAGTAGTAGTTTTGTTCATTTTCCATATTTTATATAGAAATTTTAATTTAAGAAAATATACTGCATAACTTTTGGTATCCTTTATAAATTTGCTTTGATTAAATTCTTGTTATCGATCAGATTTACGAGCAAGTTGAGCAGGTTTATTTATTTATTTTTTTTTTTTGTCAGTTTGTGTTAGGCAACTTAAATCAATGAATTGGTCAACAAGAATTTGTAATGATATGTTTCTTTAAATGAATGCAAGTTATAATTTTTCTTTCTTCTTTAAAAAGAAAAATTCAAAGTTTATTCTCCTCTAACTTGTTTTGAAAGTTAAATATTTTTTAAATTAAATATAACGTTCTAGTCCACGTGCAGATTACATACTCTGCATTTGGTGGTACATCTTTATTTGGAAAGTAGGAAATGTTCTTTAAGAAGTTTTTTGTTAATTCTAGTTTTCTAGGAGTAAAACACCTGACTGGTAGAAACATAGATTTTATGTATCATTCCGGCAGTCAAATTGTATTGTAAATGACACAGTTCTCAAGTGTTTTAGAAAGTCTGCTTTTCAAATCATAAAGAAACATATGTTTAACATCTATTTTTCCTCTCTAATTGCTGGAACATTGTTAAATTTACAACATTACAGGGTCTAACATAAAGGTTCATCACATCTCAATCGTAATTAGCTTGCCAACCGTTGGTCGCAGGTTAATGAACTGCACACCATTTGAAAGAGGAGAACATCAAATTTTTGTTCAATACCGGTCAAAGTCTTTAGGTGCATCTGGAAGACGTAGGGAAGTCCTGTCAGTTACTGTCAAGATGGCGAACACACAAGACAAAGCCTTTTTGTAGCCACCTCGATCCCCAGACACTGTTTGTGACTTCTTATGGGGATACGTAAAAGACCATGTTTTTGTGCCGCCTTTCTGGCAAATCTGGAGGAGCTAAAAACTCTAATAACAGCTGGTATTCGTGAAGTAACTCCAGATATGTTTCAACAGGTATGGGAGGAATTTGATTATCGGCTAGATATGTGCCGTGAAGCAGAAAGATGACACATCAAACACTTATAAACAAAACTTAAGATTATTACAAACATTCCAATATGTTGCCATCTCTGTATCTTCATTTTTTTTAAAACTATGGATTTTTAAAATGTCATGAACCTTTCATGTCATATACCTTTAAATTGCAACATATTGATGTTCCTTTAATATCCCTGTTCACTAAAATCTCTTTCTTATTGTCCACAAGAGATAAGTAATTAATTAGTGCTATGTCTTTGGTCACATGTTCAGTTTAGTCGTTTTATGAGTAAACCTTGTACTGCTACATATCTAACTTGCTTCTGAAAGTGGACAACATTGTATGTAATTAGAGCAAAAAAAAATAGCAAAACATTAAGGCATAATTGGAAGAGAAGAAAAAAATAGCTGCTTTTTCAGGAAATTTATAAATGAATGAATATTGTAAAATTATTTAGATAAGTTAAAGTGAATGTTTTAGTTTAGAGGTTTAACTTGATTTTTTTTTCTCAGGAATGGGATGGTTGGCTATATCGGTAATGTATTTTTCTTTTAAAGTATTACTGTTATTGAGTGAAAAATTTAGGTATTTAAATGTTAAACAATTAATGTATTTATAAACAGCTAAAACCTTTTGTTTCCTTCTCTCCCTCATTAGAGGTTGTTGTTTACATGGATTTAAAATTTAATGTCTGAATTTAAATATAACTGTAATTATAACTTTTAATAATATAAGATTTTAAAAAAAAATTCCTTATTTCTTTATTTTATCATTAAAGCTATTTTTCTCATGTGTAGGGTCCTCCATCTAGCACTTTACAATATCAAAGGACACTTCGCAATATTACTAATAATAATACTCAACATATCAGAGCTCCTATTGGAAAACCTGATGTTTACCGTCTTGGTTCAATGAATACTCACCGTGAAAATGCTCCCTCTCATCCTCCAGTTTCTGTACAGTTTTATGGACATGATCCTGCATTTAGGAGTAAGGTTCTTAGATTGATTAAGATTTAAAAAAACTAGATTTAATTTTTAAGTACAAAACCTCAATAATTATTTTATTTTTCCTGTCATGAATTTTAAGACAGAAATCTCAGTTAAAAATTTAAAATATTTTAATTTTTTGTATAAAAAAGAATCAGTAAAGTAGGTTATTGAAATTTT